>CM031242.1:932074324-932674324 GCA_018340775.1 Taxus wallichiana var. yunnanensis
TGATGAGCCAAGATACAGCCAGTAAAGGTCGATTTGAAATATGAGTATAAATAGTAAATTTAAAAGGTAAGAATTTATAATATCATTTTTCTTTACCCAACCGTGAGAGTGTATACAGAGTGAGAAGAGATGCCTCAAGAGAGACCATTACGTTCGTATGTTTTGAGAGAGTGGGGTGATCACCGTGGCATCGTGTGTTCTACATCATGGAGTTGGTAATTTGTAGATATTATTTTTAAAAATGTAGGGTGTAGAATTTGAGTTGAATTTTTTGAAAATTTAAGGTTTTTTATTTTCTTGGTGTTCTCGAGACAAGGATAAGAGCTGGTGAGGGCACTGTAGTGACCCCTATGACCTCGAGTGCTCGTAATCGAGTGCAGTGTTATACTTGAGCACCCTGTCCCGCATCTCGGGGTCCCTAGTCCAACAAACATTTTTGTTTGTTGTAATAATGCTAGAGAAGATTTTTCTTTCATGTTGAAGGATTGTATTTGACTTTGTAAGGTGCTTTCAATGTTGCGTTTGCAGGTGGGTGTTATGTAAATGGATATCCACTGAGGGAGATCCGGCATTGGCCGCCACTTGAGTACAATATTGGGAATTGGGTTTATCTGGGATGATGAGTGGGATGTGATGGACCATGCCATATATGCGACACATAGCATAGATGGGGGATACGCCCTATAATATGCCCATGTCAGACGGCATTATGTGTGAGGTGGTGTGCTGATAAGCGCACATTTTGTCAATGTGCGCAGGGGAGATGATAATGACGTTGAGGATGATATCACATACTATGATTCCCATTTGTTTTGGGAGAGGGTATGGAGTGATGTAGCAGTGGATATGGAGCGCCAAATGCACTTGGATAGAGGGATTTTGCAAGGGCCTGTGTACCTACCGAGGCCCATATCAAGCTGGGATGCAATATCAGAGTTCAGTGTTTCTACAAGTTATGGAAATTCATCAGCAGGTGATTTCATCATGTATAGCCATAGAGGAAAGAGGTATCCGATCTTATATTAAATGCATGAAATATGTCAACCTGATAAAGGAAAATGGGATGAGATATGCTAGGGACCGTTGTGTGTGGTCCATTCGTACAGGACTTAAATCACTTTACGTAAGATGAGTATAGGTGGGGGGTATAGGGGCCACCAGCACTGCCTCCATGTATGGGCGATGAGCGACGATTTGATATGGAGACTAGCCACAAGGCCACGAAGAGTGGGCTTGACCTGAGATATATGTTTGACGTTGGGTTGATATTCACAAAGAGGAAGATGGATACACATATGTTCAATGCACAAACATATAAAGATGGGTCCAGAGTTAGTTATATGGACGCCATGTCTGATTATGGGGATGGCCTGAGGATGCTACAGCAGTTGTGATGTATTTAGATGACCATGTGTCTAGAGGATCACTTTCATGGTGTGGCGGAATTGCTTCTGTGTGAGAGAGTATCACGATAATTTGGTATGGTGTAAAATGTTCCCCATACCATACATATGGTTTAGAATTATTATACCACCTACAAGGGTCAGGTGCAGGCTGGCTCACGGCCTGTGAGAGAAATTGATACTACTTAGGCCGATGTGGTGACCGAAAAACAGCAGTTTTAGATGGAGATGACATAGGTACAACGAAGGATTATCTCTAGCAGTGCAGTGGAAGTGCACGGTGGGTATTACTATACCCGTATTCACAAGCATGCTGATGGAGTCACACCAGAGGAGAGAAGTGCAGGAGGTGTCCCCAACCATGTAGCTAAAGTTGTCACGCAGAGCGTAAGTATATTCAATGTTTATAGTGTGAATAATGAATTGTGTATGTTGTGTTATACGTGTTTAATAACATAGGGTGGTATGTTGTATATATAGGAAATGCCTATTTTTCATTGATAAGAGACACATCGATCCACACATCGACGCAAAAATATGTTGAGAAATGTGTTATGAGGAGGGATACTAGAGCGTGGGTGGACAATATTGGAGGTGAGCATGCCCATCTATTTGAGTTAGTAGCCATAATGCAATGTGGGGCAAATACATGTACAATATTGTTTATTTGAGGGATGAGGCATGTGAGGAGACTCCACATGATCGAGAGGTCATAAGTGGTTGGTCCCTTAGCCCAAGATGTGTTAATATGATATGTATACTGCAACATCATTTTTCGGAGTAGATTACGTGAGGTTTATATGCTACGAGGTAGGTGGAGAAGTTTTGGGCCAATAAAATGCAGATGATTGCACATTAGGGAGAGGCATCCAGTTTTAGGGCTCTCATGGTACATGAGAGTGATAATGATGAAGAATTTTTTGATAGTGTTTATTTTATATGTTTTGAAGGGTCTTTTCCCCGCAGTAATGAAATATGCTTTTGGGATGATGATTTTATTAGCCATATATGTATGGAAACCTATTTTATATATATGTGCGATCAATATTTGAGATTTTTTTCAATTTTGATGTGGTGGATATCGTATGGTTTATGGTTTTTCTATCCATATGTGTATTGTATTGTATGTAATGAATAAAGATTTGTATGATGATGTTAGTAATATTAGATAGAATAGACATGGTAAATGATAATGTAGATGACTAATTTAAATGTGATCGATGAGAATATAGGATGAATAAAATATGTAGCACTTAGGTAATGTAATGATGATAATAGAAAAATGTCAAAATAGGAGGAGTGTATCATAATGAATATGTGAAAATGTAATGTAGTCGTAAGAGGATAAGGTGATTAAAATAGGAGGGGGGTAGATTAATGATGCCCCCAACACATGGATGAATAATCTCATGTAATAATGACCTCTCAAGAGTCGAATATGATCCACTCTAATAAAAGTGCATCATTAGGAAATGATTGAGGTGTGCTAGTGAATGATGAAGCACATGATGAAAGGTTATTAAAACCAAACCTCAAAATCATGTAAGAACTGTAAGAACACAAGTGCGTAAGCAGCTTCGGGGTAATATGATAGAAACTACATACAAAATACTACAAGATAATGGGTGGTAGTTGAGACATGTAAAACGGATGGAGCATGAGTATATGGAATGAACATGATATGACATGATGTAGTGCGATGGGGTATGTAGGGACTAGCGTAAAACCGTGGCATGCAATAACATGAAGCGGTGGATAATGTGAATGTAATGGATGCAATGGATGTGATGGTGGAAATAATGGATGATTTATAGAATGAACATATGGAGGTGGAGCATGACTTAAAAAATGAGTAACCGATGGAGAGGATGTAATTGGGTTATGCCTTACGCCGATTTATGGTGAAGGAGATAATGAACACTCATGAGAGGAAAAGGAGATGATGTCAAAATCCACTAATTGATTTATCATTTCACGTAAGAAAGGTAATCATTCTCCTATGGCTAGAAATGTGATGATAATCGCAACAATGTTGGTCACGCTGATAATGCAAGTGGTGTGTGGAGGATGGTGTTGGTTAGAGGCTAACCATATCAAATGCTCATTGAGTAATATGTGAAGCACATCATGTGTCCAAGCATGAGAGAGAAGTAAAAAGGTTTGTATGAAGGGGTGGAGTAGTGGAGGTGGGAGTCACATAGAGCGGAATGAGAATGTAATGGTGGGGAAGAAGAGAGTGGAGATTTTTTAGAAGGAACCTTAAGAAATGGTGGAGGTGAATCATTGTGGGATGCTCAACATGATGACAGATAGTGAGGGGAGAGAAGTAGATATGGAACTAGTGGATAAACGTGGGGTGTATGCGACATGTGACGATGGAAATATCTTGTTCTAGATTGATAAAATTATAACACAAGAGAATGAATGAATCACAAGTTTCATATCAGTAGCCTTTGTTTAAGTGGAAAATAATACCTCGACAAAAGATGACTTATTTTTCTAAGTCACTAGACTGAAAATGAGCTGGTGTATACATGCATTAAACCGTAAAATATAATCCTTGATGGGTTCAAAGGAGCCTTTATGTAACATAGGAATGTGGTCATATGTAACCCTATGGCCTTGTTAAGAATAAAGAGCCGAGAAAAGTTTTCTTCATGTCATAAAAATTAATAATCCACCCAAATGGTAAGTGGGTGTACCACTATACTACCTCATCACTAAGACTATAAAGAGTAATGGCTTAAGCAACAATCAATTATTAGATTAGTTGGCCATAAGTGTGCAATAATGTAGGATATGAGTATGAGGATCACTGGTACCATCAAAGCATGTAAAAGTAGGCATGAGAAAATATTTGGGGAAGGCAGAATTATGAATCTTTTTAGGAATGGGATTGCCATGTAAAACATTTTTGTCAATAGAGGAATAATAGGATCTACTTTATAAAGTAAGATTATGCACTTACAATTGGAGTTGTCCTACAACATACATGAGAGAGAATATATTTTGAGGGGATGGTGGAGATGGAAATAATGTATTAAGTGGTTGAAGTTTTACATTATGAGTGATCATGGAATGTCAAGAGGTTATATAGTGGAATCAGATGTTAAAGGTGTGGTGGTAGATGTGGATGTAGGAGTGGTAGTATGACTAGTATCAACACAAACCCTAGTAGGTGTGGTGAGAAAGGAAGAAACCTCAATAGGTGAAGATACAATAGGAGGGGTAGAGGATGTGGGAATAGAAGCATAAGAATCAATCATGGGGGCCGACTCATGTACAATAAGAGATACAAATTTAGAGAGGATAAAATTGAGCAAAGAGAATCATATGTCTAATAGTATGGAAGGAAAGAAATCCATGACGTTGATCAATAGAAGGTGGGGTTCCAGAAATAATGCTATGATCATCATAAGAATCAATAACTTCATCAATGTAATAGAAAGAGAATGCAAGCTCAAAGGATATGTGAGGGAAGGAATATTAGAAGAGGTAAAAGACATATGTGTAACTATAGGAGTAGTAGAAGGAGAAGTAGGAGGTACACCATATTTTGAATCAATGCCTAATAAATAATCAACAATAGAGGGATCTAAAACATCGGGTTTCGATCGTAAGAAGGTTAAGAATGATCACACTGCAACTAGATGGCATGGCATACAACGAGTGAAAGCAATAAGTTCATCAAAAAGGAATATTCTTATAGGAAAATCGGTAGGATTAGTTGGCACATGTTGTTGGCCTTCCAAAAAGGCTTGTTGAGTATCATCGTGTAAGGTCATAGGATCACTAGATATAAAGCCTTAATTTCAGCTATGACAGCCTCATCATAGATAGGGTTGATACTAAAATGAGACATGATGAGGAAAAAGAAAAACTATGGCTAACCACTAGGGTATGAAAGAGGATCAAAATAAAAATGTTCGAAACATCGGGTTCACCAAAATGATTAACTAAAAATAGGGATTTATAGCTATTTTATAAGTTAATCTAAGTAGAAACTAAATGCTATATCGAAATGCAAGACCTAAATATTTTGTTTTAGATATGAATATATCAAAATAATCGAACTAAGATGGATATGTTACTAACCTTTAATGACTTACCTTATGATGTGTTGGATTGTAGCAAGGTATTGGTATGCAGACTAGGCATGTTGTGACCGAGTGGCCTCAAGAAGGGAAAAAACACAATATTTTTCTATACCGGAGCATCCGGGAGGATACCGAGGCACTCGTCCATAATTTGGGCATCAGAACCGTAGAAAAGCTCAAAACTTGAATTTGGTAGTGTCATCATATTTGTATAATACCTTTCTCTCCAAATTCACAGTCTCACAATAATTTCACCTATGTGGTCAGATGTCATATGAAGATTTACTCGCAAAACCTTATCCAAAGCATCAATCCCTAAAAATTAAAATCGCATATCAATAGGTCATAATGACCTCTTCTACCAAAGTAGTGGTCTTACGGTTGAGTGTTGCACTACATTTCATACCCAATGTAGTTCTATTTGTGTCTATGTGTAATTTTGTGCCTAGGATTCCCTAGACGCCAATGAGTCGGGGGCAATAACTAGATTTAAAATGCAAATGATGGATGGAATAGAAAGAATACAACCCTTTCCCCTATGCTTGTGTGATGCGATGTAGAAGATGACCAAATGCAGTCCTTGCCTTAGTAGATAGCTTCCTTCGATAGTAAGATTTCTACCCGTAATATAGTGAGTATGTTATTTTTATATAGGATCTCTTTGTTCAAAGTTCAACACTAGTGACCTAAAACCGCCAACTACGACCTAGGGGAATGTATGGGGTAACTAAGTAAGACTGACCTCGAACAAACAAATTAATACCACAAATTATGATGACACAAGTGTTTAAAATCATGGATTGTGGCACCTCAGTGGTGCCTAGTACAATCCTAGGTGCCCCTAAATAGACCAAAATATGACAACCGAGAAAATTACGACACCCGAGACACCCTAAAACATTCCCAAAACTAGAATGACAAGTGATTAATGAACCAAACAAATAATAATGATGTCTAGCTAATTGACAACAATACTAAAGGATGGGTCACTAGTGAATACTTTTATTACGCAATATCCATATATAAAATAACATACTCGGTGGTATTAATGTAATAGTAAATACATGATTTTGTGACTACGTGAACACTCCCCAATGTGTGAGAAACTCCTATAAATGAGTGAAATCCACGAAAAATTCTTAACTTGATCTTGAATCTATATGCGCACAATAGACAATATAACCAATTTTTCATTAGTTGAAAATAAAGGAATAGATTGATCCTTATGGAATATCATACAATTTCGATCTTTCCAAATGTGAAATAAACAACAAGCTCTAAACAATTTCCATAGAGCATCAATATAATTAGGCCACGGGCTGAAGTCACCAAACAAAATCATGATGTTAGTGAAAGAATTCAAGGTGGTAGGGTTGAAAAAATAAATGTATCCGAGACCAGAGATGGCTCGATCATGAGGGAATCTCGAGTGGTTTCCCATGCATGCAAGTACTTGATGTTTCCTTGTTTTTTATTTTCATATATGATTTTTCCAAGTTTCTATTTTTGTGTGCATTGCTTATATATCACTAACACTTATATGCTAGCATTTTCCCATTGTTTTGCTTTTCCTCATAGTAACTACCATCTATAATCCCTATTCCCCCTAAATGATAACTCTATTAGATGTGCACATTAGTTTTATCCTTCCTTGTTTGGGCTCCGTTTACATTTTTTTCATCTCATGTACGAAAAATGAGTGGGGGAAACCATTGGGTGAACATTTTCACCCTTCTTGAATTTATAAAAATTAGTTACAGGGTCACATATACCATGAACAAAATAGTAACTCATTGCAGAATAAGGCCAAAAAAATGTGGCCAATGTTCTTAACATGGAATGAAACACCTAAAATAGATAAAAACACTTGGGGTCTAGTGTCCCACAATGGTACTCCTATTAATGGGGTAAAAAAGTTACAAATTAGTATCACCAATTACACTTTTATAGTCTTCTAGTTTTAAGAATTTAGACAAAACTAGTTTAAGATTACAATCACATTAAAGCAGTAAACTAATTACTAATTCAGAAGCAAAGAAGGAAAAATAGTAGAAACGAAAGTAGGGAATAAATAAGGGAATGACACGTAGGGCATATGTAGGGACAACAATATGTCTGAACAATGTTTCACCCTAAGAAAGTTAAAAATTTGATTTATGATCATATGCATCTATAGTTATCCATGGGGAAATGTTAATGGTTGATGGAAAACATAACTCTCTCCCCATACAACTTTCCTTAGTGGTAGTAGGATGCCTAAATATGAAGTTTAGCATCGAGACGCTCAAATCCCTAGTTTGTAAAAAGGAATCCAAATCCTTCAAGTTATTCCAACCAAATCTTAAGTAGCAAGTATATAATCGGGAGAAAATTTATATCCCTTTCTCTTTCAACACTCCAGGTGTACTCTAACCCCTTGGTTTAGCTTTTTCCCAATATGCATTTCCGTTTACATATTTTCCAAGTTAAAGTTCAATTGTATTTACCAAGAGAATTGAATACACCTGTTTTCTCTTTCATGTCCTATCTTGTGCTAAAAATGGAAAGCACACAAGCAACCACGAAGAAAATATAAAATAATGCTTTGGAAAAGATAACATTCCAAGTAACTACACGCACACATCACTATCACTCCACGCATGTAAAGGTCACCCCTAAGATCATTATCCTTTAATCTTCATAGAATTTCATGGTACACATTTTTCATCGACATGCTACACTTTAGTTATCCAACACGCTACTCTAGGCACACTATTCTCTTGATTCCCAAGGTAGAATTTTCTTTTCTACTTTATTATACCAAATCCTTATTCACCATCATAAAGTGGGTGAAATTATAATACTAAATCATGCACTTACTATGTACATCTAGCCTCTAAATAATTCATTTATATGCATTATTCTTAAGTAATGGAATTACTCATGCACATTAACACACATTTTACTTTGCTTTGGAATTGTTTTTCATCTTTCTTTCTTGTTGTCTCGATTGAAAACTTATAGTTATGCATACCAAATTTTGACATCCTATTTATCTTTGATTTCATTATTCGATCTTTTGTGCACTCGTGCAGGACTCGCCCATTAGATACTTGGAGTGACAGAGCACTACTATCTTCTCTAAGTTCTTCTCTCTTGTTTATCTCTTTTTGATCTTTCAAATGTTACTTATTTGTTTTCTATTTTTATCACCCTTGGTCTTCCTTTCACTTGATAATGACAAAACTTAAGAAAAGGAAACACACACACACACACACACACACACACACACACACACACACACACACACACACACACACACACACACACACACACACACACACACACACACGTCTATTTAAACTCATTAAAGGGGGAAAGCATTCAAGAGACACATACATATACAAGGAGCTAATATTTATTCTCTACTACATCAAGGAGTACATTTTGACTACATGTTTTATCGCATAGGGGATTTATTGTGAATTCCATACCAAAAATTTTTATTTAGGAAAATTATTTGTATCCTCGCTATCTTCTTGTGCGACTCGGGACTAGGGCAGCTTGGCTCAAGAGACACTATTCCGATCGACACACACTATAACTACATGGAGTTTTAAATAAAGTGTAGCAATAAGTGAAAATCACATCGGGGTGACCACCTCAGTCTGGAGGTGACAAGGATTGAGAGGGGAGGGTGAATTAGTCCCCAATAAAACTTTTTCACACTTGTGCTTCAAACCCTAACCACATATGCTCATATACAATACATCAAAGAAAATTTTCTTCACAAAGAAATTAACACAATTCAAGGATCACAACATAGACTTGAAAAAACTTATATTGATGCTCAAAATCAGATAAAAAAACTTCAATTTGATATTCAAATCAGATTACAACATATAGTTTCTTCAACAATAATCAACAAGATACAACCAATATCTCTTGAGACAATCAACTATGTCTCATGAATGAAAATGAAGATATGAATCTATGAGAATGTCTTCAACTCAATATCGAACATAAAACTCCATTTTATACCCTTCTCTTGATTAGAACACAAAGGAGGTCAGTTCCTCATGATCAATTTGCCCATGCATCTTTAAAATCATCCCGTAACATTTTTCCAAAACCTTCAAGTGACCCAAGTAGGTTGGCCTAGCAAAAACCCTTCATTTCATGGTCCAAAAATCACAAAAACACATGCATCGGGATGCCAAAATTCTCCTCATTCCAAAACAATGCTTATTCAAACTCCCATATTAATAAAATATTAGAAATACATAATATAAATATCATAAATGGTTGTAATTTTCATGAACCAATCATATTATTTCATTTATCGGGCCCATTAATCTTTGCAATTCTCAAAAGTATATTTATTTCACCCTCAACACCTTGGAAAATTCATAACGTTACAAAATTCCTTCTACTAAATAAAAATATGTCATGTAACAAATAAAAATAAATGGCAAGACTTGTATAACACTCCTAAGATAATTTCATGTCTTGAAACATCTTCCTCTTCAAAATACAATAATATTTTCCTTCACTAAAACAACTCCGCCAAAACCATTACTTCAAAGGTTAGCTCATAATTTTTTTATACATATCATGAAGCCTTATAAATAGGCTGATTTTATGAAAATTTCATTTTTATTCACGTTACAGGTGATATGAGGCATCAAAAAATCAATCACATTCCTCAAACAACCTCAAACTTTCACAATTACATAACCTATCTCTGAATCGCAAAATTGTTTCTTCTCAAAGAAAGCCCTGAAACCCTATCATTTTGCATCATCATGAGGCAATTCATATATCAATGGAAATTTATATGAATTTAGTTTCCAAAAAAATTTGAATCCTCACAACTAAATCTTTATCTCAAGTTATTCCGTAAATACTGAGACATGCTTCTTATAGGCTCAAAGCTGCCTTTCACCAATCAACCTATTTCACCCCAAAACATCATGCACCTGCATAGACATGATTATAAACCTTCATGGTAATAAATTACAACACACATTCATCAAACATGATCAGTTTTTCATATCACCCCCTTATACCAACTTTCCAAAATACCTCCATCTTCGTAATTGTTATTTTTAGTATCACACAAGCTCAAACACACATTTTTGAAAATATCTCTAAGTCAAATAGAAAAATGTAATAATTGAACATAGAATCAATTACAATTACCCAAAATTCCTCATACACCATGAAAACCTGAATGCATGCTTCCACGAGATCAAATGGCTCCAAAACACTTGGTCACACCTCCTAGCCTACCATACATGCTCCCAATGAACACATGTAACATGGAGAACCACAAATACCTACACTATGCCACTACTGTAAGTTCACAAGAAACCTCACATCATGCTATAAATCATGCGAACATGCTAACCAAGCATCCATGTAGCTCATTTTGTCATGAAACACCTCCTAGTCACCTATATAGGCTTGTTAAAACAAGCTTCGCACTAAACAGTATCTCACTATATCAGTTGAACCACAGCTGAAACAACATGTTAGAACTTTATACATCATAATGATACCATGCCACAACATCCAATTTTTATTAATGTGGTTTTACATCAATGACAACACCTATTAGTCCTACATGCCAACAATCTCCTCTCTTTTCATTGATGGAAAACACCTTGAACTTCTCCTTGTTTACATTAATGAAAAAGCTATTGTAACTCTTACCTTATTCACCTATATCAGATTCATACCTACATGATTTAGTTGGAAACATCTACCAAAGGTGTTAAAGAAGTCTTTTTATTCATTTTATCCAAAATATGATTCAAGGCCTCATTTCAAACATGCACATTCCAAGCACCCATTGGGAAAAGAATATCTAGGCATGCAAGAATATCAAAATATATCATATACTCTATTTTTTTCTTTTAAGAGAACAATGTAGCATCAAGACCTGAACCATAGGAACTCTTACTCAAGCCAACAATGTCAAATTTCATCATGATAAAGAATCATCTCTTCATTTTTTTTTTATCAACGTACACCTTTTCCAGTCTAACTCAAGCTCAATAATGCATACATTTGACCATAGAGGTATATTAGACTCCTAAACAAATTTTTTTCTTAGACATAAACTTCAACAGCAAGGATATTTCATGATTGGAAAGACACACCACTCTTCTCATAAGGTACCAAATTGACTCATATACTCTCTGTAGACATCTAATATTGAAAATCACTATGACAAGGAACAATATAGACCAATAGGCTTGTCAAACAATAAAACCCACAAAATTTGAAAACAAGAATCTACTTCATGAATATGGTGTGACATTATGGATCTCCCATGGGACTTCCTCATGATACACACACACACACACATTATTTCATCTGGACAAAGCACACTCAGACCACAATAGCTTAGATAACTTTACATCACTGATTTGTATGCTTTGAGGAACAACAAAGACAAGAAACTTGACATACACAACATGAAAAACTAGAAGAACAACATGAACATACTAAATGAGTTGAGAAACATACCTTAAACAGCATGAAGAAGACACACAACACTAATCAAGACAGCTCCCCCTCACTCCAATGCTTCATTTGTACCTATATACCTCTAAGAAGCCTAGTAGAGGCATATGTCACCATGGAGGAGCTTGATGAGAGACCTAAGTAGGTCTCAAACCCTCTTCTTCCATCTTGACTGGTTCTTCCTTATCGTATTTCTCATTTGTTGCAAAGCAGATCCTTCCTTTTTCTACCATATCCTTGATTCATTTTTGGAATTTCAACTAGTCTCATCGTTCCTTTTGTATACTTATGTTTTTGGTTTAGGTCTTTGAGTTTTCTTTTTCAACCGACTCGAATAAAAAAACTTGCAAGGTTCCCCATCTTGTGGCACTTAAAACATTCCATTTTCCTTCCTTTGCATTCATAAGCTTGTTTTCCATACTCATCACTGCAAAAATAAAAATACCCACTAAACTTATTTACATACCTCTTTGCAAGCTTGATGGTTTATTCTCACAATACTTTACAAAATGACCTTTCATGACAAATATAACATTATGCTCCATATCTTTCCTTTCTTTTTCTTTCTTGTCTTTACATTTTTCTTCCTTCTTCTCTTCATAACGCCTCCTTTCCTTTACCATCATATTTCCTTTCAACCTTAGGACTACAAAAACTTGATTTATGTCCATAAGCACCACATTTTAACAATTACCATGAAAGAAACCATATCTATATGCATTTGGTTTCTTGATAGGTGATCTTATTAGAGGCGTAAGCCTTGAAATTTCTCCCTTGTTTGGATGTCTTCTTTCATTTGATCCTCGACTTGACTCTTCTTCATTATTTTCTGATTTGAATGAGTCCTCTTTGAATCCCAGTGTCTGTCCCTATCACCATAGGCCTTTTTATTTTTCCAACATATTACTTAGATTTGTAGAAATTCCTTGAAAAGATAGTACCTTTCTTGTCATGGTGCCTATATCTTTCTTCAAATCATCTATTTCTTTCCTCTTGATCTTCAACTCATCTCAGTCTCCTCAAGTTGCTTCATTAGGACCTTGACTATTTCTTCTCTTTCAACTTCATGTTTGAGACATTCTTCTCTCTTGATTTTCAACTCACCTAGGGCCTATTCAACTTGGAGGTTACATGAAATTGATAATATCATCATAATTTCTAGACATCCCGTAGATATGATCATAATGCCCACCTACCCATTTCCTTATCAAGAAGGTATTAATCTGAATAGTCTCCAAATTTGCAGGTGTCATCTTGTCACAAAATATCTCCTCTAGCTTGTTAGGATACTTCCAAGGGCTTTCTCTGATACCAATTGTTTGAGGTGACAAGAAATGAGAGGGGGGGTGAATCAATCCCCAATAAAATTTTTTCAAACTTGTGCTTCAAACCCTAACCAAATATGCTCATATACAATACATCAAAGAAACTTTTTCTACACAAAGAAATTTACACGATTCAAGGATCACAACATATAATTGAACAAACTTATATTTATGCTCAAAATCATATCAACAAACTTCAAATTGATATTCAAATCAGATTACAACATATAGTGTGTTCAACAATGATAAAAAACATACAACCAATAGCTCTTGAGACAATCAACAATGTCTCATGAATACAAATGAAGATATGAATATATGAGAATGTCTTCAACTTAATATCAGATATAAAATATCCTCTCGAAACTTGAAAATAATATCAGCATGCTATGAATATAGCATTCAAACTCATGTACCAAAATTTTCCCCGCTTCTCCAAATTGGCTCTCAAACAAAGAAAAACCTTCAACTTTAACTTGCTCAAATTCTCCTTATGAAAACTAAACCATCATCTCTCCTAGAATGATATCCTAGGTGTTTTGGGCTGGGCTGAAATGGTTTTTATTTTTAGAAAAAGGTTACTTTAAAATAAGATAAAAGAGGTTATCAAAAAGATAGAACTATTATGCCCAAAAACTCTATTTTATACCCTTCTCTTGATTAAAACACAAAGGAGTTCTATACCTCATGATACATTCAATCCATGCATATTTAAAAACATCCCATAAAATTTTCTCAATAGCTCCAAGTGACCCAATTCGGTCGGCCTAGCAAAACCTTTCATTTCATGGTCCAAAATCACAAAACACATGCATCGGATGCCAAAATTCTCCTCATTCCAAAACCATGAATTTTGAAACTCCCATATGCTTAAACTATGAGAAATACATAATATAAACATCAACCATGGTCACAATTTTCATGAACCAATCAAAATATTTCATTTACTGGGCCCATTAATCTTTGCAATTCTCAAAACAATTGTTTCCTGCACCCTTGAACACCATGGAAACTTCATAATGTCACAAAAATTCTTCTAATGTATAGAACTATGTTATGCAACAAGTCAAACGAAATGGTAGGACCTGTATAACACTCCTGAAATTTTTTCATTCCTTGAAACATCTCGCATCTTCAAACTACAAAAATATTTGCCTTCACCAAAACAATCTACCAAAAACGTTACTTTCAAAGGTTAGCTCATAAAAAAATTATAAATATCATGAATACTTCTAAATAGGCTCATTTTATGAAAAATTCATTTATATTAATATTATAGATGATATTAGGCATCATACAATCCATTACATGCCTCAAATAGGCTCAAACTTTCACAATTACATAACTTGTCCCTCAACTAACAAAATTGTTCCTTCTACAAGAAAGCCCTTGAAACCATATCATTTTACATCATCATGAGGAAATACATATATAAATCGAAAATTATATGAATATAGTTTCCAATTTTTTTAATCACCTCAAAACTAAATCTTTATCTTAAGTTATCAAGTAAATACCGAGACCTACTTCTTATGGGCTCAAAACCGCCTCTTCGACCAATCAACCCGTTTCACCCCAAAACATCATGCACTTGCATAACCATGATTATAAAACATCATGGTCATTAATTAGAAATAAAATTCATCACACATGATCAGTTTCTCATATCACCCCTTTGGACCAACTTTCCCAAATACCTTCTTCTTCAGAAACTACTATTTTTAGGTGGGGCCCACATACTGTCACAAGCTCAAACATACATTTTGGAAATATATATGATGCAATCTGAAACAATGAAATAACGAACATAGAATCACTTCAAATTACCCAAACATGCCTCATACACCATGAAAAACCTAAATGCATGCTTCCACAAGATCAAATGGCTCCAAAGCACTTGGCCACATCTCATAGCTACCATACCTCCTCCCAATGAACACTTGAACATGGTGAACCACTGCACCTACACTCGCCATTGCTCTAAGTGCACAAGCACCCTCACATCATGTTGTAAATCATGTGAACATGCTAACCAAGTATCCATGAAGCTCATTTTGTCATGCAACACCACCTGGCACCTATGTAGGCTTGCTAAAAAAATCTCGCACCAAAGTATCTCACTATATCGCTTGAACCACATCTCAAAACAACTTGTTAAAGATCAGATGCATCATAATGATGTCATGCTACAACATCCACTTTTTCATTAATGTGGTTTTACATCAATGACAACACCTATTAGGCCTATTTAGGCCTACATGCCAACACCGCCGAGGTCAATCCGACTCAATCATATGCATATTTGTATTCATGTAATGTGTTTTGAAGTACTATGCAAGTATCTAGGGTTTACTTGTAGGTACAAGTGAACTATCCAGTGAATATGATGTGACCTACAAGGAACATGAAGCAAATATCAAGGACCAAAAAGAATCAAATCCTATGGAATTTTACAGGCACACTAGGTCCTTAAGAGACACTAAGCACCTAGACGACTTTGTCTCCATTTAGATGCTCATGTTCATGAGATCTCCACTTTCCAAAAGATAGACACAGAGCTTATAGAGCCCAAAATCTATGTTTCCAGCTTATTCATCAATTGAGAATTAGTCCAAACCTATGGTTTCAAGTTGAATCATCTTTATCTCCTATCTTTTCACTCTTGCTTGTATTTCCTTTGCTTTATCTTGCTTATTTAATGTTTTATTTATTTGATGAACATTTTCCGTACATTAGGTTTAAATTTTATCAAATCAATTGTCTATATTCATGGGAGTATGTCTAGATTTATTGAAATGATGGTTTCCTTGGTAGTGTTTCAACTAGTCTCACAATCACAACTACTTCATTTATCTTCATCGTCAAGCATCAAGTACATGGGCTTAATTTATCGTATTATTTGTCATTTAAAACTGATATAAGTTAATAATTATAACAATAATTTTTACTAACGATATTTTTTAAACAATGAATAACGACCAATAGCCTATTTTGTTGTTTTCCGCTAAGTATTTTAATTATATTTTATGATTAATAAATATAAAGAGACATTTCCCTTGAAAAACACTTCCAATCACAAATACTTGATTATCTTAACATTTTAAATAAATATATGTTTTATTAGGACTGTTCAAATAGCAAAACATACAAATACTCAACTTTAATTGAAAAACACTGAAACATTCAGATGAAACAATAAAAAAATCGGGAAGGATAATGCCTACTTAGCCATTTAACGGTTATTAGCATTCGAGGGCAATGTTGAATAAAAGGAACTGTCAAATTTAAGATGCATACGACTTAACCCACGCGATTTTCAGTCCAGTATATTTACAAAATTTATTTAAGATGAAATCTATTTTTAGAATCTCTTTAAAAAACCCTTATTCATATTTAAAAGTTTTGTTGTACTCAAAGATTTTGGTAGAAATAGCGGTGGAGAAATCATGTTAGTGGGTCGTTGTTTGTTGTGCATTGGAAATTAACTGGTGAATACTTGAAAACGGTGCAAGAGTTGGAAAAAGACACCGCCGAATCTCTACGTGGTAAATTTGTATGTCGAGGAATTACGAATAAGAAGGGCACCTGTTACTTATGTGTAGCTTTACAATGTATCTTGGCCATGGAAGGCATCAAAATGCCTTCAAACATGCAGTCGGTAGTTGTTACTCTGTACCAGACAATGCTCCCTTCACAAAGTTTCTGCGTTCATTGTTTCTTGAGAGAACGAACTGTCGAGAAAACAATGAGTTATTTCTGCAGCAAGGCAAGAGCTCGGAAGAGGCCATACAGATGGCTACTCTTTTACATACCAAGTATCCAGAAGTTTGTTATCCTATAGAAGAGCAAGGAGTAGGAGGGTAGCATGTGTATGTTTTGTGGCATATATTAGAAGAGCTCGCAGCAAAAGTTGCGTAAAGGGCTTGAAAATAGCTTAACCATAGAGTTCACAAGGAAATTAATTTGTTGTGTTTGTGACACTCTTCTCCATACTCACACTACTAAAGGATTTACGATTAACATAAATCTAGAAAATTGGAAGAAATTTTTGGAATTTAAGGCAGCTCAAGGAAGATATATTAATGGGCAACGTCATTTGAGCATAGGTTTCTTTACAATAAACGACCTCCTCAATTTTGGCAGTAAAGGGAGATCATGCAATCGTAAAAATATGTGCAACAAAACCACCATCTCACCTCTGCCCAATACTTTAATTTTAAATGTACGTGGCTATAATTTGGTGAAAGAAAGAATTAACCTTTGGAAAATTCTGGACCTCGGGAAACACATAGAGCAGCCAAAGGCAGGTGCAAATTGTAAATACAAGCTTGTGGCGGTGACACTGAAATGGGGATACATAATAAAACCTGTGGCAGTCATTGGAATATGAAGATCACATCCATTGTATTTTTATATACATAGTTTGAAATATAGTTGTAAATAATCTGATGGGTGGTATAAAATCAAAAACAGTGAAGTCAAATTGATAGGTTTTAATGAATTGGTGAAATGGGGTAGTGACGGTTGTATTCACAGTTTCTATATTTTGCTTATCTATGAGAAATGTTCTAATCAAAGCTTATGGACTTCATTGTTTTCAAAGTTGTCTCCTAATTGCTTTAATTTTAAAAAGTAAAATTCCACCGTAGAATTGTAATTTTATAATTTCTAGCCAGTATTAGGCTCCACAAATAAATCATATAAATTTTAATTACAACTATAATATAAATCGTACACTATAATTATGCCAAAGGCATGGCTTATGTGCACTTGACCTCCGCACGACGATGCCCCGCAACTTAAGCTACTTGTCATGCTTCACTCATGATTGACCTTCTTGTTGCAGCGAGCGCTACGTGTTGCCAGGGGAGGTTTAGACACCTCAACGGCGTCTTCAAGCTTCACCTCATTCCCACCACATGACCGCTTCACCTCGCTTGTCACCGTATGGTGCCACACCCGCTTCACTGCTCCACCAAAGACGGCTGCGGTGTACCATCCTCGGCTTGCGCTGACCTCCTCTCTGAACCATCGCCTTGGTCTCGCATACAGTATGTTTGGTTGGACCCGTTTGTGTTTCTTTCTCCACATCATTTTTCCCCTCGGCTCTTGTTGGGTGGCCTCGCTTATGCCCTATTACGTAAAGCAAAGCAAATTTTTCCTTTTATGTCACTAGATCTCGAGCCACAATTTTATTCGGGTCTCGACAAATTTCAGCTCGTAACATGGTAATAACATTTACATACATTATCTAATGCATTGTAATGAATCTATCAGACCGTGCACAATAAATAAGAATAGAGAAACCATACCCAAATTGTCTGATACATACTATATTTGAGTTTTTGATTATGCATATGACTAAAAATCTTCGAGAGGTGGCGAGGTAGAAGTTACTCCTCCGGATTTGGAGGGATAGGAATGGGACCAACTGGAATCAAGAGCCGCCCTCACCAATGTTTTCTATAGTGCATTCTTTGTAAGTTCTTTCTTGATATGCTCAGCTTTCTATAGGTAGTTTATTGCAGACCTCAACTCTACTAAACACAAAAAGTAGTATCTAGCTTGTCATCGTTATTTTGTGAGGGTACTATTTTTTTCAAGCTCTCTTAAAAAAGGGCAGATCTGACCAGAAAAGTCTAATTTTTTTCCTTGTAACACCACCCTCTTCTTCCCCATCACTCACCTTTCTCCATTGCAAAATATTCCATACCAATCTCATTCACTCTTCATGTCCATGGCTACTTTCTCGGTTGACGAGGTTGGAATCCATGTGGAAAGACAATACCGTAATGCCCCGTGATTTCATTACTATTTTTAAAGGAATGATAGGACAAATGGTTTTATCCTTTGTTGTTGGCACCTTTGCATATCAAAAATTAAATGGAAACTTGATGTGAACATGTAATCACAATATCATGAATAAGCTAAGGATGATCTCCTTAGATGTGAACCCTACTAATCCGGGGTCTATCTTATTGATGAACTATTTTTGCTAAGGTGACATTACGTCGTTTGTAATGTGGTATGTCATAAAATCCTTGGTGTAATTTAAGCCTCGAAAGTTATTTGTGATGTTGTTGCTTATCTCTATTAAATTGTTAACATTATAGTTTTTTTAACTAAGTTATGTTAAGGCTTTGACAATTTTGATAGTTCGCTTAACGACCAAAATTGGAATTTGAATAAGACCTTATTTTGACTAATAATTGACCTTGAGCCGACCCTCTGATAGTCTACCCCACATGGTGGCTAATACTAGCATGGTCGTATTTTCTTGGATGAAGGACTACAGTCATTAGTCAAGGAATTAATTATTAAATTAATTATGGAAATTGTTTTGTGTGGGTTTTTGTTGTAGATGTCTTTCCTTGACCTAGTGTTTGTTGGATTTACGCAACTGGGTTTGATTCTTTAAATAAATATATGCATGTGGAGTCGTGTTGGTCTTGTAGGAGGCATTGTCGGTACTTATAATCGACCTGGTTTTATTTAAAATAAGTATTTGTATTGAAGAAAAATAACTGAATTTAATATTATCATCGAGTTGTAGATAATAAGGACAGTTGTAATAATTACAAGGTCTGCCTCTTTCGACCCTTGAATAGGTAGTTTAGAATGGCATTTATGGTCTACTCTAGAGCCACTATGATGGCTCGACTGAATTGCTAAGTTTCCTAACAGTTAACTGTTGTATCTTGTTTGCAATTTAAGATTGTATATGTTCTAGATACTTCATTCTATTATTTCATGTTGATCTCCTTGTTGCTTCATTAATAACTCTAGAACTATTCTGAGTCCTTTGGGTTTTAAAGCTGGTTGCGGAAAGGTTATATTGAGATTTGATTACTATGATGGTTAAGTCCAACTTGTTAAAATATCGTCACTTATGTTCCATCTTAGCCTCGATAACAGAAGTTGGACATTCTCCTGTAAAACCTTGTATGATACTTAGTGAGCTAATTTATTCACTATTATTACTAAAGCTTGGTTCTTCTTGCAATTCTATGCTGAGTTCGAAAGTAATGTCGACTTCGACTAAGAACCTCCTTCCTCTTGTAAGAAATGCAGTTCACTTGTCCATTAGGAAACCATCCTAAAAAGTGAGTTGATCTCCTAGAATTTTATGCATTAGATCTTCCAGTTGAAAAGCATCAACAATTCCTTTTATTGGGTACGCCTTATCTCAACGTATGAGTTGGTAATGATAGTAGTGTTTGATTTCTTAGACCCTTACACTATTATCTGTGCTTACTAGGTTTATTGATTACCTTTTTCAAGGATGAAAACCTATAATAAAGGTCTAATGATTAATTATCATTAGTATTATCTACCATTTAATTAGTCATGTTAGAAGGTTTAAGGAAAATACATTGAACTATTCCTTGAGTTTTGATGATCCCTTTTATGGGCTGACCATATTTATCGGTTGGTTTTATGTTTTAAATGTTATAATTTGAGTCATTGAGTAGGACTAGGGATTAAAGTTGTCCAAACCGGAAGTCTCTTGACTTCGTGGTCAGAAGTTTGTTGGTAGTTCCCCTCTATAGTAATTAACATGGTACAAATTTTTTTGATCACATTGTCATACTATGTGTTCTATTAAGAAATTGGAGGCACCGATTTTGTGCGGTAACCCATTTTGGGACAAAACGGTTAAGCTATATAATCCTACTCTTATAATAGATGATAATTGGATTCATCATTTAACTAAGTCCGTAAGATGTGATGGATCCGTGCGGGTGTAATGTTTCCCGAGTTGAATTGTGTGGTATCTCGACAATCCCAGAAGTGACTCTTTCTCTAATAAAAAATTGTACTCGGTTTCATTTATTAAATACGGTGTTTCCTTGACATTTTGAAAGTTCCTTATTGACCTTTCCTAGTTGTGTCATGAATTTAGTTCGGTATGTTCTAACCTTGTTTAGTAGAATGGGTTAGGAGATCATTTTTATATTCTTGTGGAGTCTTGACTTACCGAAAAAATGTGGTTAGTTAGAAGTTGAAATTTGTATTGAGCAAACTCATGGGATATTAAATGTCCAGATGAACTTTTTGGGTAAGTAACAATTATATTATCTTGTCAACACATGGTACCTACTCTCTTCCATAATTTTAAAGACTTTAGTGTTTAATAGGTCTTGATATGTTGAAACATTATCAAGAATGGAATTATGTACTCTTTTCTAGTCTTGGAATGTTCAATAAATGCTTAAGTTGAGGTAAGTATTGAATATGTAGCATGTTACTCGAATTATACCTGATTGCTATATGGCAGGATGCCATGAATGCTCTCTCTCTTATCCTTGAGGTTAAATGCTCTAATATCATATTTTTAACCAAATACTCTTGATGTCTTGGTATTATTGCTTAGACCTTAGCAGACCTTATGGGTGTATGAAATCCTTGTCAGATCTATTGAGAATATTTGAGAGATTACTTGAATGTGTTCTTGATATTTATATGGTTACTTAATTTTTGAGTAAAATGATTTCAGGCATGCAAGTATGGGATTGCATGAGTGAAATCTTGATACTCTTATATGGTAGTCTTTGAATACTTATAATTCTCATG
Organism: Taxus wallichiana var. yunnanensis; assembly: GCA_018340775.1. Classification (NCBI taxonomy): domain Eukaryota; kingdom Viridiplantae; phylum Streptophyta; class Pinopsida; order Cupressales; family Taxaceae; genus Taxus; species Taxus wallichiana. The sequence goes on from CM031242.1 coordinate 932,096,234, forward strand.
TATCTTATGAATTATATGACTATTTCTGAGCAACTGAAGTAGTTGAATGGAAAAGTAAGTCTGAAATTCATTTCGTTCATCACTCATTAAATTTCTTGCTTCTAACATGTTATAGAAAGAATTGTTTATCTACTTAAGCTCTGTAGTATTGATTCATAAAAATAATATGAGTTATTTTTATGAAATAATTAAGTAGAGTATGTTGTTATGATGAGTTGAGGCTTATCATGCTCAGTTCATGTGAACTGACTCATGCTAACAATTTTGTAGATAAATGCCAAGAAAGAAGGTGGAAGTATTTAGTCTTGTATATTATTTTGAATGAGGAAGGTTTGAAGATATGACTGACTTGAATGTTCTTAAGATGAAATACTTCTCCTTGAAAACGGAAAAAGGGCTTGCTACTTAATGTAACTATTTTATTCATTAAAATGAAAGATTTTGGTCATGCTTATAGACATGAGTTGTATTTATCTCATAAATGAAATTAAGATGATTTCCCTGCTATATATTGTTTTATTAGTGATTGATTGTCGATTGATGAGTTATGAGTCAAATCTATCAAGTTAGGAAATCAATATCTACAATACTATTGTATTAATCATTAGTATCAATCATGTAGTAGGTGCTATACACATCTTATGTGTGAGATTCTAGGGATCATATAAGGAACTATTGGAGAAATGTTGCTTAAAAATATCTTGTTCTAATTAATCATACGTTAAGCATACTTGGAATTAGATAAGGTTACTAATGGGTAACTACCTCTTTATAAAATGCAAAATAACAATCTAATTGTATAATTGTGTTAAGTTCTCCAAAGGTTTTGTATAGGGTGTACTCAAACAGTCAAAGATATAGGAATGTAATATTGATTTCTAAGTGAAATCAACACTAAGTCCTATACAAGGATGATACACATAAGCAACAAGAGGACGGGCTTATGGTAGTCTAACATGAATATATATTGATTATGGTTTCACTTTTCGAGAATTGCATAATTGTGATAAATTGTGTTATGAAATATTTTTCTCAAGGAGATGAAATGTTTTTAATTAGGGGCTATCCCATGATGCATCATTATGAGCACATAAGCATGTCGATATAATGGAAGTAAGATGGGAACATGCGTACTAAGTCAAAAAGAACATAGCATTTGAATCTCATCCCTAGTCAATATTGTAATTATCTCTAAAGAGAATTATAGAGTGAACTCTTAAAAAGCTATGATAGGGAAAGATAAATGGGAAAGTGGTTCATCAAATCTATCATATCGGATATCCCGATATATCTTACTTGTTGGAGATAGTAAAATAAATGAATGATCTTTACTTGAGTTAATTAAGAAAAGTAGTTTCTTAAACTGAAATGATGGTTGGGATTGACGAGTCTATGGTACTTAATAAAAGGTATGAATCATACCTAAATACCTAACTTCGTGAGTACATATCCCTAAGTTATGGAATGAAGAAAATAGGGGCTTACATGATTAAGCTAGGATAGTTTTTTAAAAACTGAAATAATGATCCTAGACCTTGATAGTATCGCTTTATCGCTGGTTAACTTGGGTAATGATCGAGTAAGGTAATTAAGTGATACAGAGATATAGGTATTGGGATCACCTTAAATTGGATTTTAGGTACAACCCATTCGTGGAGGTGTCGTAAAATATTGACCATTCTTTATGATAATAAGTACCTGGAAACTTTAGATACCATGTCCCACATCGGTTTCTTGGTGGGTTAACTTGCTGCAATTGCTACATAGTCATATCCCTATAATGATGGATGTCATTATTAGGATATTTTGTTTAGCAACCGTACCGAGTTGTCTCATCAAGAGGCTGAAGTGTGGCATGGTGTTGTCTTAAGTACAAACCTTGATAGAGTTACAAAGTTAGAATGGGCCTCCCGAACTCACCCTTATATTTTCTTATGATGGTTATGGAAAGGGAAGTGGGAAAGTAACAAAGAAAAATTGTCCCAAAAACACTTACTTTTCCATAAGCACCATAGATGACATAGAGGTATGTTCTAGTGTAGGTTAAACTAATTTGTACCTTATTCAAGGCTTGTAGTTGTTTACAACATCTAAGTTGTGAATCCATATAACTGAATAAGTGATAAAGGTGAAATGACAATTTCCTTATGACGAGTGTGCCGTCATGGAATTGAGCATGGCATACATGACTCAAAATATTTAAGAAAAGTGGTGTAAATTGTTGATTACACTTTCAAGATTTCCCTAAATCTAAGATGTTGGATTCTGTGGGATTTAATAGGTGGAACCTGTGTAGACACTTAGGAGCATTCACTTATATATCATACTTTGACAAAGGTGAACCATAACATACATTTCGGGTAAGGGCTCATATAGAGCATTGAGGAGACCGAGTAGGTTCAATATTCTCTCATATAGCAGATACATGGTTCATGACATAGCTATCGAAATGGATTGCATTAAGGTTTATGTAGATCTAAATATATGGGTATTTAAATCAGCTTCATAAAGTTTTAATTATTTTTTTCTAGAGATGAAGTGACAAATGGGTTATTACGGTAGACAAAGTGCTTAGTAGAAGATGACACCATATTGTTACTATTCCATCCATTATGAACTCACGCTCATTGATCTCGCAATTAGATACCGAGAATTATTAGAATATCGTAAATCCAAGATCAAAATAATTCACTCCAGGGAAACAATTCACCGATGAATTTATAGGACCAAACGGAGGCAGATCGAAGTGAAGAGGCAGAGAATGATAATGTGCCCCGATACCAATACTCATTTGTAAACCAAGCCCTCGGATCCAATATCTCTCCAAAAATGCTTACGAATGGGAACACCATGGGCAATAATGGCATAAGTTGTAAGAAAGGGACAACAATTGTAGTGAATTATGGACCCATCCACGAAGCCACTTTTGACTATGATAACAATGACGAGGAAATAGTCATGTTCTATCCAGACAAAGAAAAATGTAAATGTCGCTTAGTGTGTACTTGTACAAAGTCTTTTATATGCCACGTGTGTATATGCATATCACCCAAACAACCATGTGTTTATGTTTAAATTAAATGTGGTGATTGATTAGTGTGATGTGTCGATCGATAATCTTCTTTTGGAAATTAGGGTTCTAAAAACTATACATAATTGGCGTTGAAATGACTATCAACAAGGAATCACGAGCAAAATAGTGAAGGAGCACAATTTACTACAAAAATATACAATATTGATTTGTTTAGCAACCTTGTTAAACATTAAATGAATGATGCAAATAAACTATTTTGTAATTCTTATGTCTACACTATAGTTAGATCAACATCACTTCGAGATAAGAATAGGTGTTATGAATAGCAGTGTCGGGAGATGATGATGATGTGGCAAAGTGCTAATCTTGTTTGTAAATATATTCAAAAAAATCAGTCAAACTACTTTAAAATGGAGGTTAATAGGTATTGAAAGAGTATTTATGACTTCTTATTAAAAACACTGGAAATTTTTTTGTGACGTTTACCATGACTTTCAAAGAATGTGGGTAACTCAAAGCAACATATACAACATAAAAAGGATATATAAATTTGTTTTGTAATGCGATAGTTTGTAGTATAAAATTTGTGGCATATTGCCTAAATTTGAAGAAATTTCATTATTATTTCAAGGATTTTCTATTAAATTTAAAGGGATTTTGATGAAATTTGAGCGTCGATATTTGGTTAGGGAATTTAATCAACATAGCCTCTTTCTTAAAAAACATCAAAATCTCCCACAAAAATGAAACAAATGATGCAATCGGTGAAGTGAAGAGCATTGATTTCTTGTGTACACAGTATTCTGCTTTCCTTATAAGCGAAGAAAACATTGGACTTGGTAATTTTTCCTTTTCCTTTTATTCCTTATTTGATTTGCATTGCTTTTTTGTTCCAATTTAAATTCAGGTAAGAGAATTAAATCGATCTACCTATATGTATCAGAGATTTCTTTCATTAATTATAGTTGATTTTCCTCCCAAAAAGAATTCAACTCACTAGTAGCGTACAAAGGTAAGTAACCCTCTAGACGAAACTTTAGATAAAATTCTTCACAATAAAAGCTTCAATGTTATGCTTGGACTATGTGAAGAACAAACTTGGACATTCATCAACAATAATCACACCTTAACACTATTATTTTCTTGTGAATGTAGTATTTATATGCCCATTTCCACTCACCAATGTTATTCCATTGTGAAGAGGGTATCGACTTTCACGTATTCTCGCTTCATCAATGAATTGTACTCCATTTTCAGCTTCTCCACCCCTTAGTCTCTTTATACCATTTGTAGATCATAGTCTTAGTAGAACATGTATTTTTGCTCAAAAAATTATTTTTTTTTGTTTTTCTTCATCTGGTTTGTCCTCTTTTGGGCTATTGATTTCAATTTCAGGTATAATAGAGCAATGACCATTTGAATTTGAAGTATAATTGAATGATATGATCTAAGCAACCCAAAGATAAAATCGTTTTTGTCTATAATTAAATGTGTATTTTCCCAAAATGTTAGGCATGTACAATTTACTTTATCGTCTGCTAAACTTAGGTTTGTGTCAAAATTAAATCTCCATTATGATACTCGAGGTTTTGGTTTAGGGCATTTTAAAGCTATACAATTTTTATTATAGACATTAAGAAATAGAGCTTTTGCTACACAGTTTTTCCAAAATCTCAATTTCTGACTATTATGTGTAAAGTTTTGTTAGTGAGTCTAATTATATCTCATGGCAAAATAAAAGAAATTTTAAAATATAGAGTAAATACAATTTGGAGTTTGTGTTTGTAGTTGAAACAATTTGTAAAGTGAAGGGTTATGTTCATAAAGTTCTATTAGATCAAAAGGTTTAGCTAAAATACTGGATCGCTCCAATTTAAGCATATTTGCTTGCAAAATTTGGCTTACTTTTTAAAACAAAGGGCATTGTCTTCTGGATCTTCTGGTTTTATATTCTTATTCAAATAGGAGAGACATCTGACCTAATTTTTTCTTTAGCATATTTAAAGTTTTATGTTTTGGCTGAAAAGCCCGCTAATTGAAGTCAAATTTTGGTTTATGTTCTGGTTTGATTTCTGCAAAACAGAAAACGGGCGTTCTAAATTAAATTTGTTACAGGAAGAGAAAGATATAGATAAAAGTACGTTAAATTCTAGTCAGAGGTTGGATAGTCAAAAATGAATCCAGAGAAATTTACTAAGAAAACTATTGAGGCCTTAGCAAAAGGTTGAGAACTTGCTCAAGAATATGGTCGTGCTCAATTCAGTCCCATTCATTTGGCCATTGTGATTATAGAGGACCCAAAAGGGCTTCTAAAGCATGTTATTCTATTGGTTGTTGGTGAATATCAAGCAGTAGAATCAGATCATAGAGTCCTCCGCCAATACTTGAGTTAAATGCCCTCCCAACATCCTAGTCCAGATGATAATCTTCCTAGCATTGCTCTGAACAAATGCGTGAGGTATGCTCGTTGTTAAAAAAATAAGAAAGGAGACGTCGATTTGGATGTATATCATCTTATACTTGGATTACTGGAGGATCCTCAAATTGCAAATTACTTAAAAGAAGCAGTTGTGAGCGTTTTGAGGGTTAAATATGAAATTGAGAAGCTGAGTGGGCAGGGCAAGAAGGTGGTAACTATTTCTGAAATTTTTTATTTCCAAGCCTCGAAGACCTATGGGTACGTCTTCCTGGAAGATGTTGGGGGATTTGATTCATTCATTGATCGAGATGAAGAAATCAAGAGAGCTATCAGAATTGTATCTCGCAAGACAAAGAAAAATCATGTGCTCATTGGAGAGCCTGGTGTTGGTAAGGCTACTGTGGTGGAGGGTCTGGCTCAAAGGATAGTTAGAGGAGATGTGCCAAGGCAATTTTTTTATTCAGTTTTGTTCATGGTGTTTTTCTGTCTTCAAATTGGAAAAAGGCTGAATGTGATCATTTCGAAGAGATTTACCATCTAGGATGGTTTATGATATTACTATGTAATAGCACAGAGTGTTTTTGTTCATCGCAGTCTAGGATATGGAAGAAGTTCCGTTAGAATTTACACACAATAGAAACTGCAACAAACATTATTTCCCTAGGTTCTCAATTTCAAAACAACTGTGTTCAATTCATATAAAGCCTTGCCGTCGGACCTCATGGCATCCCGTATCAGATCAACATCTCCAGAAGCGATAACTACCTGTAAGGCGGCATCTTGCTCACCTATCAACCTGCCACTGTCAGCCTGAGCCTATCTAGAAGCAACAACCTCTCGATCTCTATTTGCGGTAATAACCTGCACCTGGGCTTGTTACTTCCGAAGGGAGAATGTGATTTGGAAGTCAAAGGGTCACTTTCATTCGAAGTCCAAAGGTCACTTTGGGTCCCATTTCCTATATAAAGAAGAAGGCAATTTGCCTAGAGGTATCCAGAAATATTTTATGATATTTTCTCTTGCATGTGAGCTCTAAGCTTGTGCAAATAATCCAAGGACGAAAACCCTTAGGATTATATCTCTTGCGGACGAAAACCCCAAGAGTTTTGTGAGAGATTTCCACTCCGGAATTCTCATTGATTTAATCAGATTTTTAATCATTTCTAGCAGTGATTTCCAACAGTGTATTTTTGAAGGCATTTTGAAGAATAAAATTGCAGCAGTGTTTTCTCTAGTGAATCGACTCACCTTAGGACTGTTTGGGCATTATTGTTGAGGTATTTAGATCTGAAATTCATTGTCTAACATCTCATATTTTTGTGAATGAAAATACCCAAGTTTCATAATTTATTAGAGGGTTTTTAGTGGGTTTTTTACCAGTTTTATAATCTGATTTCTAAGTGTTTTTGGCGTCAATAAAATCAGATTTTTGTATGTTGGAACTCCTAAAATTAGTGGCAGTCATTTGTGATAAAGAAATAATTTTTTGGAAGCCATTTATGTGTATTTTTCCATCAAACCCTAGTCACCATTTTTGAAGATTTATTGCAGCAGTTAGGCTGATCTTGCATGGTATTGTATTTCATTTTTGAGTCCGATTTGGGCCATATAAAAATCTGTTTTGCATAGTATTTTTGTTACCTAACCCGTAAGTAGTTGCATGCTAAGTGTTCGACAAAATTTCAAATGATTCGAACTAAAAATTTAGGTCAGATTTTGGTAAGGGATCTTTCAAAGTGCTATTAGAGCAATGTTCCTTTCACTGGATGGTTTTGATTTGATGCGAGACACGAGTTTGGAAAACAAAGTTATTACACTAGGAGACAAGCATGACTTGGAGCTATTGGTGATAGAAGAGAAAGGTATCGTAGTCCTCCCGGGATGAGCAAGAAGATCCAGAATGAGAGCTATTGAGAGCCATGGTAGCTTCCAAAAATAGTTGATTCAGTCCATGGAGCATATGGGCTCCACTCTTGATAGATTGGCCTTAGGTGGGCCACGAGATAGACATGACAGGAGAGATAGATATGTATCTATCAGGAGGCATAGTATCTCCCTCCGAGATTGGAAACGCGAGGGATCACCTCCTTGTGAGGGAGTGCACACTCATACAAAGGAGATGAGGCCTCAAGGATAGCAGCTAGGCGTATGGAGCCTAGTTTCTTACGCAGAGATGATGCACTAGCAAATGAAGACCCACTTGAGGGAGTGGACTTCTAAGATAATGTTATGGCAACTACTGATGAGTGGAGGAATTTACCATAACACGTGAGGGATGACTTTTCCTTACCTTAGTATTGTGCACAGAGGAGAGATAGCTTGAGGGCCGAGATAGGATTAGAGACCTAGAGTACAAAATCTGGGAGTAGAAGCGGGGCCACCAACAAGGTGACCCTATCTACCTTTGACGGTAGTAGAAAGATTAGTGCCAGAGCTTAGATCCATAAGCTCGACACCTATCTGACCCTCAGACCCATGCAGGAGCAGGAGGCCATTCAGTTTTGCCACTCTCCATCTAGAGGGAGTAGCATATGATTGGTGGCATCATGGGCTAGTCACATAGAGCCACGATCTTATACAGTCATACAGGGAGTTCAACGAGAGGTTGATTGCGATATTTGACCGCAAGGATGTGGAGCTTTACTATAGAGATTTGGCACAAATTTACTTTGCTAGACCGACATGTTGATGCCTACTTCAATGAGTTTCAGCGGAGGGGTGCCTTTTCCACCTTTAATTTATATTTGCATTGTTAGAAATTGTCTTATATATTCCAATTTTTGTTCTTATCTCCTACATGTAGGATTAAATTATTGAATGTATTTATATTGTAATGCAAGTTGAATTGTACATTTCATTAGAGCATCTCAGACCGAGCTAACTAGTAACTCATTCTATTTCAAGTGTTTGGCCAATACTTGGCCTTATATCCATATGTTTCAATGGGGTGATCAATGCAAACACCTAACATCCATTTACGTATTTTTAATACTTAAATTGCACTAACTATCCTCTTTCCCGTTGTTTCGTAATAATTAATGATTTTTAACTAATTAGCCAACATTCCTCTTCGTATTCATTAATTAATGATCGTTTGTTAATTAATTAACCTTCTTATCATTCAGGATGTCGATTAATGACTTTCCGTTAATTAGTGTTTTCTTTTACTTGGGTTAATTAATTACACTCACAACTCTAAATCCATAAATTTTCATGTCTTGGATCAAATTCCTCTTATATCCCTCAAATCACACTAAATTTCCTCTAATCATCTTCTATAAGATTTATTTTATCTATTAATTGATAATCCTTGATTAATTAAAACATCTCCCAAATCCCATGGTTTCTAATGGCAAATTAAACTTATCTAAAACAACATTATCCATTCCTAATCTTGTTTTACTCTTATCCCACATGCCCAAGTTGCACATCTCTCTCAACGTTTAATCAATATAAAGGACCAACCTCATATCTTTACAAGAACAAGGCATTTTCCCTAAGGTAAGCTATAGGCATTTGGCTTTGAGCATTCTCCATTGTTAGATTAGCTTGTTCATCTTGCATGTATCCCACTCAAAGTTAAGTAATATGGGAAGATCCAAAATGGCCTTGTAGCCATTCTTGGTGAGATTCCATTCTCAATTATTGAGGTCTCCACCACTCCATTTTGATTTCTTATGATATTCATAGGTTCATAGTTTTATTTAACAATCATAGAGAGTAGGAAATAACTTAGCATGTTAGTTTCATTTATGCATTAAAGAAGCATTTCCTTTAAGCTCTTATCTTGATGGTTCATTGTTAGATTAACTTGCTTTTGAAGCTATGTAGATGCTTAGTTTCAATTTTTTATAGCTTAGTTAATAAAACATGAACACATTTGGCATGCCCGGTGGGACACCCCTTTGTCTCACATGCATTCTTTATTTTGGTTAAGTTTTTTTTTGCATACTAACCCTTTTTTTGAATATATTGACATAACTTGTGTTTCTAGGATGTTTTGAGTCTTCCTTGTAGGTATAAAGGAGGTGAAGTGTTGTTAAAATTGGATCTTGATGGGAAAAATTTAAGATTTCTCCATGTTTTCATGTTTAGAGCTTCATTTTTCAACATTCTACATGCTAGTTTTGTCAATTTCTTGAAAATCTTAATTTTTTGAGCATGTAGGTTAGTGTTTGATAGTGTTGAGTCTTCTATTTACATATTAATGTGTTGGGTTTCTATCAAAATTGAATCTTGGTGAGAAAATTTCAATATTTCTCCATGTTTTCATTTTTAGAGCTTACTTTTTCAACATTCTACATGCTAGTTTTGTCAATTTCTTGAAAATCTTAAATTTTTGAGCATGTAGGTTAGTTTTTGATAGTGTTGAGTCTTCTATTTACATATTAATGTGGTGGGTTGCTGTCAAAATTGAATCTTTGTGAGAAAAATTCAATATTTCTCCATGTTTTCATTTTTAGAGCTTACTTTTTCAACATTCTACATGTTAGTTTTGTCAATTTCTTGAAAATGTTAAGTTTTTTTATCATGAATGTTAATATTTGATAGCATTGAGTCTTCTTTGCACATATTAATGTGATGGGTTATTGTCAAAATTTAATCTTGGTTGGAAAAATTTGACCTTTTTACAGATTAAGGGACGTTTTTCCCGACATTTTTGATACTTATCAAGTGCATACACATGAGCATAAGAGCATATGTGTAAGCCATATTTTGTACGCCATAATGTTTTTTTCCCGAACTTGAAATGATTCGATTTTTGTTTTTGCATTGAAAATTATAGGTTTTCCTTTACTGTAAAAATGGTCATTTTCTAACATGTCTAATATTTTGATGAACATTGTATTTTGATGCTTTACTTGATTTAGAATAAATCTTATGAATGCTCTTCTCTTGCACCTTTTGGTGATCTTGAGAATCAAAAACAACTTTGATCTCTATATTTTTAACATTTGGATTGACTTGGAAATTTCATGATTCATTTTGCTTAAGGAAATGAACCTTTTATAAAGAATTTTTACGGTCCTTGGATTTTAAGTTTTTCCTTTCTATCTAGTTGGGCTAAATTTTATGTATACTCTTCTCTTGCACCTTAGGGTGATCTTGAGGATCAAAATAAACTTTAGTTTTCATTTTCTAACATTTGGTTAATTGGAAATTTCATATTTCATTTTTGGCTGAAGGGCGTGAACATTTATCAAGATTTTTGTATGGTTCATTAATTGAAAATCTTTCCTTTACTTTTTAGTTGGATTATTTGTTGTATATGATATTTGTTTTCATCCTTGGATGATCTTGAGAATCAAAATAAACTCTTAATCCTCTTTTAAATAATGTGATTTTCTTGGAGAACTACTAATGTTTGAGTGCAAGACCTAATCGCTTGCCAAAGACTTGGGATATAAACAAAATTTTAACTACATGTGTGTTGTAGGTTGTTAAATGGTGTATAAATAAACCACATTAAGTTTAAATATAAGAAAAAATACCAAATTTAAAACACCGTATACACAGTTTCGGTTAAGAGCTACGGCTCATCCGCTTTGAACTAGGAGAAACTCCCTTTGGCATAATCCTTAAGATAACAAGAGGGATGCTCCTAGGAACCCCAAAGTAGTCCACGCAAGAGGGAACCTTGTGGAAAAAATGGGAAGCGCTCCACTTACCTACTTGACTAGTATACACTTGTGAGATTTAACATCAAAATTATCTCGTAACGTGACCCCAACGAAAATACAAGTGAATGTATTTATGCTCATTGTATCGAAGTGAGTAAAGTAAAGTATATCCTTGTAAGATCTAGCATCAAATGTATTTGTAATGTAACCCTAGTGAAAATACAACCACCACATTTATGCTCATTGTATTGAAGGGGGTAAAGTAAAGTCGGGATACTCCAAGGTTTAGTCGGTTTGAATTTCTTGGCAAACCAAGCTCACAAAGATAATTTTTGACACCTAGTTGAGAGAACCAATTAAGAAGCTATTTCATCTTAGAGCCAAATTGAATGACTCAAAAATAATCTTGTTTCAAAGATATTTCACAAGGAAAGAATTTTTTCAGAGTCGAAACCTCAGTATATTGAACAAGGGGAGAGTTCATTAAAATTTGAGCCAAGCATCATTCATCATGAATTTTGTGAAGTGTTTCTTTCTCTTTATTTTTCACTCGCTACAAGATGAGGCAAAACTCACAAAGTGATGCCAATTATTTTTCACCCCCATTTGATCTACTCCTTTTCTTTCTTGTTGATATTTTTGATCAAAAGAGGAGAAACATCCAAGTACTATTCATTGATTGTGTCCACCACTTTTACACACATTTACATTCATCCTTACTTTATAACTAGATTGTAAATGTTGAAAGTGTGTTGTTACATCTTCTCATCTTGATAGCCTTATCTTGATACCCATGTCAAGACATCTCATTTGTAGCTAGGCTTGCTCATCATCGATCTTCCTTTGAGGTGTTACTTTACTTTAGCATCACATAAATACAATTTTGATCATTATATCTTGTTTCTCGTAAATGGGTTTAGGTTTCAAGATTATAGTGTCACATTGCTTCGCACACTAGTAACTCCTAAGTATTATTTGATTTTGAATCCGCCCAAACATTGCCTTAACCTTTAAAAGTGTTGTTACAATTATTTTCATCATATCAATATCATATCTATCGTAATATATTGCTTTTCCGCATAAGCTTTATTACACGTATCTAAGTGGATTTTTTCATTACTTTCACTTATAACTTCAAATTTTTGAGATTTAGGCCTTGTTTACATTTAGAGGGGTTATGGTATACCTTGATTGGAAATCAATTCAACCCTTTGTTAATACTTATGAATTGTTTATTTTAAACTTAACGTAAGTGTTGAGATTGAGTTGATCATCTTGTGTCGGACTATCTTTGAGACACATTTTTGCATAGGGAGTATTTACTTGTAGATTGGCTTTGTGTTTTGAGATGGCATAATTTTTCCTTTTGATTGTTCATCTTGTGAATTTATTTTTCAAAGGAAAATCCTTTTGATCCTTCACACTCGTAACTTTTTGTCCAAACCTTGTTGGATTATCAAAATTGAGTCATCACTATGTATTTTTCCTTAGATCCCCTTTGTAAAATCACACAAGCATCCCCTATTTGTTTTCAAAATGTCTAGTTGGTCATCGTTATGTTGCCAAAATCGACATGGAACTTCCATATGAAGGAGTTCAATCATACAAACTAGGTCTAGGAATTTGGACCCAACAATGCCAAGAATGACTAATTATTGAAGGGTTCCTTATGCTTATGAAAATAGGGAACCTAGGTTTAGGAATTTACCTCAAAACATGTCCATCACGACTAAATCCCATTTGGTTCTTCACGTTGGATAACTCATTCGGGTACCCTATACCCCACCTTCATGTCATAATTGGTGGTATGGTTTTGACGCTTTTGATCCAAATTATTATTTGGGTACCCCCACTCTTGTTCGATTCTAATCCAAATTATTATTTTGATTCTTCGAATATTTTGAGGCTTCTAATCAAAACTATCTGTCACATTCCTCTCACTCTTTCGAGCTTCATTCAATCAAATTTCTTCTTGGGATTAATCAATTTCCTAAACAACATACTCCTCTAAGGAATTATGTCACCACAAATTATCCCCATCATTCATCTAACTCAATCCTAAGTCATGGCACTCCCTTGCTTCAAAAGACCCTTTTTATTATTCCTCTAATTAGAATCCTAAGTTGTGGCCATCTCTTGTTTCATAGAACCCCTTTTATCGATCCTCTAAATTGAATCTTAAGTCATAGTCCTCCACTGCTTTGCAGGGACCCTTCTATCATTCATCTAATGTGACTCCTACGTCACAGTCCTCTCTTTCTTTAAAGGACCCCTTTATCATTATTATAATTACAATCTTGTGTCGGGGTCCTCCCTTACTTTATAGGACCCTCTTTAGTAGTTTTCTCACCAACATCTTCCTCTTTTGAAGATACATGTGACTCCAAGTCCCTCCATTTAAACATCTAGTGTGAATCTTTGCATTGTGGTCACCCCTTTCTTCACAAGACCCTTTTATCAGTCACCTCAAAAACCTCTTCTTCTGTCAAAGATTTGCATGAATTCCAATTACTTTAATCAATCATCAAATTCAACTCCCACATCATAATCTACTAATCGGCTAAGTGATCCTGTTGTTACTGCATGATGTCATCTTCTAGGGAAACAAATAATGAATTCTTACAAGTCCTCATCTTCTTCCACTGCATGAGACATCTAGATTCAAATCTACTTCTCCTCTTGAGTCATATTATTCTATCAATCATCATCAAACATCTACAGAATCTTCCACACTTGTTGGACCCATTTCTTCCAATCAACCTCCGTGGTAAGAGAACAACAACCCATACCGATTGATTTCTTTCAAAATGAAGAAGCAATCAGAGAATTCATAGGGCTACACGATGTCTATAGGACCTGCGAAAGGATTCTCTTTTGACCTCGACACGTTCGCATATTGTGGGGAGAATTTTATTCCTTTTATTGGAAAATAGAGGAATATCATATGATCATGAATCTTGATTATCGTCTTATTCTTTCATCTTCACATTCTTCATTAAGTGATGAAATGTCTAGGTATCGCATTGATCCTTGGCCTTTTTCTCATCACCCCCTCATTATTTACATATCAAAATTCCTCAAGCACAATCTCACCTTGGGTTACCTCTCGATATCCCATCATCTTCTTTTATATGTGGGAAACCTCCTTGTATCCTTCCCTCTTCTATTTTTGGGCCACCTCTGGGTAGCCCATTATCCTCTATTATTGACCTACATCCTAGTAGCGCTTCATATTCTATCTATGGGATATCTTCTTGTATCCCATCATCTTTTATACCTTGGGGCCACGCCTAGTACTCCATTATATTCTATCTACGGGACACGTCCTAAGTAACCAATCATCTTCTATTCTTAGCCCACATCCTACTATCCCATCATTGTCTTATATCTATGGACACCTCCAGTAGCCCATCCTCTTTAATCCTTAGACCATATCCTCTTCTTCCATCATATCATCCTTTTATCAATGACTGGGAAATCCCACCATCATTCCTCACATTCCTCTCATCAATCCTAAACGTCCACATTTTCCTTGCACTTCTAGGGATAAAAAAATCACACATTAGCTTATACGAAACCCAAACAATTTCTTTATCAAGCTAAGATCAAAACTCCAAAGAGATCCAAAGCTCCCAACAAGTCAAACAACCATAAAGTTAAAAATCAAACACGATTCAAGAATGCACACCAATGTACCCATCAAGTATGGTGAAAAGCATAGAAACCTATGGATAGGGAACTCAAGCTCCCACATAAAAAGTCAATATTTCATAAGTTATAGTTAGTTATCGAATATAATCTTACCATGGTCATCAAGATTAGAGATAATATCACTCTTGATAAACAAAATCTCCTAGTCTCCCTTATAAAACAAATCACAAACATCATTTTTGGATCTTATCATGCAAAGTGACATTGTTGGTCCCAACTTCCCAAAATAATAAAAAAAGACCAAAACAATTCTCAAATACCAAAAAATGAGAAAACATTAAAACATTACAAAAACAAATCAAAGGTATAAAGATCAAACATTGTAATCAGGTATTACATATGCATGTATGTTATTTCTTCCCTTTATTTCCATTCCTTTGTAATTCATCAACGATTTTAATCCCTTCAATGATATTTTGGTTAGTGTATTCACACGCATTTGGTGATATTTATCTCTATGCTATCTGTTTGACCTTGGTCTTTCATCACCTTGGTAAATTAAAGAATGACTGACCTCTTAGAGATCTTATCAATGTCATACATATAATAAACTTGTTGTGAATAAATTTTGGACATATTTGTTGACATTAGCCAATGTCGTCATCACAATCACTTCCACATCCTTCCATCATACCATTAGTGATTCTTAACCCATTGTTAAATTAAGAGAGATAAAATTAGTTTGACGTAAAGTAAAAGAATCAATCAAAATCAATCAATCAAATCGAAAAACAAAAGCTAAAAACATAAAAAATGAGATATAACTCTCTCTTGGGGTATTTCCAATATCTCTATTGGGGCTATGGACACTTGGTCATAGCAGAGCATTGCTACAACTAGAATCAAATACATTTCCGTCGTGATATGGATGCTCGATCACAAAGAGAAATATAAGGATCTCCTTCCACCCTCCATTAACAAATCACCTTTCATAATAAATCATTTCTACACATTAGTTAGCGATTTCTAACTTGTTGTATATCAAATATTACCTTAAAGAAGTAATTAATTTCCATGTGCACACACTGGATCTCTATGAGCAAATAGGATTAGTATGTTACCAACTGTCTTTTTAGACCTTGTTCAAACTCTTGCTTTAGTGTGTATTTTGTCTCATGGTTTGTGGTTTTGGCTGATCACGTTTTCATTGCCAATATTCTAGCTAAGTTTTCCATATCTTCCATAGCATTCACATTGTTCTTCTGCTTCGTTCAGAACATCCATGGGTTTAAGGTTGGATTTTTACCATGTTTACGGGAACCTTTGTCCCCTTTTAATAAAACATTCTTCTCCTTCTTTTCTATCATATGTTTCTTAGCCAACTTACATTGAGGGCACACTTTCTCCTTCCTAGCACTTCATTGGTTTTAGTTCATCATCATGTTGAACCTATCTTTCTTGGCCTTGATCCAACATATCTTCTTCTTGTATATATGTGCAAAGATTTTCCCTTGTATATTCCCATCTATCACCGGGGCAGCATCTTTACATATTAATTTTCCTATACATACCTTTAGAAAAATTCAAAAAAACCTTAAAATTAACAAACAATCAAAAATTAAAAAAATTGGTAAAGCATTCAAAAATCCTAAAACTCGGTAAAACATCAAAATCAAAAATTTGTAAAAATAAAAATCCCATCAAAAATAGGTAAAAGACATGCACAATTGAAGCCTATGTCAAATGCATTGTATTTCAACACAGTAAGAAAAATTGTCTAAAAAATAATATTTCTTCATTTTTCACTTCGCAAATGACTCGCAGATCATCTGGATCTACCTCCTTTAAAAATCTGGTTTTCTTACTATGTCTTTACTCTTTGGCACAACAAGTTGTTAGGTACTATTTCATAACGCACAAATGCTTTTTAATACAACCAAGTGTCCTCTGTTTATTCCTCCCATGTATCCTCGCTTGGGGCACTATCTTAACCCTTGTTGTTACATCAAAATTTTGGAGTGAAGCTTGATAACAACAAGATTTGTGCAACCATCTTGAACGTTGTTTGTTTGAGTATGTTTATTTGTACTTGTTTCCATGTTAGGTTAGCTTTGTATAATTTCTCGTATTGCAATGCATTATGTATGTTGCATGACAGAGTCATAATTTTTGGCAATGAATTTTTTTCGTATCATATCTTTTCATGTTATGGTACAATTTTGTTGTATGTGTCTTTTTCAATAAGGGCCAATGACATTGATCATGAGAAAATGATGATATAATGTTGGTTTTTACATCAACAAGATGATATCTATTTCCATATTAATTTTTTATTCACTCTCTTTTATCAAAACTATTTTTCCAAAGTAAATTAGGGCAATACTTGGATTCATTACTCTATCCTTTTCTTTCATCTTTTTGATCACCGATCGACCTCTTTCATCACCCCATCGACACTCGAGAGGCATCCTCCCTTCTATTAAATTTTATTCCATATCTTCAAAAAAATTATTTGTCTATACTTGTCTACTATCTTAGAAGTGCCGTCCCTTACACCACCCCAAAGAGGGGAAAATGTAGACACCTAAAATCTGCTTATGTAGTTTTAATACTAAAATTGCACTAACTATCCTTTTTTCCTATTTTTTCGTAATAATTAGTGATTTTCCACTAATTAGATAACATTCCTCTTCATATTCATTAATTAACGATATTTCGTTAATTAATTAGCCTTCCTATCATTCAGATGTCGATTAATGACCTTTTGTTAATTAGTGTTCACTTCTACTTGGGTTAATTAATTATTATTAATTAATTACGCTCGCAACTCTAAATCCATAAATCTTCATCTATTGGATCAAATTCCTCTTATATCCCTCAAATCACACTAACTTTCCTCTAATTAGCTTCTATAAGCTTTCTTCTATCTATTAATTAATCACCCTTGATTAATTAAAACATCTCCCAATTCCCATGGTTGCTAATGAAAAATTAAACTTATCTAAAACAACCTTATCCATTCCTAATCTTGCTTTACCCTTATCCCACATGCACCAAGTTGCACATCTCTCTCCAACATTCAATCTATATAAAGGACCAAGCTCCTTACATCTTTACAAGCACAATGCATTTTCCCTAAGGTAAACTATAGGCATTTGGCTTTGAGAATTCTCCATTGTTGGATTATCTCTTTCATCTTGCATCCATCCACTCAAAGTTGAGTAATATGGGAAGATCCAAAATGGCCTTGTAGCCATTCTTGGTGAGATTCCATTCTCAATTCTTGAGATCTCCACCACTCCATTTTGATTGCTTATGATCCTCATAGGTTCATAGTTGTATTTAGAAATCATAGAGTAGGAAATAACCTAACATGTTAGTTTCATTTATACATTTGGGAAGCATTTTCCTTTAAGCTACTATCTTGATGGTTCATTATTAGATTAACATTCTTTTAAAGCCATGTAGATTATTAGTTTCAATTTTTTTGTAACTTAGTTAATAAAACATGAACACAATCAACTCCCCACCGAATGGCTTAGTATATGGCGAAACCAACTAAGCCGCCATCTATACAACTTGTCAGGCTTATATAGAATCAACAAATGATTTCCTTGAATAATGTAGTGGGATCAACATCCCACAAATATCGTGATTAACCAAAATATGAATTTGGAATCTATATTATTATTTAATTTAAGTAGGTACATAAATGTAATAAACGATGTAAAAAGAAATAATGATGCTAGATAATTTTAAATGATATTCAAATTAAATGAAATAATGAAAATGATAAGGATAAGGTACTAACATAAAAATGGCTTACCCCATTATGTGATGGACTTGAATGTAATGATGTACGAAATGAAAATATGTGAAGGAGATATCCTTGAAATTACAACAGCTTATAGATCCAAAGCTAGACTGGGCACTGGGAGAGGACTAGGGCGCTTATCGGCACCTTGGTCTATGATCTCGGGCACTCTGGTTTGAAGAAAATCTCACAACCTGAAATCGACAATGTCGCTTAGGTCTTCACATTGTCTTTATCTTTGCCACGTAGTTGTCTGCAATATATTTTCTTATGTCACTTATGAACTCCGATATGAAGATATACCCAAAACCCCATACAAAAGCATGAAATCCCTAAAAATAAAGATGCATAAGAAGGGTTTGGATTGACCTTAGCTGCCATAATGGTGGACTTATAACTAAGTGATACACTATATTATAGGCCCAATGTAGATATGTGTGCTTGTGTGTGTAATTTCATGCCTAGTGTTCCCTTGCATGAATGACACATAAGTAGGGGGTAGTAGAACACACATATGTGTACTAGAAGTGTGCCAAAATAACCATATATCATGCCAAACCATGGATCAATGTATTGATCCATGTAACAAAAAAATGTACCATGGTAATGAAGTGCGCTAAATATGATTGATGATAGAAATGTGAGATGATTTATGATTTTGAACTTTGTGTGATGAAAATGAGATGGGGTAGGAGTGATCAATTACCAACACGAATGCGTGTATACAAATAATCAACCAAAGGATTTGGGAATCCTACTGCTAGAGGAATATTGTAGGGAGAAAAGTGTGTTATCATCCAATCTCTAACTACAACCTCAAGGTCTAGCCACATAATTGGACTCGAGATCAATTTTTTTGGTTTTTAGATCTAAATAATTTTGATTAAATAGTTGAAACATGTATGAGTGGTATACGAAAGGAACTCTTTCCCCCACTCCACGGGTGTCACCTAAATGTGATAACTTCCAAGTTAGGTCATCTGGAAGAAAATGTGAAAATCTATGATGGCTTCCAAGTTAGTTCATCTTGAAGCAAGCGCAAACATATATGATGTCTTCCAAATTATGTCATCTTGAAGTAAGCAAAAAATGTAGAATAATTTCTAGAGTTAGGACATATGGGAAAATTGATGAATGTAATCTCCCAAGTTAGGTCATCTGGGAGGACGATTGTGTTGAATTATATTAATCGAGTGGTGTGTAATTACGATTGTTAGAGGTGTGAACACTTTCATTGATTTGATTGATTCACTTAGTTACTCATAGAGAGATTTTATGCTAGTTTCCCCGAGTTAGGTCATTAGGGGAAATCGATAGAAGTTGGTGAAATATCACATGAAAATATTTTTAATCACTCGTTTCCCCAAGTTAGGTCATTAGGGGGAAGTGATGAAATGCCACATATAAAAATAGTATGTTTGTTGTCCCCAAATTAGGTCATTAGGGGGAATTGATGATGAAATATCATGCAATGAATTAGTAAATGTTTTGGAATTGTCACATTAGTAGTGTTTTAGATGTGTGGTGATATAAGGAACATAATAGGATAACCCCTATGATATGCCCCCTTTTGGAAAAGGGGAAGTGATGATAAGAACAAACGCTAAGCCGAAAGTAAGCTCGAGATAGATGGAAAGTGGTAAATTTCCAAAATGTGTATGAATTTAATGTAAGACAATGTTGAAGAGAGATAATGCACATGAGATATGACAAAAATAGTGTAGTGTGTATTACTAGTTTTAATAAGAGTGAAAGAATGACTATAGTAAAGTAGGTGATGAAAAAGTAACTATAAGTAGTGAAGTGAAAAAGTGTTTGTTATTTATGACCGTATCACATCACCCTATGGTTTGTACAAGTGTGTGTGCTAAAGCTCACAATGTGATTGAATAACATGGGTGTTATATCCAAGTTGTGGGACTTGCTACTTGAGATAGACCGCCATAGAAAGTTGGTTCTTGCTCCTAAATTACCTACCATAATCTACTTTATCAGTAGGCAAAAATATCTAATCCTAATCTAACTTTCCAAGGGACCAGGGAGAGAGAGTGCATGAAAATGAATCCTACACTAAGTTGGTGATACACTAGAAAATAAGGAAATCAGGATAGCTTTCCAATGTGTGAAAATAAGAGAAAATTACATACTAGAAGGGGTGATAACAGTTCTCCATCTAAGAAAATGCATTCACAACAATATTCCATACATGCACAATGATAATGAATCCTTGCAAGAGTATAAATAGACACAATATATTTGCAATGAGTTTGAAAGGGAAAGAAGAATGTAAACAAACACAAAGTAGGGGAAGATACATCCACAAACTTGCATCTATTTCTTCATAAGTATGCACAATTCAATCTATTACAAGATAAGGGTATGGATCACCATGCAAGGAGTCCACTATAAGGGCAGGTAACACATTGTCTTCACAAAAAAATTTGGCATAATTTTTCTACTCAAAACTATCTCTCTTTACAATGAGCCCAACACTCCAATTTATAGAAATCTGAGAAGAGAGAGAGAGAGAGAGAGAGAGAGAGAGAGAGAGAGAGAGAGAGAGAGAGAGAGAGAGAGAGAGAGAGAGAGAGAGAGAGAGAGAGGGAAAATGGAAATCCTGAAATCTGTCCTCTCACCACTTGCAAGATGTCATAAATGGATTTAAATGATGGTATGTTTCTTACAAAATTCCCCCATGTTGTCCCATAACTTGCAGTAGTGAAATATGTCAGCCCATGCTTCATTAATGCATCCCAGCTACCAAATAAAACACTATTCGAACTCCGGCACGTTTTCTACAAAATATCCATCAATTATTAATAAACTTATGGATTTATTGATTTATGTGCATTGGGTTTGGAACCAAAATTCCAACAAGATTACCAATTTTGTGCATTTTCGTTGAGAAATGCAAAAGTTATGGCCTTCTAAGTGTGAGCAATTATTTTGGGTCCATGGACATTTCGTCATTTAACGGGACTAGGCATCTAATTGAATCAATCAAGATGTTTCATTTATTTTAATAAATATATTGTCATAAAAATTTAATGGGACCAGGCATCTTATTGACTAGAGCACGAGAGGACGTCGTGCTCATTCCAGAAAGTCAAATTTCATGAAAATTTGAGCTCGGGGTCAAACGTTAGGGCCATTTGAAGTTCGGGATCTGAGTTGCACTATTTTCCTTTGCATGTGGATATTTAAGATATTTCGGGTTGGGTCATGGTTTCTTGGATGTCCCTTGTGTGACTTGGCGCAGAACCTCCTCTTCATCCGCACCACTTCGACCCGCTTCGCAAATAAGACAAGTCACTTTTCAGGGAACTCATGTGCCGTGCGTCCTAATGTTGCATGGACCGCCCAAGACATTTTACTTGACTCCACCGATTCCTTCTATTTTTGGACATTTTGGGAAAATCATGTTTTTGGGTCCCAATGAACTCGTGTCATGCGACATGTGCCAATAAACCTAACTTTACCGCATTTCACTATCTCCTTAGCATTTTAGGCCCCGAATTTGGTATGATGAACCCTGGTATGATCTCGCCTTGGTTCCATCCACAACTCTCAAGCCCAATTTGCATTAAAATAGGCTTGTGACCTCATTTTTTAGATTTTTACAATTGTTTACTAACTCCTTGGATTTTTCTTGGATAGGGGAGTTAGAGAAAAGAGGAGAGGTACCCCTGAAAATCCAAATTTTGGCCCTCAAACCATTTCAACCTACTTGAGCCTGAAGAATTTGCATAAGTTACCAAAATTTACCTTGAGGGTGAATTTGGGATAACAGTTACTTCATTTGTTTCAAACGCGATTGTGAGAGTGAGGATGAAGTGATTGAAAATTATACAAGTGAGAGTAGTGCATCGTAGCTTGATTTGAGATGGTAGCGACCGTCATAGATTCATTTACTACCGTGATGTTGGTGAGTGCATTGTTTGTTGTAAAATATATGGTGTAGTAGTTGTTTTGGTTGAATTTTTGTAATTTTGAGATTTTTAATTTTCTTAGCACTTTATACCCGGATAATACCGATGAGGGTGACCCCACTGTGATGGGAGCACCTAGATCTAGGTCCCGGTGTCCTTCTCCTTGATGCCCCAGTCTTTCATCTAGGTGACCTAGTCCATAATGTGTGCATTTGGTGTATAATAGTGAAAAACAGGTTTCTAGTGCAATAAGTGAGTGTATTTGATCTTGGAATGTGTTCTAACATTGGGTTTTGTTGTTGTTTTGTGGTGTGCAGAGGGATATCCACTCGAGGGAGTTCCATAGTGGGCATCATATGAGTACATTTCTTGGATTTGGGATGTGATGGAACGTGCCATCCCATAACACATAGCATGGATGGAGGGTGTGCCCCATAATATGCCTATGTTGACTACACTATGTGAGATATGGTGTGTTGATAGGTACACATTTTAGCTACCTACATGAAAGATGACCGTCATTATGAAGGATTTATATCACATCTGCGATTGCAGGTTGTTGGGGAGAGAGTACATGTTATGCCGGTAGAGGATATGGAGTGACAAATACGAGCCATGAGGTGGTATTTTGTTAGGATGCGAGTACTTGTTGAGGCCCATATTTGTTTGGATGTTATATTATATCATGGGGTTCCACACGTGTGGAAGTTCATAGCATTTGTGATTACTTCATGCATAACAATAGAGCGAGGAGGTGTAGGCATATTGTGTAAGATACATGACATTTTCAGAGATAGAGGAGGAGGGTACGGGATACACATGGGCATGGTGTGTGTTATACCACCTATATAGAGACCTATCCCAATTTACTTACGAGGAGCTTGGTGGAGGGATAAATGTAACATCCTCATTTATGACTTAGAAAATAAGGAAATTTATTTCCAGATATAAATAAATGTTCTTTTTTCTAAATTTACATAATTTAGAACACACACTCCTTTGTTAATCCATCACACAACATAAAACCATGTGTAATTGCAATGACTCGGTATTATATCAATCTCTCATATTACTTGTTCTTGTGTATACAAAGTATACTTTAGTTTCATTACCGTTTACGAGTCATTCAAGTGTTACTTTCTAGGAAGCCTATCTGAGTATCTGATTATTGATACCCATTTGAAATCTCACAACCTTAGACCAGGTGACATAAGACAATGCAACTTGCAGCTTGCAATACTTTGGAAAATGTTTTAAACATGTTTACCATGCTTACATTCCTAGACAACATACTCATCGAAAGGAATATGTCTTTAACCCCACTTTATCTCATTATCTAGATTAATTTTCCCCGACTTCTATCAATCAATTCCAAATAAAGGTTTTTAAACTAAATAGGGACAACTCACATACACTATTTTTGTAGTCTACTTGTTGTAGAATATGGGTAATTAGATATACTTGAATCAACGTACATTGATTCGAGTGTGTTTATTCACCCTAGGTCAACATGAGTTGACTACTACACTTGACTATATGCCTATCTTAGTTTAGAGTAAAAATATTAACTCGGAATTCCACTTATGACAATTGAGTTAGAAGAGCTAATTTGGATAATGAGGTATAATGGCTACTTCATTACATCCACCTAATTACTTTTGTCATTAAGTGGATTTATGCAGCGTAGCGCTTATACTTGAGTTGAGCCCCACTAAGTACTTATAACATGACTTTCATACTTAAAGAGGAATTGTTTAATTAAATTAATCTTGTTAATTAATTTAATTTACATTACACATGTATCTAAGGGATCAACTACATTTTAAAAGATATTTCCTTTAATAAGGGTATCGTAATGTACCCTTTCAACAATTGAGTGTATGCAGATCAATTTTGCATTATGTTATGAACTCATAATTAGTTAACAATTTGTTCATTTGATTTCCATAACTAAAAAATATTTAAGTAAGAAGATCATCATCAATTCTCCCTTAAAAGTTGTCTAATAATATGCATATATATAATTCAAAAGATTGAAATAATGATTTCCATTTCATTAATTTTCATTCTTATCATATTCCAAGTATCTTCTCTCTTTTTCATTTATTGGTTCATGTATGAAATAAATCACTTTCTTTTTCAACATAATGAATTCAACTTATGACTATAAGTTATGATCAAAATTGTATCCTTATTAATCACTCACAATGTCAAATGTTGATTCTCAAGAAAATAGATTTATTACCCAACAAGTGTTGATTTAATCATTCACCTAGATAAAGGTCATATCCTTATCCATTATAATCAAGATAAGTAAATTCCTTCTTCACCCAATTAGGATCCTATAGATTCATTTACTAGTTCCAAACACATTTATTTGGTTCAATTCTGATAAGGAATACACTACTTACAGAATTCCTATAGCATATTATCCACACGGTCTTAGTAAGTAACTATATCATAATTATAATTTAAGTAGTTTACTATGGTAGTTTATAATGAGGACTTTGTGAGATAGTTCCTCATTTATTCCTTTCATAACCCCAAATTATCTACTATGTCCTATGGACTTTGACATAGATTTATATATCAATTGTCATAGAATAAAACTAAGACATTTATCATACAACTCTTAACCAAAAACAAGTCAAATTTACAAGGTAGAATTCAGTTACTCAAATAGCTTTAAGTATTTCATAAACATTTTAATAATGAGATATTAACATCTTCTAACCATTTTAGTTTACAATGGCATTAGGCCTTCTTGACTCATAACAGAAATCCTTTCATAATTTTATCTATTTTGGATGTGCATAATAGTAAAATAAATGCAAATTCTTATAATTCTTTCTCATTTCACTTTTCACGAAATCCATCGCACATTATTAAGCATGTGTCAATGCACAACAATGAGCATGATAACATCTAACACATTAGAATAAAATGCTACAATCTATCAAATTCATAAAAAGAATCCTTCTATTTAATGAAGTTGTTCTAAGTTACCTATTTCTAATGAAATAAAGAAAGCATGCTATAAAAACCCACAATGCCAATTTAGGAAAAAGAATTCAATGTACCCTTTTTACGAACCTTTTATCCCAAATATGAAAAAATTTAGATTTCATTCGAGTTTAAAACATTGGTTCCATAGTCAATAAAGTGATAAATTGTTTTGGGATTTCAATCAAGTAATCATAAAGATTACGTGATTGAAATTCAAAACTCTATCTTCCTTACAATAATCAATTCTACCATCACTTAACTTCATACTTTAAGATAATGATATCAATGACATTTTAAGTAGCAAACAAAACATTGTCTAATTTTCGAGCCACTTGATATAACCATGAAACAATTACATTAGAAATAGGGACTAAAATAAACAACAAAGTTATCGAATCATTAACTATCACATTGTCAAAGGTTGGTTTACAATTCGTATATTTGTTAAAACAATGAAGGTATTTTTGGTACCTACCTAACAAAAAGTTATTTTATTAAAGAAAAATGATTGATATCATGTAACACAAGGTAATCCAACAAAATGAATACAAAATAATAATTTTCCACAAGAAATCTAGGCACTAACAAGCGATTGTTCATTGGTGAATTGGAACTATGACCAACCAAAACTAGTATTCCACATTGAGGGGTTTGAAGTGCAATAAATTTTTAACAATTCCTCGAATCACGTTGGTCATAGAGTCAAGACAATACAAAATTTAACTAAGTTGAAAAATATGATTTATTCTAGCACAATCAAACTCTTTATGAGGTAAATGATAACCCCACTGTCCTTAAATTACTAAGCTAGACCTTTCTAGGTTCAAATATGAAAAATCATTCATAAAGAATAATATTGATCGGGGATAATTTTTTGAAAGTTCCCTAAACATCCCTAAATGGTGTTAGTGCAGAAGATCATCTTGAGAGATTTCCAATGACTGTGAGAACGCGGCAAATAGACATCAGGAGCTCTAGTTATGACCAGGGAAAGTTTGGTCAACGGGAAAGTCAACTCTAGTCAACATGTCAATAATGGACCAATAGCAATGCGACACGTGGAAAAAGGAGAAAAGGGAAAAAGAATGTTGTTTGAGTTGTTTGCAACCTCCAAAGATTCGACACATGTAAAAGTGGGCCGAACAAGAGGCTCAACTTTTTGTCATGAGGGGAGCCCGACCGCCGGTGAGGACGATAATATTATTACCGACGTGGTGGGTCCTCAAACCACCACGTGGCTTGCCACCACAAGTTCAATTTGCCTATCGAGGGTTGACAAGTGGTATTTATTGCCATATTTTATTTGGATTGTCATTATATTACTTGGGTCGAATATCATATATTACCTTTGTAATTATTTGGCATTTTAATGTCCATGTCATTTTTATGTTTTTGGGATCTTGGGCTAGTCAACATTGCCACATTATCTCCCAACATATCCGCATATTTCCTAGCAACTCGGAGTGTCAACAACAAACCACAACCGATGCAAATCGTTTGGGGCCAACCAACAATGCACCGGTTTCCACTTAACTCGGCGGTCAAACCTACCATATCCCACCCACGTGGATAAACAACCTTACTACATAGCTCGGCCCATATCACGGGCATTTCAAACAACACAAATCCAAAGTCAAACATAGCTCGCTAGTATAACCGGTGGCCAACAAAAGGAAAATAGGTGTGGCCTAAGTGATGTTTAAAATGGCAGGTCTCTGTTTGTATTTAAACCTCCAACCATGACTACCTCCGCTCAATGTGGGATATCTCACCCACATGCAAAATAGACTCCGCCATAATACATGCCGCCGGGTCTTGAACCCATAACCTCCACTTCCCAAGACATATCCACCAACCAACTCGCCTAGAGGCTTGGGCGGATTATAAAATGAGTCAACGCAACTTATACAAGTGGCGTGTCAGTGACCGTGCAAAGCAAGGATAAGGAGGCGGTTTTCGAAAATGCCATTTTTGAAGGCCTTGCACTCAGAATGAGAACTTGGAGTAAAAATATGAAATGAAGGAAATTATGAGATGATTCCAATGATGTAAGATTTGATGTTTTTTGTTGAGTTTTATCTTATTTTTGGAAGCTTTGAATGCAGTTTTTAACAGGGATCTAAAAGACAACTAGTTGGAAAACACGAATTTCAATGCACTTCTGGTCCAAAAAGTGACTTGGTGTAAACATGAAAAGTGTTCAGAATTCAGAGATGATCTTAGATATATGATTTTTTTTCATATAATGTTTTTAAATATCCATTTTTAGGTGTTTTTCTAACACAGTTACAGGGAGATCACATTGTGAAAACACTGTAGGAGCCACAGATCGTTCTTGGGACAGTTTCTGCTATTTTTCAGAGTTCTTGGGACATTGATCAGCTCATTTGCAGGTTGTGATTCATTATTGGTTTTTGTAAGAGTTATTGTACTTAAATTTCAATATTATTAATGGATCGGATCAATCAACCCAGGATGTAGGAATTTCCGAACCCCATAAATAATCTCGTTTATTATCCGAGTGTTTTCGATTTTCTCGATTATTTAATTGCTACAAAATTTTCTACACTTCTATGGATGCATAATAATCAGAATTTAATCAATTTTGGAGTTTAGAATACTTAAAATTGGTTAAGAAAATCACGATCTTTGGAAACTTTTAAAAGTGAAAAAAATACAACACACGTTTTCAGATCAAGTTTGGTATCAGAGCAGTTAGATTGCCGGATTAGCTTCTAATTGTGTTTGGAAATTTGGCTTTAGTTTCAATATTGATTTCAGTCTTCAGTGTGCAGACATTTTGGGGCTTGTTAATCTTCTTTTGCAGTGTGCAGTTTTGGAAGTACAGGTTGTGTTTGCAGGAACCAGGAATCATGGGCAAGTCATCCAAACAGGAGCAACTGGATGAGCTTGAAGCCATAAACCGCCAACTCCAAGAAGAAAACTCTTTCTTGAGAGATAATTTTTATTCCTTGGAAGAGGAAATAGTGCGGTTAAAATCTGAGCCACAATCCTCTATAACCAAGAAAGAGGAGTATGTTAACAAGATGCTTGAAGAGAGCAAGAAGTTGATGGGCTTTGTTAAAGAGTTGTAGGAAGAAATACGGACCAAGGATGCCCTCTTGGAAAAGATGCAACAAGGTGAACATAAGAAGGAAATGCCTTCCAAATCAGATGTAGGTACTATGACAGAATGCACTGTAAGTTGTTCACATTTTAATTCTTCCTCTCATTCAGTTTCAGATATTCCTTTGGGTCAGTTTGAAAAACACACTAAGGGAATTGGGTCTAAGCTAATGGTTAAGATGGGATTTAACGGAGGGGAGCTTGGCGGCGTGAGGGCGATAATATTATCACCGACGTGGTGGGTCCTCAAACCACCACATGGCTTGCCACCACAAGTTCAATTTGCCTATCAAGGGTTGATTAGTGGTATTTATTGCCATATTTTATTTGGAATGTCATTATATTACTTAGGTCGAATATCATATATTACCTTTGTAATTATTTGGCATTTTAACGTCCCTAAAGCTTTCCAATGATCATTTTTGAAAGTTCCTAAACATCCCTAAATGGTGTTAGTGTAGAAGATCATCTCTAGAGCTTTCCAACGACTGTGAGAACGCGGCAAATGGACATCAGGAGCTCTAGTTATGTCCGGTCAAAGTTCGGTCAACGAGAAAGTCAACTCTGGTCAACATGTCAATAATGGACCAATAGCAATGCGACACGTGGAAAAAGGAGAAAAGGGAAAAATGAAGGTTGTTCAAGTTGTTTGCAACCTCTGGTCTTCGACACATGTAAAAGTGGGCTAGAACAAGAGGCTCAACTTTTGTTACGGAGGGGAGCTTGGCCACCGTGAGGACGATAATATCATCGCCGACGTGGTGGGTCCTCAAACCACCACGTGGCTTGCCACCACAAGTTCGATTTGCCTATCGAGGGTCGACAAGTGGTATTTATTGCCATATTTCATTTGGAATGTCATTATATTACTTGGGTCGAATATCATATATTACCTTTGTAATTATTTGGCATTTTAACGTCCATGTCATTTTTTATGTGTTTGGGATTTTGGGCTAGTCAACATTGCCACATTATCTCCCAACATATCCGCATATTTCCTAGCAACTCGGAGTGTCAACAACAACTCACCACAACCAACGCAAATCGTTTGGGGCCAACCAACAATGCACCGGTTTCCACTTAACTCGGCGGTCAAACCTTACCATATTGCCACCCACGTGGATAAACAACCCTACTACATAGCTCGGCCCATATCACGGGCATTTCAAACAACACAAATCCAAATTCAAACACAGCTCGGCCAATATAAGTGGTGGCCAACAAAAGGCAAATAGGTGTGGCCTAAGCCACGTTTAAAATGGCGGGTCGTTTTGTATTTAAACCTCCAACCATGACTACCTCCGCTCAATGTGGGATATCTCACCCACATGCAAAATAGACTCCGCCATAATACATGCCGCCGGGTCTTGAACCCATAACCTCCACTTCCCAAGACATATCCACCAACCAACTCGCCTAGAGGCTTGGGCGGATTATAAAATGGGTTGCTATTTAACTTATACAAGTGGCGTGTGCAGGCAAAGCAAAGATAAGGAGGCAGTTTTCAGAAAACGCCATTTTTGAAGGCCTTGCACTCAGAATGAGAACTTGGAGTAAAAATATGAAATGAAGGAAATTCTGAGAAGATTCCAATGATGTAAGATTTGATGTTTTTTGTTTAGTTTTATCCTATTTTTGGAAGCTTTGAATGCAGTTTTTAACAGGGATCTACAAGACAGCTAGTTGGAAAACACAAATTTCAATGCACTTCTGGTCCGAAAAGTGACTTGGTGTAAACATGAAAAGTGTTCAGAATTCAGAGATGATCTCAGATATATGATTTTTTTCATATAATGTTTTTAAATCTCCATTTGTAGGTGTTTTTCTAACACAGTTGCAAGGAGATCACATTGTGAAAACACCGTAGAGCCACGATTGTTCTTGGGATAGTTTCGCTATTTTTCAGAGTTCTTGGGACATTGATCAGCTCATTTGCAGGTTGTGATTCATTATTGGTTTTTTGTAAGAGTTATTGTACTTAAATTTCAATATTATTAATGGATTGGTTCAATCCGAACCGGGGACGTAGGAATTTCCGAACCCCGTAAACAATCTCGTTTGTTATCTGAGTGTTTTTAGTTTTCTGATTATTTATTTGCTACAAAAGTTTTCCACACTTCTATGGATGCATAATAATCATAATTTAATCAATTTTTGGAGTTTAGAATACTTAAAATTGGTTAATAAAATCACGATCTTTGGAAACTTTTAAAAGTGAAAAAAATACAACACATGTTTTCGAGATCAAATATCGACTCGAGAGGTCGATAAACTTAAACAACAACCTGTGCTACATATACTCAAATAAATTTTCCTACTAAATTTTGTACATATCAACCAAGTTGGTGAGACTTAAAGTTTCAAAAAGGAAACACAAAAATAATAAGTGTTACGGTCACTAAAATTAAACATTTCCTTTTAACACCATCCATCGATAAGGGTTAACTCAAGAAATAAAAATAAATCGATTAAGCATGCCAACGAAGGGTTTATACAAGATTGTTGTCTCCATAACTTTGAATTGAGACCTACATGAATATGGTCGAGAAGACCGAATAAGAAACCCGTAATAAGAGAATTTCCAAGAAACATAACAAGTCACAATATATATTGAGTTTTTACAACCAAAAGGGTGTTGACCCGAGAGACAATCCTTTCCAAAACCCAAAGGATTTTAACAGAACCAAATAAGTCTATAAGAAATCACCATAACGCTTTAATGCCACGAGTTTCTAAAATGACCATAACCATTTGTGCTAAGGAAACGATAAGGACCTCCAAAATATGCATTCGTAATCAAGGTAAAACTAATATCGTCTATCAAACATAATCACAGACCAACTCATGCAAACAAAATCATCCACAACCATCTATCATATATTCTCATAGATACATTAAGAACATAATAGTTCCACACAATTAGACTCGGTTCCCATAAACTTTAAAAAGGAAAACTAGATATAAAAACAACCATAAATTTTGGAATCACAAAAATCGACCCAAAACAAATATTAGAAAAGTGGAAGAGTCCTTGTTATAATATTGATAAACACATCAAGTATCATATTGGGTTAGAACCTATCTTATCTTGTAGTTCTCCTATGGTATTCTTCTTGTTTCCTTGAGTTTCCGGTCAGTGTTTGTAGTAAAATCCACAAGAACTCATGCAATTGAATCCATAGATACCCATCACTCCTTCTATCTATTTTATTTATAAAAAATATAATAAATTCCTTCCGCTATCTCAACCATGCAATGACGACATTAATAATACGGCTGAATTGAACTTCCGGTTCAAAAATGATCAAAAACATGCGAGTAATTGAGATCGAATAAAAAAATGCAAAACAAAACCAACCTTCCCCTTTTTCACCAAACCATCCTCTAATTTCCTACATTGATTTTTCTAAAGGTTCAAGAACATTCAATGTGAGCTTGACTACCCGAACCTCGATTTTCCCGTCCACCTCCATATATTAATGTCGTGTTTAACTATAGTTTTAGCAATGTCAATTTAACATTATTCCCTCATAGACCAAGTCCCAGACCACAATTGGCGGTTCATAAATTAGATGAAAAATTTAAAATCTAGTAAGCATTTGGATTATTACCATAGAACATCCAAATTCACCCGTCATCAAGCTAACCGTAGTCACATTGAGGTTAGTTTGATTCCATGTAGGTTAGTCACCCTTTTCCTAAGTTTTAATCTAGAGTTTAGGACTTTAGGAAATCTTTTTTATTGGATTAGGGATTAGGTCCCTTTACATGCACTCCCCCTATTTTATTAGGGTATTATAGTTTAATTAGACTCCATGTAAAATACCATAGATTAGGTTTATGGATTAAAATTCTCCCAATAATGAATTCCCCACTAGCTAATGCGAGATAGATTAAATTAGGTTCCTTACTAACTAATCATGACATTACCTTAAGGTAATTTAATCGAACAAATAAATTAGATCGTAAAGAATGGTACTACTGGATGCCCCAGTGGTCTTTCAATATTCAATCCTGAGTATGAAACATATCGAAACAATAATATGCTACCATGATTTAACAGTTATAATCGAAGCAACACATCGATCATAGGCATGCCTTGGATCACTGTAATTGATCCAAGGTATGTCTATTCCCTTATTGATAATGAAATAGACTATGGAATAAACTTAATGTTACAACATAGGCCATTTAATGACATAGTCCATAGACTAAATTCCCTTCCTTTCATCTGTACATACAAAAGGTATTTCAAAGCTCAACATAAAGAGTACATGTAACTACTCAATATCAACTCAGCATTGCCAATAATGACTAAATCCAATTTAGAAGATAAACATATCATCTACAAAAACATGATCAATAAGTTCTAAAGAGCATACCATCCCAAAACAAAATCATTTATCAACGTTTGAAACTTGAATTTACAAAGTAAGAAAGAATTTCATTCATGGTAGAGGCATTACATACCTCCCCATAAAAGCATCATCTTTCTCGATGAATAAATTAGTCCAAATTAATAATTAAGGAAATAATCATAATTATAATTCATTTGTATGCAAAATTTTCAAACTATAACCAGATTTGCAGAAATTCAAGTTTCACAAACTTATTACAACATCAAATTTGTTGTTTTCAAGCTATTACGAGGGTATGTATTTTCCCAAAAATAACAAGTATTAAAGATAGTTTTCAGACATAAAAGTCAAATATCAAACAAAATCAGTATTAATTCTGTTCAAAAATATGAGGAAAAGTAGCTTTTATGTCCTCAAGATTTTCCCAAGTTGCACTTTCTTCACTAAACTGGTCCCATTGAACCTTACATTGACTTATTTCACAATTTTGCAAGTGCATCTTGCGTGTTTCCAACACCCTAATGGGTTCAACCACAATTATTCCTAGGTCTTAGACATGTAAGGAATTCTAATTTAATACATGTGACAAGTCTGAAATGTGTTTCTTAAGCAAAGAAATATGAAAAACATCATGCATTCATGATAATGTGGGTGGTAATTCTAAGTGATAAGCTATAGAGATAATCACTTCTACAATATAGAAAGGTCCCATAAAATGAGGTGATAACTTGGCTGCTTTGCCAAAATGTAATAGAACTATTTTTAGGATTAACACATAAAATGAATTTTTCACCAAGTTCAAATTTCCTATCCACCATTTTCATATTTTCATAACTTTTCTACCTATCTACACTTCCTTTAATCATTCACGGATTAATTTGAATTTTGTTCCATTTCAATGAGCATTTCTAGTCCAATTACCCTCTATCTTTGATGTTATCCCAACTAACTAGGGTTCTGCACATGTAAATAATTCTTTGGAAGGTGCCATCTTAAGAGAGGAATGCTAATTATTATTGTATGAAAATTACACTAAAGGAAGGTATTCTTCCCATTTGTCTTGCTGGTCCATACGATAAATTCTCAACATATCTTCTACTACCCGATTTACTCTTTCTATTTTCCCATCTATTTCCGGATGATATGCAGAGTTAAAATTCAGTTTAATTCCCAAGGCTGCATTTAGTGTTTTCCAAGAACAGAATTCATTCTTGGATTTGTGTTAGAAATTATCAATTCAGGTACACCATGTAATCTAAAAATTTCATGAAAAAATATGTTTGTAAGAATAGGTTAATCATCTTTTAAATGTCTAGCAATGAAATGAGATGCCTTTGTTAACTTGTTAACCACAACTAAAATAACATCATGCTTATTCTTAGACATAGGTAGTCCCTGAACAAAATCCATACTAATTACTTTCCACTTATACTTGTGGTATGGCATGTGATATCTGTAAACTAGATGGATGTATATGTTCAACTTTAACACGCTGACATTCGAGACAATGTGAGACAAATTCAGTTATGTCTTTCTTCATCCCTTTCCAAAAATATTACTTTTTTACATCAGCAAGAATTTTTGTAACTCCGGATGTCCTGAGTAAGGAGAGTTATGAAATTCAATCATCAATTTATTCCTTAACTCATTTTCTGAGGGTACATACACCCGATGTTCATACCTTAAGATTCCTTCATTATCAAAACTAAAACCTTTGTATCTATCATCATTAGGATTTGTAGCAAGCGTTGTTTTTACTTGCTGAAAATATGAATTAGAATTCATTGCATTCTTTACTTCATCCTTAAACTAATTTCTCAAAGTTAAAAGTGTGGAAATATTTTTCCTATGACTTAGTGCATCATCAATCTACTTTATTTACCTTTAATGTAATTTATGTCAAAATCATATTGTGACAAAAACTCTAACCATCTTTGTTGGTTTACATTTATATTTGGCTGCATAAAAATATACTTCAGCCTAAGGTGGTAATTTTTAACTCCAAGGGTCTACCTAAGAGATAATATCTCCATACTTGAAGTGCATGAACTACGAAACAAACTCTAAATCATGGGGGCATAATTAAACTCGTGTAACTTGAGTTTTTTTCTTTCATAAGGAATAACGTGATCATTCTAAAGTAGTATACCTCCTAAACCTTCTTTGAAAGCATCGTAAATATGATAAAGCTTCCATTTGGATCCGAATAGCGAGAATAGGTGATGTAGTTAACTATTGCTTTAAAGTTTTAAATGTGTTTTTGCATTTACTACTCCACTCAAAAAATGTATTTTTATTTATAATGAAGTAATTGTGGCAACAAATTTTTGAAATTCCTTAGAAAATTTTTGGTAATATCCTCCAAGCCCCATGAAGCTTCGAACTTCATGAATATTCTTAGGTGTTGGACATTCAATTATGGCTGGAATCTTTGATGGATCTACTGGATATTCCATCTTTACTTATGACATGTCCCAAATAATGTACTTCTATTTCATAATATAAACATTTTGACAATTTACCATATAGTTTTTTCTTCCTGAAAATTTCAAGAACTATCCTTAAATGCTCATTGTGTTCATCCATGCTTTTAGAA
The DNA here is from genome assembly GCA_018340775.1 of Taxus wallichiana var. yunnanensis. Taxonomy (NCBI): domain Eukaryota; kingdom Viridiplantae; phylum Streptophyta; class Pinopsida; order Cupressales; family Taxaceae; genus Taxus; species Taxus wallichiana. The sequence continues at coordinate 932,131,788 of CM031242.1, forward strand.
TAGATAAGAATATCATTCAAGAATACAATTTTTTTTTCCAAGTATTCCTGAAAGATATTGTTCATAAAATCTGCGAGTTCATTTGTCAAACCAAAAGGAAAAATGATTAATTCTTAGTGTCCATACCTTGTTATAAAAGGTGTTTTATGAATATCTTCATCCTTGCTTCTTAAGTAATGGTATCCAGGATCGAAGATCTATCTTTGAATAAATTGATGCACCACACATATGATCAAACCCATCATCAATCCTAGGAAGATGGTATTTATTTTCTTGTTGCTTTGTTTAACATTCGATAATCAATGCAAAGTCTAAGTGTTCCATCTTTCTTTTTGACAAAAATTACCAGTGCTCCCCAAGGCGAGACACTCGGTCTTATCAAACCCTTAGAAAAAATTTCTTGTAATTGAGCCTTAAGTTCCACTAATTCAGTTGTATTCATGCAATAAGGTGCCTTTGAAATAGGTTCAGTTCCAGGTTTGATTTCTATTGTGAATTCAAATTATTGTTTTGGTGGAAGACCAAGTAATTCTTCCAAAACACATCACTTAAATCTCTTAACAACGGGTAGTTTTCTAAGGAATTATAACCTTCTTCTACTGCCTCATAAATTTTTACTACATATAACATGCAACCTTTATTTTTTTCCTTCTTAAGTTGCATAGTTGTTAGTTTCCTAACTGAAATCTCTCTTTTTACCCCTTGTATGTCTATTGTTTTCTACAGATCATCAAGACATTGAATGTGTTTTCAAACAATAAACTTTAGCTTTATAATCAACATTCTAGTTTACACCCGTTATGACATCATATGACCCTAAAGGAGCAACATAAAGGTCTACTTCCATAGTAAAACTTGGTAATTCTAAGGTCATTTGTGCCAAAAAGACATTTACTAACAACATGCCGACAACATTATTACCATAATGAATAGTCCAAGATTGTTCCATTATTCCATATTTTCTTTATGATTTTGCACCTAATTTGTAAGAAATGAAACATTATGTGGCACCAATATAAAAAAGTATAGTAGTAGGTGTACTAAATAATTTACACGACACTTCTATGGGCATAACCTTCTTTTTTTGTTTATCACTCTTTACCGCAACATGTATCTTATGATGTTGGTTGTTGTCATATTTCTTTAGAGGCCACTTGGTTTGTGTAGTGATCCTTACCATGGTTATAACAGCCCCTTACAGGTCCCTTTATGGCTCAAACGTATTTTCGGTCTTGAAGTTACTATTTTGACCTCCATAAGTTTTTGCCCATTTTTAAAATTCCTTACGAAATTATTTTTGCTATACACAGGGTTTATTTGTTGTTGTTTTCTTACTTTTATCAGCCACAAACTTGTTTTTGGTGCCAAACATTTTCCATGCCACCTTTTTGGGTGCAAGTGATGAGTAAGAGTTGTTGATTTTCTTTCGAATATCCTCTTTATGTGCAGAAATTGCCTTCAATTTATGTTCTTGCCTTATGGATTTTTATATAACCCCTTCCATGGTGGTTGGGCTATGTACATCTACATCTCCACCAATGACAGGATTCAACCCCATAATGAACTTGCATATCTTGAACTTTTCATCAGTTTGGTACTGTGGTACATACTTGAGAAGCTTAGTAAACCTCTCCCAGTATTTAATTATAGTTAATTTTCCTTGTACTAAATTTTGAAATTCTATCATTTTTATCATAATAAAGTTGTGGTAACCAACGCTACTCTGAAGTAGCCCTTAAATTTATCCCATGTAATACTTAATTCATCAATGTTAAATTCATCCTTACGACTTTGTCCCCAACATGATGATGCTTCATGGGAAAGTTATTAAGATCCCCATACTGCTTGGGTTTCCTTGGAGAAGTTTCTTATTGTAAATTACTTCTTCATTTCACCGAGTCAATTTTCAGCCCCATCCCCGTGTAGTGTAATCAAAATTTGGTGAACTTATCCTTTTTATGACAATAGTAAGTTCATATGGAAATCTTGAATTTTTATTTTCAGGTTGATTAGGTGTATTTGCATTTGCATTTGCAGCATTGTTATTTGTTGCATTATTGTTATCAACGCCAAGATTTCCAACATTAGTGTTGTTTCCTAGAGGTGGCTGATTTTTATTATCAGCATCATCTTCCTCCTCTTCATTTCCCATTACTTGTTGTTCAAGCATAGAATGAAAATCTCTTGTCTCAGTAGGAAGTAAGGATCTCATCCAATTTTTGTGTAGTAGTTTCCTCTCACCGAGGCTGATTATTTGCAACACCTCCCCTTGTTCTAACCATTTTCTGTTAACAAGAAATTAAGTTTTATCATATATGGACTCAATAGGTCCAAGAGCTGCAACCTTCATCTCTGATACCAAAATGTAACATCCTCATTTATGAATTAGAAAACAGGGGATTTTTTTAAACACATAATGTTCTCTATTCTAAATTTACATAATTTAGAACACACATTCCTTTGCTAATCCATAAATAATAGAAAACCATATGAAGTTGTAATGATGTTGTACTATACTAATCTCTCATTTCATGACTCGGTTAAAAATTGATCTCTCATAGTACTTGTTCTTGTGTAAATAAAGTAGACTTTGGTTACCTTACCCTTTACTAGTCATTCAATTGTTACTATCTAGGAAGCCTATCCGAGTATCTCATTCGATACTTATCTAAAGTCTCACAACTTTAGACTAGGTGACATAAGATAATGCACCAATAACTTGCGATATTTTGGCCAATGTTTTAAACATTATTATTTTTATACTTTAACATAAGATATACTCATCGAAATAAATATTTCTTTCACCCCACTTTACTTGTTATGTAGATTAGTCTTCATTGACTTTTTTCAACCAATTCCAAATCAAGGTTTTACACTAAATAGGGACAACTCACATACACTAGTGTTGTAGTCTACTTGTGGTGACTAAGGGTAAGTAGACATACTTGAATCAACTTACATTGATTCGAGTGTGTTTATTCACCCTAGGTCAACATGAGTTGACTACTACACTCAACTATATGCCTATCTCAGTTTAGAGTATAACTATGAACTGGAATCCCACTTATGACAATCGAGTTAGAAGAGATGAGTGGGATAATGAGGCATAGTGGTTGCTTCACTGTATCCACCTAATGACTTTCATCATTAAGTGGGTACAACGTAGCAACATTTATACTACAACATCCCACTAAGTACTTATAACATGACTTTCATACTTAAAGAGGCATTGTTTAATTAACTTTCTCTTGTTAATTAATTTAGTTTACAATACACATGTATCTCGAGGGATAATATATTTCCTTTATTAAGGGTATCATAATGTACCCTTTCAACAATTGAGTGTATGTAGATCAATTCTACATTATGTTATGAACTCATAATTAATTAACAATTCATTCATTTGATTCCCATAACTCATTTGGATTTAAGTAAGAAGATTATCATCAAGTCTCCCTTAAAAATTTGTCTAATAGTTGGCATATGTATAATTCAAAATATTGAATTAATGATTTCCTTTTCATTAATTTCCATTCTTATCATATTCCAAGTATCTTCTCTCTTTTAATTTATTGGTTCATGTAAGAAATAAATAACTTTATTTTTCAACATAAGAAATTCAACTTATCACTATAAGTTATGATCATAATTGTATTCTAATTAATCTTTCACATTGTTAAATGTTGATTCACAAGAAAATATATTTAATACCCAACAACTGTTGATTTATTCATTCACATAGATAAAGGTCATATCCTTGTCATTCTATACATTCTATGGATAAAAGTAAAAAGGCGGGGATGGCCATCAAACTGGACATGCATAAAGCTTTCGACAGAGTCTCCTGGAGATTCATGGATGAGGTCTTATCCAAGTTTGGTTTTCAAAGAAAATTCAGAAAAATCATTCACTCTTGTATCTCTACCTCTAGATTCTCTGTGGTTGTTAATGGGGAACCTGTGGGTTTTTTTGCCAGCAATAGAGGTATCCGGCAAGGCGACCCAATTTCCCCTCTATTATTCATTATTATGGCTGACAGTTTAAGTAGATCTATTTCCAAAGCTATTGGCATTGGCATGATAAAAGGCTTCCCTCCAACTACTGGTAATCAGATCTCCTCACACCAGCAGTTTGTTGATGACACTTTGCTTCTCCTGATGGCCTCTATCATTGAGGAAAAGGCTATCAAAACTGTCCTTAGATTTTATGAGGAAGCCTTGGGACAAAAAGTTAATTTTGACAAAAGCTCTATTTATTTCTTCAATACCCCTTGGGAAAGGCAAAGAAAGATTGCTAATATTCTAGGATGCACTATTAATTCTCTACCAGCTACTTACTTAGGTTTACCTTTAAGTACTGGCAAGATTTCTGTGGAGGTATGGAATGATCTTATTAAGAGATTTCAAAGAAAGTTGGCTGGCTGGAAAGGAGCTGTCCTTTCAAGTGCAGGTAAGTGCCTTTTGGTTAAAAGCACGCTCCAAAACTTGCCTATTTACATCATGTCAATGTTCAGCATGCCTGCAGCAGTGATGAACAGTATTGAGAAGATTCAAAAGCACTTTTTATGGCACGCATGCGAGGACAGGTTCAGATATCATCTTGTGGCTTGGGAGCAGGTTTGTAAACCTAAGAGACTTGGGGGGTTAGACATCAAAGATATCAAACATATGAGTACTTCCCTTATTGCAAAATTAGGATGGAGGCTTATAAAAGAGCACAGACCTTGGACAGAGTTGGTTAAGATCAAATATCTTTCAAACCAAAACAAGATTTCCTTCATATATGATCAGTCTCTTCCGAGTGGTTCTATTTTCTGGAACAACCTTCTTCGCAGCAGACACATTCTCTCTCAGGGGTGTAGCTGGAAGCTTGGAGATGGACAAAACATAAACTTCTGGACTGATAAGTGGACTGATTCTAACTGGATTTCTGCTTATGATCACATTAAAGATAGCTTAATTACAAAGTATGGGCACAAAATCCAGGGGTACATTGAGAGGGATGGAAACAAAAGAAAATGGAAACAACTAAAAGTGGAGAATGATAGTATACAGGCTGATATTTCATCTTTACAGAATCAACTTTCTCTAATCCATATAAGTAATCAAAATCTTAAGGATGAACTCATCTGGAAAGATTCTTTTGATGGGGAATACTCTGTTAAATCAGGATATAATTCTTTCTTTGTATCCATGGAAAGTGAAATTAAGTGGCACAAGCTGTGGATGCCGAGTTAACCCCTAGAGTGAACTTCTTTTGGTGGCTAATTATTAATGGCAAGATCCTAACTAATGAAAACCTCATCAAGAAGGGATTCATCATGCCGAATAGATGTTGCATGTGTCAGAAAGAGGCAGAAGATATAAAACATTTATTCCTCCATTGTGAGATTGCTTCCAAAATTTGGCAGCTCATTTTTGTAAAATTTAATCTGAGATGGATTTTTCCCCTTACCTGTCTTTAGGCCTGGGAGCAATGGGACTCTCCGTTTAAGCATTGTATGGTGAAAAGATTGTGGTAACTTGTTCTACCCCACACTATGTGGAGAATTTGGAAGGCTCGTAATGATAACATTTTCAGAAACAATAGACAGGCTTGTAACAAAGTCTACAAGGAAATTATCATTGTTGTGCAAGATAATATTGCTAGATTTAAACCCCTAAAATAGACTTTACCCTGGAGAATGAAGAATACATCCTGACTGATTGGAATATTGACACTGTCAATAGGAATAACAATGGTATTGATAGAAACACAGTCCGATGGATTAAACCTCCCACTAATTGGCACAAGTTAAATTTTGATGGGGCCTCAAAAGGCAATCTGGGAGACTCGAGGAGGGGGATTCATCAGAGATCAAAGAGGTGTTTTGTTGTCATCTTTGCTTTTAAGGGAGAATGGGAAGGCAGACTAATCATTATTCCAAAGCCCTGGTGGCTCTTTGGGGTATAAGACTTGCCAGAGATTGTAATATTCCAAATATTATAATTGAAGGTGATTCTCTGAAAATCATCAATCTTTTAAATAAAAAGCAACACCCCACCGGTGGTGTATCGTGGATTCTATTGGGGAAGCTATTGATATATGCAAGAGCTTTGAAAATTTTCAAATCACCCACACCTATCGGGAAGGAAATAGAGTTGCTGATACAAGCTTTGCTAACTTCGGTGTTAATAATTCCTTTCAAACTTGGCTTAGGGGGACGTTACGCCGCTCAAATCAATAAATCCATAATCATTGATCTACATGGCAGTGAAAATCAACACTAACGGCTGTAATTTGGATGCTAATGTGCGGATCCTCCAGTACATTATGATGACATCACAAAAGATATGGATGATTGATGTGATGTGCAGATGGACTGTCATCATTTCTTGGCATAGGAGGAAATCCGAGGAGCGGGCAAGAATAACAAGTATAACATAATAATTAAACCTGCTTTCACAAAAAGGAAAGATTCAAATACCAAAATCAAAGCTCTGCCTATCCCAGTATAGTGGTAGCTTTTTACCGTTGAGAACAGGAAAACGAGCGAGAGAAAACATGGGGTCCGCCTTGCAAAATCCGAATCACCCACAATCCTGCGTGGAAAGAGAATACGAAGCTTTGGAATTACCTCAAATCGGGGCTGTCAATTTAATCGAAGGATTCAAGGCTTCGACCAAGACATTTCTATCAGATTCACCTGTGGATGGAAGAATAGGATTGTCAAATACAGTAACATGGAGATGGAAATCACGGAAGAGCTCATCGCCTAGATCACGGGTCTCAGCTTGGAAGGCACCAAATTATTCAATAAGAAGGTGGACAGGGAGGTGGAGACCAAGAAATTTTTTGGACGAGGGGAGAATCTTGAATTCTTGATCTTGCGACATCAAGGTGGCATCGATTCCCGAGCCTTTTGCTGAGCTTGCCAGGATGGTGGTTAGGTATGTAACTCTTGAAGGAAGATTTGTGACTATACCTCAAAATCATCTGATATTTCTAAATCACTTTCATAGAAATAACATAATCAGCTTTCCTCACTATTTGATAAACTCACTGGAGAAATCAATTAGGGAAGTTCAGAGCCACTCTAGGGCTGTCCCTTTGCACTAGGGACTTATCCTCCTGATCCACCGCCACTGTTCTTCCTGCCCCCCGTGAATCCTACCCCACCTCCCTCCTCCATACCTCCACCTGCTCACACCGCTTCCACTCCTCTACTGAAAAGAAAGAGTGAAGTTGTTGCTTCCAGCAAGAAAAGTAAGAGCATCAAAGCTAAAATCCCTGCTTCCCAATGGGTCCTAAGGAGCCACAAAGACTTGAACTTGCTTGAAAACCTCTGCATAATAGTAAACTAGTGGAGGAGCCCAAGGAGGAGGAATTGATGGACAGGGTGGACAAATTAGAAAAGGAGATACAAGAGCTCAAAGGGACTATAAAAAATATGGAAAGAGCTAAGGGAAAAGGGATTCTTCAAAGTGATGAGGAAGAGGGGGTTATTGCTAAAGTCTTCAAGAAGTTATAGTCCTTAGATGGCAGATTGGGGAATGCTAAAAGCTGCAATGACTGCATATTGTCTGCCCTCAAAAGCATTTATAATTTCATTAAACAACATGTTCATAGTGTCTACAGTTTAAGTGGGGTTAATGAGGACATTTGGGGCCCTAAAGAGAAAAGGGATATTGCAATTGCTCAGGTGGATATGCAAGACTCCTCTCAGGCCACTGCCATTGCCTTCTTCATGTCACTGTAGGCTATCAAGACCAAGATTGACAGGGCTATCAAGTAACGGTCACTGTGATGCTATTTTTGGCCATGAGTTTTTTAAAGCGTTTCTGAGTGCTTGTTTTTATGAGCTCTATATGTTGTTTCTCTTTTGGTTTCTTTTTTATCTTTTCTGCTTCTTTTTGGATCATTGTATGTTTGGATCCTTTTTTCACTTATATTGTCATATTTGGTTATTGAGCCCTCTTTGGTTGGCGAGTTTTCCCTTCTCCGGGCTATTTTCTCACCTTTACTATCTCTGTCTTTTGAGCCCTTTGTATACAGTATAGTCCCTTCAAAACTATTTTCCCTTAATAAAAAAATATATCCTTGTCCGTTATAATTAAGATAAGTAAATTCCTTATTTACCTAATTAGGTTCATATAGATTCGATTACTAGTTCCAAACACATTTATTTGGTTCAATTCCGATAAGGAATACACTACTTAGGATTCCTATAGTATATTATCCACTTAGTCTTGTAAACATGGATGGAAGCCTGAAATTTATATTAATCAGAATCAACCAAAAACATAGAAGCAAAGGCTGCAATATGTGTGTGTGTGTGTGTGTGTGTGTGTGTGTGTGTGTGTGTGTGTGTGTGTGTGTATTGACCTTCTTTGAGATACAAAAAGATAAGTTGCAACAATGCAACATCAAATCTAAAATACATTAGCTTCCAAATATTATCTCGGGAAGCACATAAATTGTTATAATAATTATAACAATTATCCTTGTGAAAAAAAGACAAATATGGTTTTAAAACCATATAACAACATACAATAACCACATAATATTATTATTTAATTAATAAGATTAATTAAACAATTGATCATATAATGTATAATTAATGTATCCTAACACCCCCTTAATTGTGCATTGTCTCAAGGGATGAGGAGAGGAACTCTCTGAACAACTTGAACTTGTCACGTGTAAGTGACTTCATGAAGATATCTGCTCATTGTTCAATTGTTAGACAATATTGAAGCTAGATGTTGTGCTTCAACACATGTTTGCGTATGAAATGAACTTGTACCTCAATGTGCTTTGTTATCTCATGAAAAACTAGATTGTGAACAAGTTTGAGAACACCTTCATTGTCAACATACATGGTGGTCGGTTTGTCCTATGGTATTCCAAGTCCTTCTAGTATGCGACGTAGCCAAATCACTTCATAGATAACTTCTCCTGTAGAACGATACTCAGCTTCTATGGAAGAGAGAGAAATGTACTGTTGTTTCTTACTTCCTCATGATATTGGTTGAGATCCCATAAAGAATACAAATCCGTAAGTAGATTTTCTATCATCAATGTTACCGACATGATCCAATCAAAATATTCTCACAAGAAGAAGTTTTCGTTATTCTTGTATTCTAGACCAAGATCCACTGATCCTTTGAGATATCTCAAAATGTGCCTTGCTACTTTCCAATGAAAAACTTTGGGTTCCCGCATGAACCTTGGATAAATAGCTCACCGCAAATCTGATATCTTGTCTAGTGTAGGTTAAGTGAATGAGACTCCCGATCATTTGCCAATAGATAGTGGCACTTACCTAAGGAGATGTATCAAGCGAGATAATTGCAATCTATTCTCCATGGGTGTAGAAATTGGTGTGCAATCCATCATCTTGAATTTCTCGAGTGTTGTCTTGGTATATTTCATCTGAGAAACAAAAATATGATTCTCTTTTTGCATACTTCCAATCCAAGACAATAGTGCATCAGCCTGAGATTTGTCATGTCGAACGATTGATTAAGATATTTCTTTGTTGCATCGATCATCCTCACTGAACTTCCAATGATGACTAGATCATCGACATAGACAACAACAATCACAATCTCCCCCTTGCTTTTTGAGGTAGAGATTGGGATTGTATGGATTTATAACAAATCCATGTTGTATGAGATGCTCATCAATCTTGATGTACCATGCCCGAGGTGCCTATTTGAGGCCATACAAATATTTCTTGAGTCTGCATACCTTTTCTTCTTGACCAGGTACTACATATCCCTCAAGTTGAGTCATGTAGACTTCTTCTTGTAAATCTCCATTTAGGAAGGCAATTTTTACGTCCATTTGGTGGACTTTCCATCCAAACTAAGCAGCTAGAGAAAAGATCATCCTGATCATTTTGATCTTAGCTGTGGGAGAAAATGTCTCCTCATAGTCAATACCTTCTTTTTATGCATACCCCTTTGCTATAAGTCTCACTTTATACTTGTCCACTATCCCATCTACTTTGTACTTTGTTTTAAATATCCATCTGCATCCAATGGGTTTCTTCCTAGTGGAAGATTGACAAGTTGCCAAGTTTTATTCTTCATCACTGATTGATATTCGAATCCATGGAATCTTTCTAAGCTTTTGATTGTAGGGCTTCTGGACCTGTTGAGGGCTCATCTGCTTCAATAAATCTACTCATCAAGGTAAAGTTAACTTCTTCTCTTTCTTTACTATGAGTCTCGTGGTCTAGGGGTGGATGTATCCAGTGGAGCATCCATTCTTGCATCTCGTAATGTACTTGTACAACATTTAGGCATACACTAAATTGTTCCCGTGGGTCGTGGTTCTATCTTGATCAACACCATCATCACTTTCATCTTTAGAGGAACATTAAGTTTAATTTTTACAACTAGTGAAAAATCTACTTCTTGTGAGTCAAAAGGAGGAGTCTTTGCTTCCTTCTTCTAAAAAAACTCAACATCTCTCATTGGTGTAGAATTTTCTGGTCTTAGGATCCATCAATCTCTACCAAAGAGTCTCTTCACTATACCCAATGAAGACAAGTTTCTGTGACTTCATGTCTAATTTCTTTTTGTTCTGTTTGGGTATGTGCATGCTTTCTTTGCACCTGAATACTCTGAGGTGTGCAATAGATGGTTTCCATTTTGACCATGCTTCTTGTGGTGTTACTTCGTTAAGAGCAATAGTGGGTGCTCTATTCAAAAAATACACTATTGTCTTTTATACTTCTACCTAGAATGTCTTTGCAAGTTTGGAATCATTGATCATGCATCGCACCATTTCCATGATAGTATGATTTCTTCTCTCAACAACACCATTTTGTTGCAGTGTGTGTGGAGGAGGAATTTTTGACGAATCCTGTGAGTTTGTAGGTAGTCTTTGAACTCATCACTCGTGAATTACCCCCTCGATCTGAGTAGAGAGTTCTGATGTGATGACCAGTTTCATTCTCAACTACTACTTTGAACTTTTTGAAGGTTTCAAACACTTCACTTTTCTTGCGAAGATAGAAAATCCACATTTTTCTCGAATAGTCATCAACACAAAGCATGAAGTACTGAATGAATGACTTGGCCGCATCGATCAAAGATCGGTATGAACCAGGTCAAGTTTACCATGAGCTCAAAATGTACTCCTCTGGAACAAAGCTCTGTGTTGTTTTCCTGCTAGGTAGTGAGGACACTTATCTGTATCCTTCTAAAGAGATGGTAGCCCATGTACCATATTACGCTGGCAAAGTGTTTCAAGATATTTGAAACTTACATGACCAAATCTCTGATGCCACAACTGTACTGAGGTGGAGTTCTTAGCCAAAATTACTTGATCATCTCTATGAACAAAATCAAGTTGGAAAATACGTCCCACATTGGAGGCTTTTGTAATTATTTTCGAGCCTTCTCGATTTGTCTCAAATCAAACACGTTTTCTTCTGGATTGACTATCAAAGTCAATTTTTAGGTTGTAATCTAGGAGTTGACTGACTGAAAGAATATTCTTAGTCAACCCAGGGACATATAGGACATCCGATAGTCTGCATTTGTGTGAACCAAGGGGTAGAGAAATGTTCCCAATCCCCTCAACTATATATGAAGAATCATCTCCTAACCAAACATGTTTTTTCGATGGAATATCCTCATTGAAATAAACTAGTCTCTCGTGGTTGGTCATGTGTCGAGTGGCCCTCGAATCAACATACCAAACATCACTAGATGACGTGGATGGTTCACTTGATCGAACAGTGAACAATTAGTCTTCATTGTCTAACTGTTCTTGTTGCTTAGCAGTATTACCTTGCTGGTGGGGTCTTCTTTTCTAGTTCCCCTTTTTCTGCCCTTGATTGTAGTTAGAATATCCCTTGTTAGATTATTGTGGAGGTCCAAAGTTTCTTGATGAACCTTTCTTGTAAGTATTATACCAACAATCTTGTAGGTTATGTCCTCTTTTGCATATTGGACATTGCTTCTTCTATTGAATATCCCCTTGATACTGATTTTGATTTAGGTATTTTTATAGGAATTAGTTTTTCCTTTACCTTTTCCTTTTAGCTTTTGATGTGAGGACATTACGTGCTCTCTCTTCATCATCCTTATTGTGCATTACTTACCCTTGTTGCAATAGGTTTACCAAACTTGTCAAAACTAACGTCAGTATTCGAAACATTTAGTGTTGTGAAAAATATGCGGTAAGAAGAGGGAGTGCTCTCAAAATAATGGGAATGAGAGCATCATCTCTGGACCAGGTTCTCCCGGGCTAGAAGTGAAGCCCTCAATTCTGTAACTCTTCTTAGGAAAGCATCTATTTTTCATTCTCCTTGAACTTCAATGTGTGTAACTAACTCTACAAATTCATTATAACATTTTTGTTCTTGGCCTCGTATATTGTGCTCAACTTATCCCATGCTTCTTTGGTTGTTTTAGCATCTCAAATGTGGGGTTGCACATCATTGGAAACTCTAAACAAGATGATGATTTTTTCCTTCTCGGTCTACTTTATCAAACTTCCGTTGTTATGTGTATCAATAGTTGATCTAGTTAGAGTACTATTCACAACAGCGGATCTCTTCAAACTGAAGTTGTGTCTTAATTTTTGTCTTCCATGCAGGCATAGTTGTTTCCTTTGAGTAGTTTTAAATCGAAAGAAAACATTTGGGGAATTAGTGCCCATTTTGCAGAGAGATCAATGATAGGTTTTGGCTCTTATCACTCCGGTATAAGGTCTCTGAATCTATATACCATCATCGATATATTGAACCTTTCTATACATGCGCCCTTCCGATATACACAGCGCGGGAGTGCGTGAAAGAGGCATTAATGTACGTGAAATAATTCAATATGTGTAGACAATATTGATGGGGTCTATGTGATTATTGACACCGTCTTAAAGAAATATCCTTATACGCGTGCATAACTTCGCTATATACTCGGATAATTTCTCAGTTTGGATTTATGTCGTGTAATCATTCACAGATGGATGGGATGGATCATAGTGTGTGCAATGTGACCTTATTACTCCCCATCGATTTAAAGGGTCGATGCCCAGATGATGTTGTTATAGCTATATTAGGTGTTAAGAGCAGTAGTAGTCATGATGGCTATGCCTCGTAAGTGCTTCCTAGAGGCATTGTATATACCGAATGCTATGAATGAGATCTAGGATCTCGTGAGTGTTTTAGAACCAACTTTATACTATTTTGATTACAATTTTTTTGCTAGTTTTTGAGCGATTACAATGTTTACATTTGACTATGGCAACTTGTAAATTAGTACAATATACTGAAATATAAAAATTACATTAAAGAATCTAGAAAAATTGAATGGCAAGAATTTTTTTGTTTTGCGGGCCCTGGTGGCCTCTGGAGCCCAAAATGACCTACTACGCCACAAAATTACAAAAATATAACTAAAAATGCAATTTCTTGATAGGATTCCTTTAGCAAAAATGATGGGAATGAAAAAATAGGCCTAGTGGAGAAAAAGAATTTACCCTAAATTAGGGATTTTCTCACTAAAAATTTGGAGGCCTGTTTAGCTATAACTAGCAGTTTAGAGATGATTTTTAGCTAAAACTACCTCTAAATATGGCGGTTTCTCCAAATTTTCCGCCAAATTTCAAAAATCCAAAATCTTGTGTTGGGGGTGGGGTTTGAACCCCAAACCTCCCGCTTCTAAAGCTAATGCGCTATCCACCAAGGCGCTTAGACTTGTTTGAATATAAAATGCAACATATTTTATTTAAACAAGTGAAAAACAACTAACCTTGCAAAATGGTGGCGTGGTGCATGCAAGATCCATGTGGCTGAGGTTTGAGATGGATTTAGGGTTCCATTGGAATCAAAAATGGATCTAAAAACTTTCCTCCGTCACTTTATAGATTTTGTTATCTCTTATTTTTTTAATTTTCTAAAAACCGATTCCTCTCCACCATTTTTGTTAAGAGGTTGACTGTGTGTTTTTTTGTTGATGTTGCATTGTTTTTCACATTTTTTTGCTTGTGATAGGTCGTTGATCCTTGTGTGCTTGCAGGTTGCTGCTTGGATGTGGGGGTGGAGCCCGGTTCAACACGCCTTTGCTTGATCCAAGATAATGACAATGCAAAGCTTTTGCGGTCCTTTGCAAAAACCAATGTGCAAGAGTAACCTCGTGAAGAGAGGCTAATTGGTGGTAATGTAAACAAAGCTTGATCACCATTTTTTTGTATTGAAATAGGTACACAACCCACCAATAGAAGATAACTCGGCCAGAGGAGAATATAACAGCTCTAGACTTGGTGAGAGGGAAAAAAACCGATCTAATGCAAAAGACCGGTCAATGTAAGCTTGATCTGCAAATTTTCCTCCAAATGCAGAGCTAGGATAAATTTAGCATAGAGTCCTCTAGGCTTGGCAATACCATAAGTGTTAGTTACAACTAACACTGTCACCAAATTTAGTGACAAAACCCCTAATGGGGAAAAATTGATTTGTTTTTATATTTTTAAAAAAATCTTGTATATGTATAAGCTCCAGAAACAAATTTTCCTAGTGCAGATAGCACCAGGCAAAAACATGATTTCTATTTACCTAGAGAATGCACAGGAGGTTATGAGATTGCAGGGAGGTCTAGGAAGGCTGCAGGGGGCGTGCTGGCTCTTTAGTGTTGCGATTTCTTCTTCCATGAATTCTCCTTCCTCTGCAAACTTTCTCCAACCTTTCCAGGAGCTTCAACCAACTCTAGTACCAAATGTAAACAGGGATGGAAGCCTAAAATTTATATTAATCAGAATCAACCAAAAACATAGAAGCAGGCTGCAATATATATATGTATTGCACAACCGGGATACAAACAAAAGAGAAGTTGCAACAATGCAACAACAAATCTAAAATACATTAGCTTCCAAATATTATCCTAGGAAGCACATAAATTGTTATAATAATTATAACAATTATCCCTGTGAAACAAAAAGACAAATATGGTTTTAAAACCATATAACAACATACAATAACCATATAATATTATTATTTAATTAATAAGATTAATTAAATAATTAATCATATAATGCATAATTAATTTATCCTAACAAAGTCTTAGTAAGTAACTATATCATAATTATAATTTAGGAAGTTTACTATGATAGTTTATAATAAGCACTCTATGAGACAGCTCCCATTTATTCCACTCATAACCCCAAGTTATCTACTATGTCATATGTACTTTGACATAGATTTATATATCAATCATCATAGAATAAAACTAAGACATTTATCATACAACTCTTAACCAAACAACAAGTCAATTTGACAAGGCATAATTTGATTACTCAAATAGCTCTAAGTATTTCATAAACATTTTAATAACAAAATAATAACATCTTCCAACCATTACAGTTTACAATGGCACTAGGCCTTCATGACTCATAACAGAAATCCTTTCATAACTTTATCAATTTCGATAATCATCATTAGTAAAATAAATGCAAATTCCTATAAGTCTTTCTCCTTTCACTTTTCACAAAATCCATCTGCACATTGTTAGCATGTGTCAAGTCCACAAGAACTGAGCATGATAAGATCTAACACATTAGAATAACATGCTACTATCTATCAATTTCATGAAAATAATCCTTCTATTTAATGAAATTTTTCTAAGTTCCTTATTTCTATTAAAATAAAGAAAGCATACTAAAAAAACCACAATTCCAATTTACGAAAAAGAAGTCAAAGTATCCTTTTATGAACCTTTAGCCCGAATATGAAAAAATTTAGATTTCATTCAACTTTAAAACATTGGTTCCGTAGTCAACATAATGAAAAATTGTTTTGGGATTTCAATAAGGTAGTCATAAAGATTATGTGATTGAAATTCAAAAATCTATCTGGCCTACAATAATTAATTGTACCATCACTTAACTTCATACTTTAAGATAATGATATCGAAGAAATTTAAAGTAGCAAACAAAACATTTTCTAACGGTCGAGCCACTTGATATAACCATGAAACAATTCCATCAAGAACATGGAATAAAATAAACACCAAATTTATTGAATCATTAACTATCACACAGTCAAAGCTCAATTTACAATTCCATGTCTTTGAAAAAACATTCAAGGTATTTTTGTTATCTCGCCTAACAAACAAGTTATTTTATTAAAGAGAAATGATTGCTATTAGGTCACACAAGGTAATCAAACAAACCAAATACAAACCAATAATTATCCACAAGAAATCAATTCACTAACACGTGGTTGTTCATCCACCGAACTTGAACTATGACCAAGTAAGAACTAGTATTCCATGGTATTACCATGGACTTCATCCAAGAAATTTTTAACAATTCCTCGACTACGCTAGTCAAAGAGTTAAGACAGAACAAAAGCTAACTAAGTTGTAAAATATTATTTAACCTAACACATCAACCTCTTCAAGATGTAGGTAATAACCCTATAGTCCTTGAATTTCCAAAAATTCGGACCTTTCTAGGTTCAAATATGAAAACTCGGTCACAAAATAATATCGACTCGAGGTCGATTAAATTTAACAACCTAGACTACAGATACTCAAGTGAGTTTTCCTACTAAAGGCCATCCATCTCAACCAAGTCAGGTGAGACTTAAAGTTTCAAAAATGGAAACACAACAAAACTAACAAGTGTTATGGTCACTTTGAAATTAAAAATTCCCATTTAACACCATCCATTGACTAGTGTTAACTCAAGAAAGAAACATAAATCAATTAAGAATGCCCATGAAGGGTTTATACAAGATTATTGTCTCCATAACTTTGAATCGAGACCTAAGGGAATATGGTCGAGATGAAAAAATAAGAAACCTGCAATAAGAGAATGTCTCATGAAAGATAACAAGTCATAATATTTATTGATTTTTGATAACCAAAAGGGTGTTGACCCAAATTGGAATCCTTTCTAAAACCCAAAAGGATTTTAACGAGACCCGGATAAATCGATAAACAATCATCATAACGCCTTAATTCCACAGTCGGTGAAACAACCATAACCATTTGTCTTTAAGGGAAATGATAAGGACATTCAAAATATGCATTTAGAAGCAATGTAAAACTAATATCGTCTATCAAACATAATAATAGAACAATTCATGCAAACATAATCATCCATAACCATATATCATATGTTCTCATAGATACATTAAGAATATAATAGTTCCACACTTGTTGGTCCGAAAATCTGTCGGGTGGGCAGATCTATGGATAGACAGGCCAACAGTGTGTAGGGCATAGCCCCTCTTTGAGACAACAAAGTGAAATTGGTTTATTGTTATTCTACCAACAGGAATCTATGTAAGTCTTACAATATTCTACCTTTAGGGGGTTTGGGATCTCATCCCAGTAGAGTTAGTTCCGATGAAGAACATAAAGGAATGAAGGAAGGAATAGAAGAAAGATGGATTGAAGGGAGAAAAGAAATGAATTCCAAAATAGAAAGGTCAGAGGGTTTATGTTTTGGGTCGGTAGTAAACAGAGCCAAACTTACTCACATAAACAAACAAAGCAATACTTGTTAAACAAATGAAAAAAGCATAGGTGAATCCAATAGAATAAGCATGCAGATCTAACTTAAGAAAGATCTAACACATAACATAGGAATTCAGCACAAAGTCTCAATTTTTGTATTAATAAGTTGTTCTGTTACAAGAAAGCTCAAATTCTTTCTCTCCTCACTTCTATTTTTCATACAAATTTGCTCACCCTTGAATACTACAAGTATCCAAGTATTTATAGAAGGAGAAGGAGAAAGAAGACAAAAAGGAGCCAACAACTATTTACAAAATATCTACAAAAATATCTAAAAGTCAAATGTTGACTTTGGGGTAATTTTGTGGATGACAACATCCCATGGTGTAACATGGATGATGTCATCATTTGTGCCAACATACTTTTAAATAATTTTACAAAAATGGGATTTATCCCAGGAGGAAGGAGCCTATTCATCGTCATCCCTTGGCTTGAAAGGAGTGTCCTGCTTCTGCTCAAGAGAGGTAATGTGAAACTGAGCTCGATACTCCATGAACTTGCTGACCATCGTTTGAAGTTGATCCTGAGCGGACCCTTGGTGTGATCCCGATGACTTCACAAGTTTCTCATTCATCTCTAAGTCTTTCTAGGAGTTTGAAGTATTCATTTCCTACCTCCATCAGGTATCCAACAAAGTCGCGGCAGGCCAGAAGGTTGTTGATAGATTCTATATCAAAAGTGGCCTCTGACGCTAAACCCTACGACGTGATTTCCTTGAAAATATGAATAGTATCATCTGCCTTCCTCAAGGTGTACGCTGCACCGAGCAACCCAGAGACATTCTTAAGATGATCTGCTCCATTTGATGCATGGCATCCAGGGCTTCCTCCTTGATTTTGTCTATCTTTTCTAAGATAAACTCCATTTGATCAACCCGATAGTCTAAAGCAACAAGGACTTTGTTGGGTGCTCGCAGTGATCTATCAACATCAATCCGACACTATGATAATTCTCCACTAGGAACTCCTCGTGCTATGATTATTTACTAATGCACAACCTTTATTTTGGTGGATGTAATATGGAAACACAACAACAAAAATAACACAAGAATACCATAGACTATGATACGAAGGAATGATGAAAAATCTGAAATATAAGTGTAAATTATAATATCAACATGAAATTTTTACAATCTCACCCATGAGGTACTTCAAGTGTTACTGACTTCACTTTCCTTCCAACAATAACTATGGGAGAAACTTCACAATGGATTCTTTAACATGCCTTCTAAATGATGGCTTCCTTTACACACTTACTCATACAATATTTCTCACTACTTCCCTCTATGCTAAATGAGGGGGGTGGCCTCTTTATTTATAGGAATTCAGGCTTATCCACCCTATCTCTAAGATAGGATAGGAAATCTCTTCCGACCAATCATATTCCATGCCTAAACTCTTGCCTTTACATGTAGGCTTATCTTCTAAGATAAGATAAACCTTATCATCTCACATGGGTTCCACCTTTTTAAACTTTTCCACAAATAAAATACACAAAATATTTATGACATCACTCTTTGTCTTTATTACAAATATAATATTTCTAATTCCTAATCATGTAGACCCTACTTCTCTACTTACCCCAACTTTGACATTTTAACATTACTGGACCACTTACGACAAATATTTACTTTTTACCACAACATTCCTATTGTACTTTGATTGTTACCATACTCTACTTTATTGGTGGCACCGTACTGATGGCGTCGTTATCTTCTATTGGACGCCACTACTAATTATACTTAACAACATCTTATTCCTAATACATACATTAATAAAATAGAAATTACAGAGGAAAATTTTAATGTCAACATTTTCCCCCTTCCTAGCTTCTACTCTGTCCTCGGAGTAGACTCTTATGGACATTCTAAAGCTGGTGCCTGGAAAATATTTAACTTGTCATGGTTGACCCATTTCATAATGGGAGTACCATCCAATTCCTCCAGTTGATATGTACCATTTTCATGCACAACTGCTATTTTGTAGGGCCCCATCCATTTAGGAATAAATTTTCTCTGCCTTCTTTTTTTGTATCTGGAATCATATACTAGAACCAAGTCATTCACATGAAATGGAGACCAACGGATCTTTTGATCAAAGTATTCCTTCTACTTCATTTTCTTCTTATAGCTTGTATCCTTCGCTATTTCCCTCATTTGCTCTAGCAAATGAAAATGTACCAACCTTTCTTTTCTTGAATTACTTTCATTCATCCTTTCATTTCTCATAACTCTCACGGTGGGAATATCAAACTCAATAGGAAGAAATGGATCAATGTCATAAGCCAACCGAAATGGGGAGTATTCATTTGCTAACTTTGATATTGCCCTATATGCCCACAATGTTGCATGAATCCTTTTATCCCACTTATGTACTGCAAGGTTGCATCTTTTACTAGAATTTGTGACAAGAACACAAAAAAATTTTCATTCCACCTATCCATTTGTGCTTGGCTTGTATGTTGTTACCTTCCTGTTCTTAATAGAAAACTTGTTGACTAGGGCTTCTACCACCTCATTAATGAAGTGGCTTCCTTGATCTTATTACATTTTCGAATGGGCAACCAAATATGGTGACAATGCGTTCATATATGAACCTTGCCACTTCATCCATGGAAGATTTTTTCAATGGCCTAGCTTCAACCCACTTGGTTAAATAATCATGTGGCAACTACAATATACTTATTGTGGCATGGGTTAGTTGGAAGTGGACCTACAATGTCTATTCCCAACTTTTCAAAGGGACTATTGGAGTGATGAAGCCTTACGGTTACCATGTGTTTGAAAATTATCACATGTCTTACAATAATTATAACAATCTCTAAAAAGAGTAGGCTAGTGATAACTCGCATCCAAGATTACTCTTGTTGTAAGTTTTAAAGGGAAGTGTCCTCCACATGTACCATTATAGAATTCTTCTATCGGCTTCTTCCCTTGATCACATCCAATCGCCTCTTGTATTATCCATTAGGTCCTATTTGAAATAATACTCCATGTAGAATAGAATATGGACGAATGGCTTGAGTAATCTTCCACTTTGTCTTTGCATTGGCACCATCGAAACTTGAATTCATTCGAGATAATTCTAAATATCTATGTATTCACTAGGGATTGTGTCGAGGATAACAATCTTGCATCCTGGAAATCATCACCATCACAAGATGAACCTAAACCATCATAGGCTCGAGAGAGTGCATCTGCATTAATATGCTTCTTTCTGGCCTATCTATAATATCAAATTCAAATTATTGTAGCAAAATTATCCATCTTGCTATCCTCCCGATGGGTTAGGCTTATTTACAATATATTTTAGAGCCTAATGATATGTTACAACTATAAATTTTTCCCTAGCAAGTAATTTCTAAACTTCTTTACAGCTAAAAATGATAGTTAGAGCCTCTTTTTCGATTCTGATATGATTTACCTCAAGCACTACTCATTTGTTTGCTCCCAAAGTAAAGTGGATGATCATTCCCATTTTCATCCTTTTGATCAAATTACTTCCTAGTGTTGCATCTGAGGCATTAGTATACACAATGAATGGCTTGCTCTAATCTGGAATCTTTAAAATAGGTGAAGACACCAGGGCTTCCTTCAGTTGTTCAAAAGCTTCATGCGCCTTATTTCCTAGTTCATAAGTAACATCCTTCTTCAAGAACTAGGTTAGTGGTCATGCAATTTTGAGAAATTCTTGATAAACTTTCTATAGTAACCCACATGGCCTAAAAAATGATCTCAGCTTACTTCTATTCATAGGAAATGGTAACTCTTTGATTTTGAAACTTTATCGGGATCGCACCAATACCATCTCTGATACAACATGCCCTAACAAAACACCTTTAGAACATCCAAAGACACACTTTATAGGGTTTAGTGAGGCTTCTGCTTCATCTAACCTTTGAAATGTTGTCTCCATTTGGTGCAAGTGGTCCATCTTGCTCCCATAGATGTAAAAATCATCCAAAAATACTCTGATGAAGTTCCCAATGTAGGGTTCAAACACCCTATTCATCAAATGTTGGAACGTTGCCGAGCATTACACAACCCAAAAGGCATAACTCTATAAGAAAATGTTCCCCAAGGAGTGGTGAACGTGGTCTTTAGCTGATCTTTCTTTACTATACGAACTTGGTTGTATTTGCTATATCCATCAACAAAACTATAGTACTCCTGGCCAGCTACTTTGTCCAAGATCTGATATGAGAATGGAAGAGGGTAATGATCATTCTTTATTGCCTTATTGAGCTTCCTATAATCAACACAAATGCGTAGCTTCCCATTCTTTTTTATTGAGATCACAATGGGAGAAACCCATTCTGAATTCTCCACAACAAATATGAATCCTGCATCAAGCAACTTATCTATTTCTTCTTTTACGAGTCTTAGAAAATTTAGGATTCATTCTATATGGCATTTACTTTATGGGCTTAGCACATCTACCAGCTCAATAGAATGTTCCACCCAACTTACTTGACAGAGTTCCTTGTAATCAAAAGTGAATATGTGTATGTACCTTTGAAAGAGCTAGAGGTAGGATTCCTTCTCACTCTCCATCATAGCATCACCAATCTTTATTTGTTGGAGATGATCATTAATTTCTTCTTCAGATAATTTTATGGGGTCATGAGTCAATGTGATTGGAAGGATATCCATGACCGAAACATCAACCTCACTTTCTTCATCTTTGGTGTCCACTTCACTAGTACTAGAGTAATAAGAGGATGTCCAATCATCAATTTCATCACTTGAATCCATAGGTTCTGCCTTATGATGCCAAGGGATCATGTTTATCTTCACCCTCTCTCTACCACGTCCAAGTTTCATGAAGCCTTCATTCCAGTAGTTTCTTGCATGAACTCTCCTTAGCCATGGTCTTCCTAACAACATTGGGTATGCAACAGTACCATTTTTCATCACCTAAAAGTCTACCACACATACAACACCCATAACAGATATTGCCACATTTGAAACTACACCTTCTAGTTTAGTTTTTCTCTTATTTAATGACCTTAACATAGGTGTTAAGGGCGATCAATTTTAAACCCAACATATTCATTATAGACTCCGCCATTACATTAATCGCAGCACCTCCATCAACTAAGACATCATGAATTGAAATACCATTACATAATACCTCAGCTTGTGGAGCATAGGGATCCACCTCTACCTCCAAAATAGGGACCTCAACCTCCTTCCTTTGTTGAGCATTGAGTCCACTTCGCAGCTCCCGGATCTTCTCGGAAGACATAGCTAAGAGTTAACCATATGTAATATTTGTAGGCCTTTTGTATAGATCTTCTAAGATGGATTATGGTCCATGTCCTGTGAAATCAGAAAATCCTGCACACCCAATTTTCTTCTCTTATGTTTTTTACTAGTTTCTCTTTTCATCTTCTTAGGATAATTTCCATCTTGGTTATCTTTTTCTTTCTTTCTTTTTGTTACAAACACATATATTCATTATGTATGCTCTTATCTACTACATCAAAAGAATTCACAGGTACTTTTCCTTTATCATTATCTCTTGTACCAGATGTAGAAGCTCTATCTGGATAATTATACTTATAATGACCCTTTTTATAACAACCATAACATACAACTTCAAAAATATTTCTTTTTGGACCTCTATCTCCTCCTTGAGAACTAAATTCCTTTCCTTGAAGAAGATTAATAGTTAACTGGCCCATCTTCTTGAGCATATCTTCATACTCAGTAGATGTACTAGGAGAAAGATTTGTGCTCACCGAGAGTGGTTGTGGATTCTGGACCAAAGGTGCTGGTGTAGGCTCTACTTTAGCAAAAATTTCTTTGGGCTCCTCTTCCATGCTTTCTTCTTGCCTTCTTGCAATCTCCTTTGCTTGTTCAATGGTAGCTGGGAGATCATACTTCACTCGTTGTCTAATCTCTGGCTTCATCCCAAGAATGAAGTGCTTACAGAGGAGATTATCCACGCCATTCATCAACCCATCCGCTAATCCTTCCTTCCGGATATGGGCATCGAGCTTCCTCCTTAGCTCTAGAACACGAGCATGATAATCTCTTATCTTCTCCTTATCTCTTTGGGCTAGCTTTGTGATCTCGATCATGAGATCTACATATTTTTTGTTCACAAAATTCTTCAAGAAAACTTTCGAGTTAATGAATCCCATGAGTTTTTCACATTATCACCTAGTGTTTCAAACCACCTAAGTGTTGAACCATCCAAAAAGTTAGGAAAAATTAAGTCCATTGTTCCCTTCTTATGAGACCATTACAAATGTAAGATCGTTTAAACTCTTGAATGAAAAAGGAAGCATCTTCATTAGATTAGGCTGAAAAAATAGGATTTTTCCCCATTTTAAAAAGTAACCACGGTGAAATACCAACTCACAAGTACAATCGGTAAGGCTTATGTGCACAAATAATTGGACTCACTATAGAAAGTGACTTTACACCTTTACATAGTAGAATAGGAATGACCACGGTAAACTATGGTAAAACTTGACTTACTACGGTAAAAAAACCGACTTCTTGTGGTAAACACTATTTACGGTAAAAGTGAAGTTATTGTGGTAAATACTATTCACGATAAAAAGTGAAGTTCTTGTGGTAAATACTAGTCATAGTAAAAAGTGACTTTACCATGGTAACTACTATGCACATAAAAAATAAGGTTACCCTCCAAATGATTTCGGTATGCAACAAAGTCACGACGAGGCCATAAGGTTGTTGATAGATTCTATATCAAAAGTGGCCTCTAACGCTAAACCCTGCGATGTGATTTCCTTGAAAATTTGAATAGTATCATATGCCTTCCTCAAGGTGTACACCTCACTTTGAGCAACCCTAGAGAAATTATTAAGATGATTCTGCTCCATTTGATGCATGGCATCTAGGGCTTCCTCCTTGATTTTATCTATCTTTCCCAATACAAACTCCATTTGATCAACCCAATAGTCTAAAGCGTGAGGACTTTGTTGGGTGCTCGCGGGTGATCTATCAACACCAATCGACACTATGATAATTCTCCACTTTGGGAACTCCTTGTGCTATGACTATTTACTAATGCACAACCTTTAGTTTGGTGGATGTAATATGGAAACACAACAACAAACATAACACAAGAATACCATAGACTATGATACGAAGGAATGATGACAAATCTGAAATATAAGTGTAAATTATAATATCAACATGAAATTGTTACAATCTCACCCATGAGGTACTTTAAGTGTTATTGAATTCACTTGCCTTCCAACAATAACTATGGGAGAAACTTCACAATGGATTCTTTAACACGCCTTCTAAATGATGGCTTCCTTTACACACTTACTCATACAATATTTCTCACTACTTCCCTCTATGCTAAATGAGGGGGTGGCCTCTTTATTTATAGGAATTCAAGCTTATCCACCCTATCTCTAAGATAGGATAGGAAATATCTTCCGGCCAATCATATTCCATGCCTAAACTCTTGCTTTTACATGTAGGCTTATCTTTTCTAAGATAAGATAAACCTTATCATCTCACATGGGTTCCACCTTTTTAGACTTCCACAAATAAAATACAAAAAATATTATGACATCACTCTTTGTCTTTATTACGAATATAATATTTCTAATTCCTAATCATGTAGACCCTACTTCTCTACTTAACCCAACTTTGACATTTTAACATTACCTTGGACCACTTACGAAAACTATTTACTTTTTACCACAACATTCCTATTGTACTTTGATTATTACCATATTCTACTTTATTGGCGGCACCATCTTGATGGCATCATTATCTTATTGGGCGCCACTACTAATTATACTTAACAATATATTATTCCTAATAAATACATTAATAAAATAGAAATTATGGAGAAATTTTTTAATGTTGATGCAGATTAAAGACGTTGAATTTCACCAAGTCATCAATCCTGGGCAAAGTCGAGCATCTTCCGGAATGTCTCTTGTTACACTTGGCATGGTCGACTCTTTAGAGATAGGTCCTGCATGATCGCCTCGAGTTCCTTGTTCGCTTGATCTATATTTTGATAGAGCTCTGTGAACTTTGTAATCACTTCCTCACTATCTTTGAGGATCTACTCTCTCCAGGAAGACACTGCTACACCTTGCTCGCTGATCTTGGCGTACTCATTTATCTTCTCCTTACTAAGAAATTTGAGAGGATCGATGAAAATTATAGGAGGAATTGCCCATCTTTTGTAGGGCTTGGGGAAGATGTTTGTTTTGCTCATTTAATATTCTCTTCTCTTCCTTTGCTTCTTGAAGCTTCTTGCAATAGGCATCCACTCTAGATAAGGCCTCTCCTTACAGGATCTCTGATGATGTTCCCATGGTGACCTGAGTCACTGTAAAATCTGTAGGAGACAGATCTTCTTTCTTCTTTGTGAGATCAGGGTACGCGATCTCCATAACCCTTTCACTTGAAGAACTTTGAGAGAAGTGGGTTATAGCCTTTTGCTTCTTAGGCCCTTTACTGGAATAATGGAAAATTACATAGGTGTAATAGGACTTTCCTCTTGTCTTTGGCTCGGGTGTTCGGAGATCCATTACGGACATAAGGGAGTGGGACAAGAGGAAGAGGAGGAAACAGGGATGAAAGAAGGAGCAACTGCAATGGACACGGGGAAATGTGTCAAGACACTTGGTGGCGGCATTGAGAAAGAAGACAACACTCTAATGCTCACGGGGTTAGGAGTGACTGCAGGAGAGGAAACCGTGGGGTTGGAAGGGATCTGTGAGATGAGGGAAGAAATGTTGGGGGACATATCCGTGAGGGAAGAGAAGATGGAGGAAGAGGGAGGGGGAACGGTAGAAGACAGGGGAGAAGAAACAACTAAAGGAGTGGTTGGTTGAGCGACATGAGGAGGGGAAGGAGGAGCAAGAGAGGGGATGGTTAGGACCTCACCAGTTGTAGTAGTGATGACATCCTGAGTGGATGTGTCCATTAGAGCACTGGCCACTTCTTCTCTTCTTGGGGACACTAAGTCCACAACTTGCTCTTTGGTGGTGGAAGGAGGGCTCTTAGGAACTTCTTTCCGAGTAGTGCTTGCTATCCTTATATATCTTTTCCTTTGCCTTTAGGCAAGTGTTTCGGCCTAGTGGGTGCATCACCCAAGGGAGACGTGGTAAAGTCTACCCCAAGGTAGATGATACCATTTTTCTTGCACCAATGCTCGGTGCACTACAAAGTGCCTTTGACCCTTTCCTCAATAGTCACGAGGGCCTTGTTTATTAATTTTTCAGCAAATGGCCAATTGTTCCCAGCCATGTCTAGATAAACTTGATCAACTTCTTGATCAGTTGCTTGGAAATCCTTTGGGATGATAGCCACACCATATTGAATGATCTCTACTAGGGCCAGTCGGGAGTGATCCTTTCATCTGAGATCAACTTTGTGATATAGATCGATGTAGATATCTTTGATCTGAGGGACATGAATTGGATCAATTTTTGCCCTTGGAAGGAAATCACGAGGATCAAAGGTTGGCCTCGTTGGGAAATTATGCTTCAAATTGAGCAATTCAAGCTCTGCAAACATCTCCTAGGCTTTGCTATGTGAAGTGCGGTGTACCTACCTTTGTGAGGGGAATGGAGTTCTACCTTTCTTCCTTTTCAAACACTTCTCATGGTATGTGATGAGCTTTACTGGACAAATCCAACATGATCAGGTTTGGGTCCCGCATACCTTGGCAATTTGGTGGGCTCTCCCAAGAAGTTAGTGGCTCTGAGATAGGTGAAAGTGGGGAATTGCATGAATAACGCTCCCCACTTCTCTGTGGTGGTGACCACACTTTTGGTCATCATTTATGTAAGTCATGTTGGGCCTCAAGAGGTAGATGATGCCATAGAAGAAGACATCATTGATTTTACTAAATTGGGCTATGTTGTTCTCCAGTCTTAACTCTGGATAGTACTCGTATATTTTGACCTAGGGCCATACCCCATACCGATTCAATGTTGGGTAGTCCCTCTCTAAGGTAGTAGCATATACCACATAGGAGTTCATATAGAACCTCCTAGTTGTTGAAATTTGTTGAAGTTGCTCCGAGATTGTCTTCTTTTGATAATCTCTCCCCATTCAAAACGCTGATCAAGAACATTTTTATTCATTGTTTCTAAATACCTGAGCATCCACTTGTGAAAGTAATGGGCATCGGAGAGCCCAAATACCCTGCTCAGGAAGGTGATTGTGTCACTCAGCTCCTCTGAAAATTCACTGCGATGAATGACTTATGGCCACCTGCTTGTCACCTTCTTATTTTTGAGGTACACCTCATTCATTAACTACATACATTTGTCTTCATTTTCAGTCCATGTCTTCATGCAGTCCTCCTGGCTTACTGCTACAAAATGTTGGTGGTGAGGGATACCCAACATGATCTCAAAATGTTGGGCCGTGAGGTTGATTATCACCTTTCCCTTCTCATTTTCGACACATCTTGTGTCCTTATTGTAATAACGGCCCACCAACATCATAAATTCATTGTTGATTGTGCTCACTTCTGGGATCTTTGCGCAAAGTGTAAACCACTTTACCCAACCAATTTATCCATCCATGGGCTGCACGTAGTGACCTTCTTGGTCCTGGCCCCAGAAATTCCTCCATATTAATGTGCCCGAGTTACTCAATCTCGATATCAAGATCACACTCTGCAAGAGATTCAGGCATCTTGACCCTTTGGTATTTATATTTCATTTCTTGCTTTCTGTTAGCTTGGATTTTCCCTTATATTTGGTCGCTTCTTACTCAATGAAGACATGTGTGGATCGAGTTCAGCTTTGTTGATGTGTAAGAAGAATCGGGAAGTCCATCGCGGAAGAGCCATGTTAGCTTATTAAGTCATCCATCAAATATTACGAGAATAAAAGGTTAATAATTTATGAGCCTCTGGGTGTAAGGCACAACTTTACTTTGCAGGCTGCGGGGACTAGAAAAGTAGGGAGCACTTTGGGAAAAGTTACATGGGAGAAAACAACACCAAAAGGGGTGCGGGGTGTGAAAAGGCTATACACAACATTTAGATGTTGGTGTCGAGGATGTGCACTTGTGCTTTATTAGAAGTATTTTATTGGGGCACAAATATGATTGGTGTAGCAAGGTCCTAGGATGCGCCATTGGCACAGATGTGGTAGATGTTGCATGAGAGTGAGGTGCGCCAAGTGGTTTAGTTGCATGGCGCGGAAAGGTTTGAAAAACATTCGATGTTGTTGTAGTTGCTTTGGTGCTAGTGCTTACACCTAGGGAATTTTGTAATGTTTATAAGGTGCGGAGAAGGCTTATGCTGCATGCAGGGATAGTGTACCTGTGGTGTGATTGTGTTTGATGTAACAAGAATGAAGTTTGCGCTAGAAGGAAAAACAATGGGTTGTTTGAATTTTTTATGATTTTCACTCTTTTGGCTCAGATTTTGATAGCAAGGGGTTAACCTTGGCAAAGCAGGGACAGAGGAGAAAAGAGGCGAGGGTCCATTACGAGGTAAAGCCTTCCCAGTTAGCGTATCTGGAAGGAGAGTGAAAAATGGTTTGAAGGTGGGTTTTGCAATATGTGTTGGGATTGTGTTATCTTCTTAGGTTCATTGTTTATTATCAATCCTAACCACCTAAACCAACATAAAAACCACAAAAAATCCACAAGAAGGGCAAGGGCCACTTACGGGAATATATAATGACAAAGGAGACAATGTGGGGTCCATGAACGTGACAAATGATGGCAACATGCGGGGCAGCGAAACGGTGACAAAGTACAAAGGAATAAATTTTCATGTTTTTAATTGTGAAAATGACAGGTCGACGCGCCTATATATAGCAAAAGGTGCAATAAATGTGCCACCAACTTTTTCTATGGTGCACTTAAGTGGATGTCGACACAAAGAGATTTGTGCCATGGCGCAGCTTTGGGAGTGTTGACACTACATTTTTAGCGCCCACTTCACACTTTAGAGAGTGATAACAAGGTGGTGCTTGTGCCTTGCACAACATTGAGAGGCACAACATTGGGAGGTGCAACATTGGGAGTGTTGACACTCCCTAGAATGTGCCAAAGGAATAGAGGGGCGCAGTTTTGGTTGATGTAACGTGAATGAAAACTGTGCCCAACCAAAAAGGTTGAAAATGGTGAAGTTCTAGAAACTAGTTTGTTCGAAAGGGATTTTATGCCATTTTGAACATTAAGAGACCTCAACGGGGGACCAAAATGAAAATTTTGGTATGGTTACCTGCAAAATTTCCCTTGTCAATTTTACAGGATAACAACTGGCTCTTTCTAGGGACTATCTTTGAGCGAAGCTTAAGGGTAGAGAATCCCAGATCTACATGTGCCTATCCATTGGGCTCAGAGTCAAAAACAAGGGCGATGAAAAAGAAAGGAAAACACATGACCAACAGAAAGAAAACACATGAAAAAAACAAACACACAATTAAAGCAAACTGTACAAAGAAGAGAGCAAGATCTACTTCCTAAATATTTTGAGATGTTGCCTGTTATAGGGAAGTGGGAGCTCAGTTCCGTCTAGATATGAGAGATAGAAGCTATTCTCTCCATTGAGTTGCTTGATCTTGAAAGGCCCTCTCCAAAGAGAGTTAAATTTCCCGTGCATGCCCTTTGGCTCTCTTTGCTTGTCCCATAAAAGGATAAGATCTCCCACCTAGAAATCCCTTTGCTTGGCCTTTTTATCAAATAGTCTCTTGACTTGATTCTGATGTTCGGTGATCCTGTCAACCACTCTTACTCTCTTTTCTTCAAGTTCTATTAGATACATGATCCTCTTTTCCAGAGAATTCTGGAAAGTCTCATCTTCAATCGCTCATGCCAAGCGTAGAGCAGGAAGTTCCATGGAAATGGGGAGCTCAACATCGATTCCATATAACACTTGAAAAGGTGACATACCAAGAGACCTCTTCGAAGTAATACGGTCTGCCCATAAAGCATCATACAATGACTTGTGCCATGACCGCTGATTCTCATCGACCAACTTCCGTATGATGGTCACTAGGTTCTTATTACTGGATTCTGCCTGACCATTTCCCTGGGGGTAATAATCTGAGGCATGGGCCAAGGTTATTCCATATCCATAGAAAAAACTGATAACTTCCCATGAGGATAAGTTGGAATCATTATTAGCAACAATCTTGTGTGGGATGCCAAACCTCATGATGATATTTTCTTTGATGAAGTTGCAAACAACTTCAGAGGTGGCATTCTTAACAGGTATGGCCTCCACCCATTTGGTGAAGTAATCTATTGCTGTTAGGACATAACTATGTCCGAGAACTTGATTGGGGATGTAGTGCTTTGATAAAGTCAATTCCCCATTGCCTAAATGGTTCATCAATAATGATGGGCTGAGGGGAAAAGTAGCCAATTTTGGTTTGCCAACAAACTATTGGCAGAGCTCACATTTTTCTACCTAGGTGGCTGTATCCTGAAATAGCGTTGGCTAGTAGTACCTGACCCGAATGATTTTATGTGCTTTGTTATGGATGAGGAGAAGTGACCACCGCAGGCTGAGTCATGAAAAATTTCAAGCAATTTGATCTGCTATGGTTTGTCAATGCATCGCAAGAAGATCCCATCAATCCGTGCTTGTATAAACCGTCATCCCATATGACATATCTAGCTGCCCTGAGCTTTACAGTCCACTTTTCCTTTGAAGTTAGATGAGTTAGGAACTCACCATAAGTGAGAAAGAAAGCAATGTCTGAATACTATTCGTCACTAGTCGCAACAAATAGAACCATAGGTAGAGAATCGATTTCTTCAGTTTACCCTGCACTCCATCAATGCAATCATCTTCCTCTTTAGGGACCTCTGAATCTTTGTTTTCAGCCATAAGCTGACATAGGCCCTTTCCTCTTACCAACTTGGTTGGTTTGATGTCTAGATCATACTCTTGGACCTTTGCAATCCAATTCCCTCGTAAGCTTCCTAACTCCTGTTGAGTTAGGATAGACTTAATTGTTGTGTTAGGAACCAAGCACTACCGTATGAGAGTTTAGGATGTAGTACCGGAAGTTCTTGACTGCTTTGACTACTATGAAGGCATGTTTTTATAACTAAGACATCTTGAATTCATGAATCTTGAGAGGGGTTCTCATGAATACGATTGGGGACTCAACATCCTTAGAGTTCTTCTGCATTAAGATGGCTGATATAGTATGCGTAGATGCATAACTGTACATGATAAAATCCTTGGAGAAGTTAGGACATACCAGGATGGGTGCATGAGCAACGGAGGATTTTATATCCTCAAATGACATCTTTCCTTCTTCGCTCCATAGGAATTTTATGACCCTTTCATCATATTTGATATGTGACGAGTCTTTTTAGTGAAGTCGGGAACAAAGCGTCTGAGAAAATTCACCTTTCCGAAGAAAGAGTGAACACCGGTCTTGCTTGTGGGTAAGGTAAGGATTTGAATAGCCTTAACCCTTTCGACATCTATCTTTGTTCCTTCCTTGCTGACAACGTGTCCCAACAACTTTCCTTGGTGACCCCAAAAACAGACTTTTTTTGGATTTAGGGAAATCCCGTGTTCTCGGCATCTAATCAATACTTGCTTTAGATGATCACAATGATCAATTCAATTTTTGAGAACACGGTTAAGTCATCCAAATAAACTAAGATAACCTTTCCCATCACACCTTTGAATGCAAAGTCCATTACTCATTGAAAGGTGGCACCAACATTGGTCAAGCCAAAAGGCATCCTGTTGTAGGCAAATGTGCCCTAGGGAGTAGTGAATGCTGTTTTGAATTGGTCTTCAGGTGAGACTTCAATCTGATTATAGCCCGAAAAACCATCAAGCATGGACAACATCTCTGAAGGCCATTACTACCTGCAGAACTTGATCCATTATGGGGAGTGGGTAATTGTCCTAAAAGGGCGCTTTGATTCAGATTGCAAAAACCTACAATATGTGTATCTCACGATTCTTCTTTCGTATGGGCATGATGTTCATGCGCCAGTGCTTGTGATGGATAGGAAAGATGATTCTTGCATCCAACATTTTCTGTATTTCTACCTGGATGGTACCTGAGATCTTGGGATTGTAATGCCTCTGTTTCTGGTGAAAGGGTTTGACATCATCTTTTAATGAGATGTCATGTTGAACATCCTTAGGCTTGAAAGACTTTAGATCGGCATAAGACCATGCCAATACGTCCATATATTTCTTCAACAATTTGAAAAACTTCCACTTTTCTTGGTGTACAACATTTCTGATGTTCACAAACTGTGGATGTTCTACAGTACCCAGGTTGATAGATTCGGTCTCTGGAGAGGAGTTAGGATCATCTTGTCATTTCTTCTAGACAAAACAATCTTGTTTGTCAAACAATCATTCCAGAGAGACTAAACCCTTTGGAATTTTATTTCCCTTGGTGACATATGCCATCACCTTCTTTTGATTCATTTTCTTGACCGATGATGATAGATTCACATGCATAAGTGGATCCCTCAAAATGAATCTCTTTGAAGTTATCAGGCTTTTTCTAGAAAAGTAACAAGCTGATTGTCATTGTTGAATACACCGCTAGTCTTGAGAATTGTCCATCACACTTGAGCAGAAAGACTAACTAAATGGTATACATGTCATTTTTCAGCCCCGCCAGGTGAGGAGCATAAGATATGTTAAGACGGCCAATGAATCGGCCATGTCATTTTGAGCTCTTGGAATGGATTTTATTGAGAAAGTGTCAAACTCCTCAATGTTGTCCGTCTTGCATTGCGGTAGTGCCTCGATCTATTATTTTTCACTTGGTACACTCCTTTTACCTGGTTGACGATTAGTTCGGTGTCACCCTACAATTTTAGATTCTTGATTCCTCTTTCCTTTGTAGCTTGCATACCGAGTAACAAAGATTCATACTCAGCGGTATTGTTTGTATTGAAAAACTACAATTTGAAAGAAAGAGGGAAAATCTCTTCTTCGAGGATATCGGGGCGGTTCCAACGCGCCGCATCCACTCGTTGCACAACTGCCATCGAATCTGTAGTATCCATATCTTGCTAAGGTCCTCCTCCTGGATGAGAATGTCCATTTTATCAGACTCAGTGGATAAGAAGTAGTTCCCCATCCCTGATGATTTGAAGAGAATTTGGGCTTTGGGGTTGTCAGAATTGGTGACCAGGTACTTCTTTTGTGATTCAGGCTCCAAAGTCTGCATTACTCCTTTGACGAGAATTTTGGCTTTGGACTAGTCCATATGAATCTCTCCACCGAATTCTCTGCAAAAGCTTCTCCCTAGTAGAATTCCATATGTTGTTGGGATATCAGCAATGAGGATGGTCATTTTTACCCTTTTCTCTGGGACGCTACAAATGTGAATTGTGCGTCTTTGATCTGACCAATCAATGGAACCTATTTGGTTTCCATGGAGTAACACTTTCCAAAGGCTTGGTAAGGGTGAGGCCTAAAGCATGAGTGACCTTTGCGGCATGACATTATCGGAAGCCCCAGAATCAATTATGCAGTTGCTTAGTTTGTGACCATTGATTAGGAGGGAGAGATAAAAAGGTTCAATTTTGCCTGATGTGGAAGTCAAGGCAACATTTATGTGAGATGCAGGAGGAGTGGAAAGGATTCCTTTCGGGGAGACAAGAGAGGGGATGACAGCTTGGATTTGGATATATTCGGTTAATATTACAAGTCAACTTGGGTTAGGCTGAAGATACTCAGCTTCAGACATTTGAATCTTGGTATTTTTAGCGTGATCGACTATGTCGAATGTGACCAAGGGTTGCATTGATGAAGGAATGAGTCCCTCATTTTGCGATGGTAGGGTAGGGTTACTGGTCTTTATGGAAATAGAAGAAGGCTGATTTGGAGGAGAGATGGGAGGAAAAGACTTCTTCGTAAAAGGTTTAATAGGAGGTTGAGCAGGAAGAGGATTACCTCTTTTAGCAATGGTTGGAGACGTGTTTGACACAACCTTCTCCTTTTGTATCTGGAAGAAAATTCTACTTCTTTTCCTTATGAGTGGGTGAAAACAACATATGACTATCCACTTGCATACCCTTGGGTACCTTCTTCTTCATCAGACTCTTCATCTTCAAATTCCATATACCCGATTGTAGAGTCGCTAGTCGATTCATTGACATCTTGATCATCTTCACCTTGCGATGAAGATTCTTCATAAATTTTCTCCTCTTCTTTGATCTTGACCAAGGAATTAACTAGAGGGGCCTCAAGTGCTAACCTTGGAGCAGCAACAGGAAAATATAGCCTTTGTGGGGTATTTTGGGAGTGAAGTTCCTCCGTGGGATATCCCGGTATGGAGTGGTAGATGAAGCTTGAGCTAATTGCTTCTTTAATGTGAGCAAGTTGTTTTCCATCTTCTGGAATGTTGGATCTGATGAAGTGGCTTGAGAAGGAGTTGAAGCCTTAGGTTTGGATGGATCTCATTTTAACTCACCAAATATAAGCAGGTTTTCTTCTATCCGAATATCCACAGCTTGAGCGAGGACCAAGGTGGTGATTTGTTCTTACAAGAGTAAGAAACTCACTTTGTTAAGCTTATGGTGTTCACAAAGAAACACTTTTGATTTTCTTGTGTTGTCGCAACATGGCGGGTGGCATACTGATTAATCGGCGAATTGAAACAGTGATAAAATCACGCATGGTTTCATTGGCCATATTATTCAAGTGATTAATATTTGTGATGCAAATGCATCCTCTGAAGTCTTATACCTGTCTTCAAACGTAGTTCATAATGTGGCCCAACTGGTGATAGATCCGGCCAAAAATGTTGGAACCACTCTGCTGTAGGTCCTTGCAAGGTCTCTAGAAAGAGGCATACTTGACACGTCTTCATGGGTCACATCTAGGATGTTGCATGACATAATGAATGCAGATATATGTGAATCCGTGCTTTGATTTCCACTCCCATCAAATCTTAGGAAATTCTTGCGATTTCCATGAGGGAGTGCATGAACTGGATGTGGTAATGTAAGAGGGCCCATAGCGTTTCCCCATGGTACTACCATTTGAAAAGCTGGAAAGAGGATGCGAGCGGGAGTGCGGTTCCACTTAATAACAGGGCACTATAAATTGATGTGGAAGCCCCTTGTGAAAAATGGTTCTTTCGTGGAGGTGAGGCACTTCTGGCTGTCGATCAACTGAACTCAGCGATGTGAAGCACACTCGTGTAATAATGAAGTTGTGCCTTTGAAGTAGATTGAAAATAGGATCAACTTCTCCACGAGCTCTCCTACTACGGGTAAATGGCTCACCGTCGGTGTTTATTCAGTCTGCATGATTTTTAGAGCGGTTTATAAAAAAAAATTTGTTTGTACTTGCTAATTTTTTGATTTTTAAACAAAAATCAGTAGTATGTACTTTTTAAATATTTAGTTTTATCCCTTTTGAAAACCAATTTTGGTTATATGATAAAGGTTAGTGAGGATAAAATGATGGTTAACTTAGTAAGCTGATTTTCAGATCTTAGATTTGATTTTTGCAAGGGTTTGAAAATATTTGTAAAACTATCAAAATCTCAGATCTACGGAAATATACGGGTTTTTATAAAAACTCAGCGAACTAAAGGTTTCTAACTGGTCCAGATCTATGGATCTCTTAAGAAAATTTTCAGTTTGGATCACTTTTGCAAAAAAATGGATTTTAAACAAAGAGTTAAGATTTGCAAATAGGTAGTGATTTTTACACTTTTATCTATTTTCTTAGTCTCCCTAGCAGCTTTAAAAACTATTGGTGTCTTTTAGCTGACATAACACTCACATAGATCTGGTTCTTTCCCCAGTAGAGTCGCTAAAAATGTTGGTCTGAAAATCATCCGGGTGGGCGAGATCTATGGATGTAGGCAGAGCCAACGATGTGTGGGAATAGCCCCTCTTTGAGACAGAAAAGTGAAACTGGTTTATTTCTATTCTACCAACAGGAATCTGTGCAAGTGTTACATTATTCTGCCTTCAAGGGGGTTTGGGATCTCATCCCAGTAGAGTTAGTTCTGACGAAGAACAGAAAGGAATGAAGGAAGGAATAGAGTTAGTAATACATAAGCGAGGGTCACCTTTTCCCTTATATTTGTCAAATTTTGTAAAATCAAAGTTTCATGGGAAAGATACCTGGATCATTTCCTATCAAATGGATAAGGGAAAAACTTGTCAAACTAGTATTTATTATTGTTAACACTTTTACGTTCTTGTAATGTTAGAGGGCGTTAGTCATAGTTGACCAATCTTGATTAAAAAGTAGATCTTGTGTGGGTGGTGTAGGTCTATATGTAGAATTAAATCTAGGTGTATTCCCACCCCTATTCGCTCGAGAATATCTTCATAAGGATCTCTTTGTGCCTCTCATTGAGGAGTGTTTATTGGGAAATCATGAAACAAATCTTTAGGTTTGTCTTTTGGTATAGCTTGTTTCAAAACTTTGGGTTGTTCCTTTTGTATATGT
The DNA here is from genome assembly GCA_018340775.1 of Taxus wallichiana var. yunnanensis. Taxonomy (NCBI): domain Eukaryota; kingdom Viridiplantae; phylum Streptophyta; class Pinopsida; order Cupressales; family Taxaceae; genus Taxus; species Taxus wallichiana. Next base: position 932,168,710 of record CM031242.1, read on the forward strand.
GAAGCTAAACTTTCCAATTGGTGAGTAAGGGCTTGGACCTGTTATTCTAATGTCACCTCTTGAATAGGTACTTCATGATGATTTTTGTTAGGGAAGGTTGTACATGATGAACATGCTCATCTTTTTTTCACAAAGTATTTTAACAACAGGTATTCGATAATCTCTGTCATTTTCAAACAATACCTCTTCATTATTCTATCATGTAGAAGTAGAGGCATGACCTAGATTTAAAATTTAATTGACAATACGATGAGTTCTATCTACTTCGTCTTCTCTACGAATCATTCCGAAAATGAGAGAAGGGTATACTATTGGAGGTAACACAGCTCTTAATTCCATAACACACACAAGAACCTCATGTTTGTTTTGGAAAATGCAATCGTCAAAGTTGGTGGGACGATGTTCTAGATTCAAATGAGGAGAATCCTCTTCTCCACCACTATGGTCAACCATGAGATTATCCTCTCAAAGAGGGTTTTCACCTCCAAATATATCTGATTCTAATCTTGACGTCCATTCTCATAATAGTCATACTTGAGATAAGAGGTACAACGTGAAAGACTCCCACTAAGGTTTATCAAATAGGGACCTTCATAAAATTTTGGTAGCATAACGACGCTAAGTCATCTCAAAGAATGGTGACTATCAAATAAACAAAAATCCACAAGGCCAAATTGTGAACCTAAAAGGGAATATATGACACGATTTTTATAGAAAAATACAATGATGTACAACACTACAATTTTGTCAAAATCAAATAGTTTACTCCCTAATACTTATATAGATAGATTTGAAATCAAGTAATGAAAACACAATATCGTCGGGTAGGTCAAGTTTGAAAAAAACCTAAATGATAAAATAATGTTGACGTGATATCCTAACAGAATATACTAAAAACTAGTTTCTAAATACTAAAAATTCTAAGTCTTGTAAAATGGATGATAACAATGTGAGCAATGTAATGACGCTACTTGGACACATGAACCAAGCTTTGAGGAAAACAATATTTTTAGTTTCAAAATGATGTTATCATGATGCTAGAAATGTATCCTCAACACTCATAAAACTCAAGACAAATCTAGGATGTAAGAACTATTTATAAGTATAACAATAATTTTATAAGCGTGCAAAACAACATAACAATACAATATAGAGATTTAGGCCCATTTTCACAAATGGAAATAAGATGTAAATATCTCAATTGTATAGCTATAATGCGGGGAGCTTAAGAAATCAAAAGAAGACAAGAATGAAACCATATAATTACGATGATAATAAGTCTCAAATATGGGTCTTTGAAAAAGGGGGCCTCTTAGATTATGAGTACATACCATGCACACTTTCAACATTTACACTCGACATTGTAACGTAGTCACGTAATTAGAATACAAAAGTGGTGGACACATGATATCTCGGAAGTATCTATATATGTTGTTTCCTTTTTTTTTCCAAAAAAGGGAAGAAAGAAAACAAGGGTGTAGATTAATTGGTATTGAAATAAGCTCAATGTTATTTTGGCGTAGTTTTGCCTTGTCTTAGGAAAAGTGAAAAACTATGAAAAAATGACACTAAGTAGATTTCTTTATGAAATATCATGTGGTTTCAAATTTAAGAGATTTTTTCCCTTTTTTGAATTATTATTTTTGAATCTAACAAATTTGTCACTTTGAGAGCTCTCAAGTATAACAAATAAGACAAAAACAATGGCTCCAAGTGTGCAAGCTTCTAGGTGGTTCTCTCTCTCTCTCTATGTGTCACAAGTTTACTTCTACGAGCTCGATTTACCAAGAAATTCACATGAATAATCTTCAAGTATCTTGGATTTAATTTACCCCCTTCTAATCTGATGAGAAACTAGCGCATTTAGTTGTATTATCACTAGGATCACAATGGAAGTAAATTTGACTCTAATCTCACCAAGGTGTACTAGTCAATTCGGTAGTGTGGAGCACTTTCCTTTTTCATTCACAAGTTTCCCTCTCGTGTGAACTAATTCGGGGTTCTAGGACCATCCCATTGTTGTAGCTTAAGGTTTATGCTAAAGGGGTTATGTCTAGTTAAGCGAAACGAGCCATAGATCTTAATGGAAACCTGTAAATACAATGTGATAATGGTGGTGTGTTTTTTAATCTTTTAGACTTAATGTGGTTTTGTCGCACTCCTTTTGATAACGTATAATCACATGTGAATGTTAGATTTTTTTGAAGAAATCCCTTCTTTCTTTGACAAGCATTTTGGGTCATTCATACAAATGGTTAGTAGTTCAAAAAGATTCACAATATCATAGAAATATAGCAATGAAAAATGCTTGTAAATCAACTAACTACCATCAAACTTTATAAAAACAAGGTTTATTCCCAATTAATCCAAGTGCTTCTTAATGAAATACTAAAATTTCTTTTGATTCCCAAGATCACACTAGGTATAAGGGAAGAGCATACACAAATTTTAATCTTGATTATTTATCAAATGAAAAATCTCTTAAAGTAAAAGATCAAGTATATGTCAAAAGTGCAAGTTTTTTCCGTTACGCAAAAAAGAATGATGATTTCTCCTACTTACTCCCAAGAAGAAAAAAGTGGTTTAGGGGTGTTTTTGGTTTTAAGATCACACTAGGTACAAGATAAGAGCATACATAACCCTATTCTAAACTTAAAACAAAGTATGAAAATATATCATCTATCAATCCCTAAGCCAATTTTGTTAGAATATTGCTCTAAACTTAATAAATTGACAAAACAACTAAAAACCCTTTAGAAATGAAAAAAATCCCGCATAGGCACAATTCTCAATGCACAACCGCACTTTTCCTGTAGGTGTTAAACAAATGGATTTTGAGAGGATTTTTTAAAAAGATCAAATCTTTTGGATTCTAGAGAAATTTTGACAGGGGGCTTTTCCTCTCTATATCCTGAAAAGAATATGAAAACATAACTTCTACCACTAATCTAGTTGAAATAACTATCTATCTTGAAAAATTGATCTATTAAACTTTGAAAATTACTCTAAAAATTTTGAAATTAATCTAAAAAACTTGAGAAACTAATCTAAAAATCTTGAAATTACTCTAGAAATCTTAAAATGAAATAAGAAAACATGAAATTATCAAGGAAACTTGAAAGTACTCTAATAAATTTGAAATGAAATTTTTTGAAACTAAGTTAAAAAACTTAAAAATTGAATGCAATGGGGTATTGTCTCATAGGGCATGCCAAATGAAAGAACCCTAAACTTTACAAATAAATTTACATGACTAACTAAGGAAGGCTAACACCATTGCCACCTCTAGTCAAGGTTCTAAGTCTAGGAATGTAACATTAAGATAGAAGCTAAAAGGAATGCTTAACTAGTATGAAAACAATGCAAAATCTAACTAAACATGCCTACTAATATGCTTTAATTACCTAAGATAAGCCTAAATAGACCTAAATGGGAAATCAAATGGTTATGGTTACTACTCCAAACAATGGTGAAATGACCTCTCCAAATGACTTGTTAAGTCACTTTAGATATTCATCTACTAACCTTGTTGAAGGTTTTAGGCAAGGATTGAACTTGGCTATGAATCATATGTATTATATGAGATGCAAATCAAAGCATGGTGTAAAGTATAAAGGAATGAGGTGAGTTGTTTTTATAGTTTTCACTTTGAGGAAAACTAATATTTTGGTGCATGTGGGACTAAAAATCCCCAAATTAGATTAGAATTTTTAATCATGATTAAGCTTTGCTAATCACAATTAGTGAATTAACAAGTGATTAAGATGTGGGAGCCTTAATCAACCGCTTAGGGTCAACTAGGAGGCTAGGATAAGATTTTGAAGCTTTTGATACATTGCGGAGGAAATGGGGTGATTTTGAGTGGTCACAAGAGGGGTTTGAGCCAATACTAGGGCATATTGACCAAAACAAGGGCAAAATAGGCTTAATTAGCCTATAATAGCTAATTGTTTGTTTTGAAGAGGATTATAACTTACGATTCATTGTAAAGTGGAATCTTGAATGTGAAAGGGGTTATGCGATGAACAAAGCACTTTGTTTATCGACAAAGTGGTAAGAAATGTTAGTTAATTAGTAAAACCCACTAATTATAATGAAATTAGCAAGAGTGAGAGTGATTTGTCTCGCATTTGGAAATAAAATTACAAAAGTGGAATTTAGGTGTCTACAATTAGAATTCCCAAACAGAAGGTGTATTATAGATAATATTCATAGATCTTAACAAAATCCTAGATTTATGGATGATGTTAATAAATCTCATCCTTAAAAGTAAACATATGGATATAGATGGCATAGTTTAAAATTAGATATGCAAGAATATGATCTTGATAAAAGGTGATCTTAATGGAGTAAACAATGCATAATCATAATAAGGAACATGCATGGAAACGATGATTAGAATTGTATTAGAAGTAAAAAGAAAGGAACCACTCAAGGCATTGCACTTGCAGTCAATAACAAAAAGTGTTAACACATAACCAACGATAGTTAATTATACCAAAAGACCATGAGGGAAATATGGATGAAATAAGCTCGTAAAACTAAATACGACACGAAAAAGGGGTTTTAGATGTAACTTTTACATGGGAAAAGGGTGATCCATAGGTGGATTTTCCTAATTCTATGCCCCAAATCACGGTAGGGCAAAGAGAGAAAATTGATCAACGTGGAAAGTTTGCTAAGAGAAAGCTAATCAATGTGGGAAGATTTTTGAGGATGTTAATATAATAAAAGGTTGATCCTCATGGGAAGCCTTCACTACCATGATAAGAGAGTAGTAATCCTTCAAGGGTATGGTATACTTTATACATTTATGATTTCTATGGAAAGAATGATATACGTCATAGCCTTCATTCAAGGGATCGGTCTATTTTTTTGATTTTATTCTTTTTTATTTTTATTTTTGACGTGAACAACTGTCCTTCGAGGGAGTAGTCTATTTTGGATAAATTTTAGTTTTGATAATATCATCCATGAATATTTAATTTTACATGGGGAAGAGATAGAGATAGTCAGGTATACCATTTAATATGGGACAATGAATGTACAAGTGAAACCTATGGAACCTTAGCATTTTTCCAATAGGTATATAAGAGGGTGAAAAATGTAATGATCATGCAATTCTTACCAAAAGGAAGAATGTATCCATAAGGAATATGTTATAATTAGATCCATGGTGCCAACATTTAAGGTCATGTCTACAAAGTGATGGTAGACCACATAGTTCCATATAATTATGATGATATATGGAAGGAGCCAATGATGGAGGAATGATCTAAAGATATGACTATTTTCTGATTGGTAGATATGCTAACAATAGAATGGCCATAAGTGCAATACTTAAAGAGATTATGTTTCTAGTTTACCATCAAGGAATCCAAATTATTGGCCCATGACCCATAATTATGTGTGATAATATAAGGTCCATTACAGTTAGGAGAAAACTTTCCACATTGGCTGCTTTCTAGAGTAGTGACATTCTGATTTTATTTTAAGACAAGGTCACCAATTTTAATGTCACATTCTTTAAGATGATTTTTGTAAGCATGTTTGATGTGCTCTTGATAGACTTGGTGATGTTTGAGAGTGATAATGTGGTGCTCATCTAACAATTCAATATGTGTTAGATGCTCTTGGCGATAATATTTATCAGAAATGAATTCATGAAGAGACACGCATAAGGATGGAATTTGAACTTCAAGGGAAGAAAAAATTCAGAACCATATACAAGATAAAAGGGGGTAGCATCCATGTAGGTACGAAATGTTATTCCCAAGCCCAAATAGAAAAAGGGATATGAAGATGTCAATCACGACTTGATCTATCAACAATCTTGACAAGAATGTTATGAAGAATTTTATCAATCACTTCATCTTGTTAGCTTGAGGATAATAAGGAGAAGAGAATCTAAGCTTGATATTGAATGATTCATAGAGCTTCTTGACATATTTATTTTTGAAGGAATTTATGTTGTTGGTGATGATTTTATGAGGATAATGGAGCGAAAAATGATATGTTGATAGATGAAGTTAATGATTTGATTAGCTTTGGTTGAGGTAAGTGGAATCGATTCCACCCACTAGGTGAAGTACTCGAGTTGTGGTTATGATAGAAATATGACACTTTGTAAGAAGAATGGGGATTGATGATATAGATGAGATCAAGGCCCCATGCTATAAAATTTCTTGAGCTGATTGTAACATCTACGACTAGGAATACATATAAGATTGGAATGTTGCTTGAATTAAAATATTCATCGTAGTCTTGATTAATAGAAGAAAAATAATAGTCAAGGAAAATAATGCACTTAAGACAAATGCTAAGACACTAAAATTTCCACCACAAATTTAGTTGTGGGCTTCTTAGATAGCGTAAAGTAGATTCATGGGATTTAAGGCATCAAAGGATAATACCATCAAACTCACATTTATAGAGGATTCCACCAAGAATGACATAATGGTTATCACATTGAAGAAATTACCTCCTATCATTCTTAGATAGGTAAGAGTGAATGATGGACTTGGATAGATAATCCAATATTTGATCGTTGGATTCAACAAGATTGACGTGAGGTAACCCATGAATGTGAGATGGTTGATCATGATGATGAAAAAAACATAAATTTTGGATTCATTTGTTTTCCATGGGATGAGAGATGTAAGAGATGCCATTGTGTCAACAAAATGATTGGATGATTGAGGGATGGCTTAGATAGTGTAAGAATCGAAAGCCTCAAGGAGAAAGATGAAAATTTCCTTATATTTATGAAAATATAATTTATACATTGACATCACTTGTAACTTGTTTGATGATGATCTCAAAATCCCCATAGATATCAAGGATTTGGACACCAAAAGGATGGTAGTTTTAAGGAAAAATGAGAGCCTCATACTCTATCATATTGTTAGTGCACTCAAAGTCAATATTTTGAGTGATGGGGATAAGAGTATCCTAAGGAGGAATGATAATGACACCAATGCCTCCCCCTTGTTGAAACTTAGAGCCATCAAAAAAAGAGATTCATCCTAAGAGGAGAATCCTCATGGTGGAAATTGTTGATGGATTCATCTGAAACTACTCATGAGGAAGATGAGCATCAAGAAGAGTGGCTTGAGCTGATATTGGTGATTGTAATAGCTTTCCCCTAATGGTAAAATTTTGAGAGATGAACTCTAGGTCAAACTTAGTCATGAGCATGAGCCAATGAGTGATGTAATCATTATGATAAGGCTTAGAATGCATCGTTTTGAGAAGATGAGAGCTAGTGATGACATAAGTCTTGTGATTGAGAAGATAATGTTGAAGCTTAGAAGTGGTGAAGAAGAGGGAAAAACACACATTTTTCAGCTTCAGTGTAACGAGTCTCATAATCATGAATGAGTACAAATGATGTAATAAACAAGTTTCTCATGGCCTTTGTCATCACGGTGTGCTAACATAGCCCCAGGGAATGATCAAAGGTGATAAAGATGAAAGACACGGGGAAGAGATGGAAGATAGTAATTGAGATCATCGTAAAGGATTTTGGAACTTATCATCCCAATTGGAAGTCAATCTTTAAGAAGAAGATTTGAAATGGGTTGTGAAGGTCCTAAAGTTGCAGATGAAGTAGCGAATGGATTGAAGCCACCTTGAAGACTATGGAGTTTATTAATATTATAAGGAGGAGACATATCAAGGATGGACTTGATTTTTGTGGGGTCAACTTCAATACCATTAATAGAAACGTTAAAACCAAGGAGCTTTCTAGTAAGAACTCCGAAAACACACTTGGTCATGTTAATGTGGATGAAGAAATGGATGAGGTTCTTAAAAGAGGATTCTCAAGGAAGAGAGATGATCAAATAAGTTCTTTTTTACACAATAAGTCATCCACATAGTCCTCCTTAAGTCTTATGGATGATATTATAAAAAAGATATAAGTCATGGCTCACTGATAGGTGGCTCTGACATTTTTCAAGCCAAAGGGCATGATACGATAGCATAAGATTCCTAATGAGTAATGAAAGAAGTTTTATGATGGTCCTCACAGTGCGATAAGAATTTTATTGTATCTAGATAAACCATCTGTAAGAGAAACATATCATGGCTAGCAGTAAGGTCTACAAGTTGATCGAAGTTAGGAAGGGGAAATCATTTTCGGGGAAAACAAGGTTCAAATTTAGAAATTTTTGCATATAGAAATCTTCTAGATGTTTTTAAAATAGGAATTATATTTGAAACCCATTTTGGATAGTCAATAAAGATGATAAAGTTGGCAGAAATGAGGTGTTGTAACTCCTCTTTGATAAGGAGGGAAACTTGAGGATGCATGTGGTGAAGCTTCTTGACTTAACTGATTTAGCATTAGGAATGGTTATAATTTTATGGAAAATGATGGAGGGGCAAGTCCTAGTATGTCATAGTATAACCATATAAGGTCTTGCTAATTTAGATAATAAATATGTGAAATCTTTGAGTTCATGTGGACTCCCATAATTGGCCCACCTTAAAGATGTGGGAGGATCTTGAGAAGTCCCTATATTAATGTCGATAGTGGACTCATTTAGGAGAGTGGAAATGATAGGGGGAAGGTACTTTGGATATGAGAATCCTCGGCCCCCATATAAGAAATAATTGAGTTATCATCGTTAGTGTAATGAAGAATGTTAATGGTAGGGGAATCTTTCCCTACCGTCTCCGGATGTTTGAGAGGAAACACTTGGTTTCATTTCCAAATATAGAAGTTCGCCCTCACGAGAATACATGGTGGATTAAAAAAAAAAAGCTAGGGGAATGGATATGGTATCATATAGATCCATGAGATAGACTTAGCCATTTATCAGAAGGGATCTATTTTGGAGAGGATGCAACAATAAAGGGGGATGAGCATATTTGTATCAAACCATTTTTCATATGACTTGGTGGGTTTTTTTAAAGACATGCATTAACTATTGTTGGATGATCATATATGAAGCATTTTGAATGGATCAAAACGGGTGTGAGCTAAAGATAGAATTGTGATCATGGTTAATAGCATGCGACCTATTTTGGGATTAGATAAGTGGTGAAGGGAAAGTCCCCACCCTTATAAATATGTATTGAACTATGTAGTAGAGAGAGAGAGAGATAGATAGATATAGTGTGAGAACTAGGTTATAGTGAGATTATGTTGCTAAATCTATTACGCATACATGAGTGTATACTACTGTTATTATAAGGAAGCTTCTATGTATTTATTGCAATTTAATATAATGGAGATTATGGACTGAAACAAGGTGTTATCATGGTTATAATTCAGTATTGCATGCTTGATTCCATTATGGTTATCTTTTAAGTCTGTTATGTTCTAGATCTAGATCTGAATATGCATTGTAGAAAGATATATTAGTCATAGATCTGAATGATTTAAGTCTTCATCATGCTAACATCCTCAAAAACAACCCTAAAGAGGGGCTTGGTACCTTTGCACACTTTGGGTGAGTGCTCAATCTAGGTTGAGTGATGTGCCAGCATGCTTGGGCTTGTATTGGTGAATTCTAGGCTTGCATCATTGGTTCCATTTGCTTTAGGACCTCTTTTTCAGTTGTTTTTAGGATGGTTCATGATGAAGACATATCGGTTGACCTTAGCAAGTGTTGAGGAGTGGATACATGATCTGGAAGAAGAATACACATGGTTTTCAACACTGGATCTGAGTTTAACACACACGTGTGTGGGTGGAACAAAATATGTATGATAGTTTATATGAGAGATTCTTTTCTATATCTTTCTAGTAGAATTGTATGAGTGGCTGATTGCTTATGCATCTAAGTGGAATTGGAGGTATCACACACTTGTTCTAGATGCAGGAAGAATTTTAGGCCCTTTATGATGCTGATCTGATTTGGACTCGAGTTGTGGATACGTGGTTCCATGGTGTTTTAAATAGTTATATCTTGGAGTACTCAATTTCCACTTATTCATGAGAGGTAGCTGAATTCCAGTTTTTATGATATCCAAGGGGAACTTACCTACAAGGCATTCCACTGGTGATCAAGATCTTGATGGTAACTTTGAATTTGGAGAGTAAACCGATGGCTAACTAAACCCCACCACGTGCGGGGGGCAGGAGCAGGTTTGGTGAAGGATGGAAGACCTAGTGGTAGAAAGGAGAGAGAGGAAAGGTGGCTTAAGTATAATGAGGCACACGTGAGAGGGAGGTAGAGAAGTAGTGGGAGGTTGCAAAAAAAATGGCATTGTGGAGAAAGATAGTTCAGGAAGGAGTTGGAAGTTCACACAGAAGACGTGGAACCCGAGCCTCAGGAACTCCCCATTTGGGAAAACATGATAGGGAACCCTCCTCGGCCTCACGTAGAAGCACACCAGTAGAGATGACTTGGGCCATGGGCACGCATCTGAATCCACTAGAAACCTTGCCCTTGCACTTGGTTTTCCAGCATCTAGTACAACAAAAATAGTCAACAAGCTAATTCAAGTAGTGGGAGAGTAGGAGTGAGTCTTATAAGAGGCACATGATGGCAAGCAAAATGGATTCATTGTTATATGGGAGTACCTTTTTGGGTGTATCATCTAGCACAAAATTAGGCACGCATATTTTTGGACTAACTTCTGGGAGTAGTAACACTTCACAGACTATCGGGGTATAGTTCAGTTCTACTATTGGGACATAGGGAAGTACATCTTCTAGTCCACCCAGCTATAGGTTTGGGATCAGGAGGCATAGGTAGCTCTAGTTCTGGTGGATCTGGTGGTTTTGAGGTAGAGGAAACACAGGAGGTTCTTGGATCAGGTGGGCAAGGTCCACACCAACCCCAAATATTTACATGGAGATGTCTCTTCATCTTCCAGAGTATAGGGGCATAGAAGATGTTGTTGAACATGTGCATATGTGTGAAATATTGTGGCACAAAAAGGAATCATGAACTTCTGAGCATAGGGCAAGCCAATTTTTTACTACGTTACAAGGGTGCACACACAGCTGGTACAAAAATTTTGACCCTGATCAGACTTGCGTAGACTATACAACTTTAAAAGATGCATTCCTTAAAGAGTTTCACATCCCTGAGTTTGAGAAAGAAGAGTATAAGTGCACTCAAGGATATTAAGCAAGGCACTACTTGAAAGTGTTAGAGAGTATGATGCCCATTTTAAAACACTTTTATCTAAGCTTTCTTATGATATACATGCAAACATGCATGCAATGGTTCATTGGGGGCTGATTACCCCTTTTAGGAGGGCATTATCACATAAGACATACATTGATCCATGTGAAGCACTTGAAGCAGCCTTACACATTGAGGCAGTTGGAAGCATAGATACTTGGGGTGAGCCCATTTTTAGAAGCACATATCACAGCTATGGAAAAATAGTTGGAGAAACTATCAAAAAATTCAGCACATGAGATGCATGCACATGGGATTTGGTGCATAGATTGTGAAGTAGAAGGTCACACAAAGGATAGTTTTCCTCATAGATCAGTGCACTCATTGCTGTTGGATTGTGAGATATGCCATTTAAACCATGATGCTAGCCACTGCCCATTATTACAATGCATGATAAGGAAGAATGTTTCAAGCTACTGTAAAATCTGTAGGTCCATGACTCATGACATGAAGACTTCTAGGATGATTGGTCAGATCCATGATGCTATAGATATTGGTGTATGATAGACAGAGTTTTAGATAACTCTAAAGGAAAGAATGAGCATCAGGATCGGATCACAATCAGGTGTGCTATGATCGAATGAAGGGTGTTTTGAAGGTGGTCATGGCAGAGGTCGAGGATACCATGGTGGATTTGGAGGATGAGGCCATGGTGGTGGAAGAAGTGAGTTTCCCTCATGGAACATGTTATACATGTGGATCTCCTACCACTACTACAGGTGAATGTCCTCAGAATATTACATGTTCTTTTTGTGGAAAGAACCATAGCTATGAGGAGTGCCCAACTTGTATGAGCATCTTAGTAAGTAACATAAATAAGAAAAAAAAGGCACATGGATGGTTAGGATACAACACGTTGTTGAAAATCAATGGATGCCTAAGTTGGAAGTAGAGTTCAGAGGCATTTGCAAGTAAAGATCATGACCCACGCTGAGGTGGCACGTGCAGAGAAGCATTGCAGAAAAAGCCTACCATCACTAAGGAGGAGGTTCTACATGCACGGTACCCAGATCCTACCCATCAAAAGGAGGTTTATCAAGAAACCATGGAAGTTCTCAGGAATCTTTAGGGTGAGATACAATACTTAAAAGAGAAATCACGGAAAGATGGAGCAAAAAGAAAGTATCAGAGATGGTCCAAACTGATATAGATGACTTAAGAGAAGTGTGTAAAATGTTGCACCAGGAAAATATCATTCCATTGTTAGGGGATTGGTTAAAGGGAAACACTCCACATGCAAAGTATTGAGACTAGATGGAAGATCCTGCATGTAAAATCTTCCCCTCATAGCCTAGATTATGACAAGGAAATCACTCTGAATGTTGTTGTGGATGGGTGGCTATTGAGTAATATATTGATTGATACAGGTGAAAGTCAATGTTCTTACCTTAGATGCATGGGTACAAATGGGAAGACCCCATTGCAGCCATCCTCTAATGTATTGTTCATGGCTAATCGGACTAAGGCCACTCCCATCGAGAGTTTTGAAAGATGCATCCATTACCATACAAGGAGCCAAGTTCACTGGAGACTTTGAGGTTTTAGCGTTGGCAGAGTCAGATAGCTTCCCATCTCTATTGGGGCATCCTTGGTGCTATGCAAATAATGTTGATCTTTGGTTCAACAAGGGTTATATCAGTTTTGAAAACAAGGAGGAGAGAGTTATTATCCCTTTAACAGATGGAAAATATTGTGCCCTATGTTGAGCCCTTAAGTGAAGAAGATCTGAATAGGATTTATGTACATGCCATCCGAGATCCAGAGATACTTGAGCCATCTAAAGAAGGAATAATTTAGTGGGAGGATGCACAGTCTATTAGCGATACTACAAGTGTTTCTTGTGATAATTGGGCTCATAGCACTTATGAGTTGGTAGGGCATGAAGTAAAGAGCATATTTCTAGAGGCAAAAAACCACGTTATGTCAGGAGGATAGGTAACAACTTGGTACCTTGTTACACCGAGAGAAGGAGATCCTATGGTATTCCTTGTGCATGCCATGGAGGAATAATGGATAGACCCATTGGAAAGAAGAAATATGCTAGCATATACACTACGTGGGACAACAACATGTTGGTGGGTGGCCCACAAGGATAATCTTGTAGGATGGAATGAAATTAGGATTGCTCTTGCTACTAGGTTCTTCAGGAGCAATGCACCTACTCAAATCTGCACTTATCATGGTAATCAACCTTGTTCACACCACGTTCAGAAGTGTGAGAGACTCTGGATAGAGAGGGCAGGAAGCTTTACCACCTTCACTATGGGTGCACAAGTTTTATTCCACTTTACAAGGATGCACACGTGCTTGGTATGTATATATATGCAAACTCCATAGAGAGACTAGAAATTGGTAGGATTTAATTGCAGGAATGGCCCAGATGTTTGACTTCTTCTCTACAAAGCCTCCGGTGGAAGAAGCATTAAAATTCATAAAGCACTTAACTATGGGAGATAGTGCCAAGGCTGAAGAACTCCTTCAGGAGTTATTGGATGAAGGAAACTCAGGAGCATCTTGTTGAAGAAATAGAGGCCAATGCCACACTACTTCAATGCTTTTCCTTGAGAAAGAAAAAAAAGGAAAAATGGTCTACTTAGTGGATGATGAAGAAGTAGAAAATCTGGATGTAAACCATTCAACAGGTAGGCGTGAGGTGTTGGATAGTGTAGATAAGACCACACACCTATCATGAACCTATGAAGACAAAGAAGGTGAATATTGGATCAGATGTTGAGCCTAAGGAAGCCATAATTGGGGACTATTGGTCAGACTTTGAAGTGGAAAAAATCATAGAGTTACTAAGGGATTATCAGGACTTATTCCCTAGGGGGTACCATGAACTTAAAGGCATGCATGAATCATTAGGGAGATGAAGATAAAGCTTAAAGAGGGTGCACACCCAGTTAGAAAGAGACCCTACAGGATGAACCCCAACTTGCGTGAAAAGGTCAAAGAAGAGATTGAAAAATGTTGAAGTCTGGAATTATCAAGCCCCTTGATGAGTCAGAATGGGTTAGTCCAATGGTGATCAATATCAAGAAGGATGGATGGATTAGGATTTGCATGGACTACAGGGAGTTGAATGTTGCATGTGTGATTGATCCCTTTCCTACACCATTCACTGAGGAAATACTAGAAGGCATTGCAGGGCACAAAATCTATTCATTTACAGATGGGTTCTCTGGGTATCATCAGGTTAGGATTTCCCAGGAGGATCAGGAAAAGACTACGTTTACTACTGAATGGGGTAGCTTCACCTATATTGTAATGCCTTTTGGTCTAAAAAATGTGCACTGCTTGTATGTATTTTTTCATGCATAGTTGTTCAAGCATTCAAGGAATTTATTCACAACTTCTTACAGGTTTATTTAGATGATTGGATGGTGTATGGATTAGTTAAGGATCATTGTGACAATCTATGCTTAATGTTTGAAAGATGTAGATAGTTGAGTATCTCTTTGAACATCAAGAAGTGCATATTTTCTACACCATTTGGGAATATTGTTAGGACACATAATCTGCAAGGAAGGTTTTGTTGGTTGATCCAGCCAAGGTTGTAGTCATTATAGGCCTAAGAGAGCCTACCAGTTAGAGTGAAGTGCATGGATTTTTGGTCATACAGGATATTACAGAAATTTTATCAAAGGATATGCCAAATTTTTTCACACCATTGGAAGAGTTACTAGAAAGGAAAGGTACATTCTACTTGGGGAGAACCACAGCAGCACGCATTTGAGACATTAAAGGAAAAACTTACTACCATGCCTATTCTGTGTTTTCCTTCATGGGACCAACCATTTCATGTACATGTTGATGCCTCTGGCATGACCATTGGCATGTGTTGGCTCAACTAGAGAAGGTATTGTAGATCATCCTATCTATTTTTAGTAGAAAGTTGACTCTCTAGAAAAAAATTACACAACTACAAGAGCATGAAGCTTTGTCAATGATCTATGCGCTACATAAATTCCATAGTACCTACTAGCTACACCATTCATCTTTTATATATAATCACATGGCATTGAAGTATTTGGTAAACAAGCCCATTCTACAAGGGGCACATATGTCGATGGGTGCTCTTATTTCAAGAATTTGATTTCACAGTTGTGGTAAAACCAGGGAAAAGTAATTCTGGACCAGACCATCTATCCAGAATACAGTCAGGAGAAGAAGCACATGAAATTGAAGATACCATGCCAGATGCATATTTATACAAGTTACAATGAGCACCATCAGAACTAGAGGACATTGTTGTCTTTCTACGAATAGGTATGGCACCAAAAGGAATGAAATCCTTGGAGAAGAAACAACTTTATATACGTATACACCCCCTATATGTTAATTAGTGGTGACCTATACAAATTAGGTCGGGATGAAGTATTGCGTCATTGTGTATTGGAACATGAGCACACATATATTATGGAAGAAGCTCATGGTGGTATTGCAGGTGGCCACTATGTAGGTGATGCCACTACGTGCAAGATTCTACTCATTGGATTATGGTGGGAGACCTTATAAAGATTGTAAGGAATTTTGTAAGGCTTGTGATCATTGTCAACGTCTTGGGAAACCAGGTCAATGAGATGAAATGCCTCTAAGACCCATTACTAGTGCAGAACCATTTGAGAAATGGGCTATAGATTTTGTGGGTCCTATTTCACCAGTTGCATGTAGAACTAGATCACACTACATCATAACTTGCATATATTATCTAACAAGGTGGGGGGAAGAAGCACCTACTGAAGGATTGTACAGTGGCTACAATAGCCAGTTTTTTGAAAATATTATTACAAGGTATGGATGTCCTTTAAGTTTGACCAGTGATAGGGGCACACATTTTCTTAATGAGACAATCAAAATTTTATTGGATGAATTCATGATTGCACACCATAAGACTACACCCTATCATCCTCGGAAAATGGGATTGCTTGAGGCTTTCAACAAAATTTTGAGCCAGACATTGACAAAAATATGTGATGTTGGAAGAAAGGATTGGGATGATAAAGTATCTGTAGTACTTTGGGCATATCGAACAACATATAAAAGGTTGAACAAAGCCACACCATTTCAGTTAGTGTTTGGCATGAAGAGTTCTTCTTCCTATGGAATTTATGTTACCTTCTTTGCATATTGCATGCATTGGAGGTCTAGCTGATGAGAAAGCATTAGAAGAATGGATTGAAAATTAATCAAGTTGGATGAGATGAGAGCATAGCACGTTGGAGTCAAAAACAAGAGAAGGCCAGGCAGAAAAGCATGGCATGATAGGCACATCAGGGATAAAAAGTTGAGATAGGACAAATGGTGCTCCTTTATGATTCTAAGTTTTTGCCATCTAGGAAAACTCAAGGTACATTGGTTGGGGCCATATGTTATCACTCACATACTCAAATCAGGCACTTGTCAATTAGAGGCACTTGATGGAATACGGTTACCCAGTTACTTCAATGGGAGTAGGTGAAGCCCTACTATAAATAAGTCTTCTTGGTGTTTGTAATAAGGCAGTGTTTTCATTTAGATTAGGTTTTCAATTCTACATTTCCTTAATGTGTTTCCTTCTTTTTTTTATGCTTTGTCAATTTAGTTGGTGTGTTTGTTTGTAATAAGCACGTTTACGCACGCCAAAAGCTAATTACTATTTGAAGAATTTTTATGCGTAGAGGACTTTGCACATACCCTTAGTGTGGGGTAGGTTGTTGATATCTAGGTACATGAGACTATTGAAAATAAGTACACATGAAAGGAACTATCTACGGGTGTTATTCAAGGTTGGAGAATTGAAAAAAAGAGATTGCTTCTAGACACAGGGACCATAGATAGAGAGGAATGAAGAAACAAGTATAACAGGTAAGCAGAGGCCGGGAAGACTACCAGTGGAAGGCATAGTGATGAGGTACTCAGGCATATGGAAGTGCATTGAAGAGAAGTCTGCAGCCAAAAGGTAGAAGGGCATGCTAGAAGGTTATAGCTTGGGTGCAAAGATGTACCACACGTGGAAATAATGAAAATGGTCAATTAATGAGAGGATTGTTGGTAGGTGGAGGAGTAATAAATGCACTAAATTTTTGAAATTCTATATAAGGATGGGATGCGAGTTCATTTTTACCATTGCAATTGAGAGAATTTGAAAAGGGTTAAGTGTGAATGAGCCAGAAATCAATCATGTTGAGGTGTGAAGAGTGTGAAACTAGATGTGGAGAGAAGGGTTGTGCACATGGAGAAGCTTGCTTGTTCCCATAGGTGAAGGGTTTGAGTGAAGAAGACATTACAAATGAGCTAGGGCACATGATTTCCACTAGGGCATGAAGATTTAAACTAGGGTTTTGACTTGCTTGATTACAAGAGGGAAGAAAAGAGATTTTTTTTCAAATGGCACCAAAGAAAGCACCCATGAGTAGGAGATAAAGGGAAGAAGAAGGTTGAAGTGGAAGAAGAAATTTCTCCCAGAGTAATTTCTCAGAAATGTAGTATCCAGAGGGCATGATTGTGGGACAAGAATGGGATTCCCATATCCACCAATGTAAAATCAATGATTACAACCATCGAACATCAGATAATAAGAAGGAGCTCGATGCATTTGTTGAGCACAAAAATGAACAAGCACACAACAGAGGATATGCCGGTATATGATGATGATGGGTGAGAAGTTTTGAAGTAGAATGGAGTCTACCAGTTGTATGAGCTGCCATATTTTGGAAAGTATGAACCATTGTATCGGTGGTTGATGAGCAGAGTCCATGAGGACTTCTTCTACTTTGCCGGATGGAGGGTAAGAATCACAACTGCTTTGATTTCAATAGTGATAGGACTAAGGGCCTCAGGGTTGGATCTGGATAGTGATTTAACTGATAAGGCCACAATCCTAGAGACAAGGAAAGAGATGGGGTATACTAAAGGTCCACGTGGCATGGACATTGACAAATTGAAAAAGTACCCAGTAGTGCAGGTAGCTGCACATCTTGTAACAAAGTTGAATGACCAAGGAAGGTGGTCATAGGTAAACACAATGTGGTTGCACATCACAAAGAAAATGTCTCAAGGAGTGGTCTACAATATTGCAGATCACATAGCAAAGACAATCATTGAAGAAGCAAGTGGATAGGTGACAGAATAAGTTTTGGCATTGTGTTATTATCTTTAGTATTTATGGAGATTGGGGTGCCTGATGGGCCAAAGGAGAAGATTTGGGAATACCCCATGGAACACAAGTCACCTGTGGAAAGATTTGGCAAGTACTTGTGTGATGGATCAATGAGTGGACCATTCAAGTAGAGGGTGGAGATGTGGTATGATAGACTCCACATGGCATTTGAAGAAGAGTGGCGCATACCCAAGGATTTTCCTTTGGTGGTGGGTAAGGTAGTTCAGTTTGTAGTCTACCAACATTTTTGCATCACATGATTTGTGATGAAGGATGGGGCTTGGAGCCCATGGTGCAAAATACCATATGCCTTCACAACAAGATATTTCTAGGCATCAATTCACCAGTTTTCAGATGTGCACCACCTAACCTTCAATGCAGACAAGGTAGATTGTGACTACCACACTCTTGAGAAAGAAATATGTATATCCAGGGTGGAATGCCTACATTGAAAGGCTTATTTCAGATATTATAAGCATGAAGCCTATAAGCTTGGTAGTTGGGGACACTGAGAGCAGCTTGTGTACCTACAACTCAAACCCAAGCTGGAGAACACTAAGTATGTGGAGAATGAGTTCACACTCCCAGGGCCACCAAAAGGTAAGCATACAATGGAAAATGTTCCAACACCTAAGCCCATAGAAACAATTCAAGTAGATGATGAAGAAGAAGAGCATGAAGATAGTGGTGGTTTGGAACACAGAGGTAGAAGACAACCTCCAAATAAGGAAGAAGTTGAGCACACACTACACCACCTCAGCCACAAGAGGGAGATGATGAGGACTTGGATGCAGTCCAGGAGAGCATTTTTTTCAAGAGAGTATTCAGGAGAACAAGGACCCAGGTGCTACTCCAAAATAGTGCATGCGATCACCTCGACTCTCTCCATAGAAGGAGACAACTGAGAAAAAGAAGAAGGAAATTGAAGTTGAATGAGGAAGTGGAAGAGTCTGAGGAAAGTGCACCCCAATTCTCCTACACCTCTAGAGAACATGGAAGAACAAAAAGATGAAGAAATGAAGGATGGAGAAGAGGGAGAAAAAGGGGCAGATGAGATGACAAACCAAGAGACTACTCAGGACATAGCAACACAAGTTCCAAATCTTGAAGCCCAAGTTCCTAAGCAGCCTAGATAAAGAAGAACAAGTGGGAATATATTCCACCAGCCATGGGCTACATGAGGACACATGTAAAATTTTCCACACCCATTTCCAGAGCACAATGACACAAAAGGAGTTGTATGGTTGGGAGTTAATGGATGAAGATATGGCAACAATGCACACAAGGAAGCAATTGTCATGGTCGATGCACACACACATGGATGAACCAGAATTTGATGTGTGTGAGGAGTCATGTGTGTCAAGGAGGTTGAAAAAGACACCTCAGGCTAGACACATAACAATAAAGCCTACTTGTTATGTCGATGAACAAGTGAGCAATGCTTTGGTGAAAGTCTCGATAGAGTGGCACATGACAAAATATGGATAAAGCTGCCACAATTAGGGTGCTAAGGGGAGGAGATCAAGACTAAGGATGAGGAAATAGCATGCCTAAAGTAGGAAAGAGACTTGGCACAAAGAAGAATGTTGTGTTTATCAACATGGCAGAGGAGATTGGTGACAATGTCATGAAGGCTAGGCCACACTTAGAGCCAAAGGTACCCAAGATGTTTCCTTCGAAATACATTATGTAAGTACATTGGTGGACTTAGTGCTTGAAGATGAACCTCTGTGCATGCCAGAAACCAAAGGATCCAACACAGAAGTAGAGTGGGAAAAGGCTTTAGTGATGTGGAAGATTGCATCATATGAAGGATTGCTTGAGCTTGCAGGAGGAACTAAAGAAGGTAGATCAAGCGTGTTGAATATTTGTACAACACCAGAAGCCATTATAAGGACCAGGACCATTTTGGAAGACAATGAGGTCCTGAAGGCCATGAAGGATGAGACATTGGGCCACATGCAAAATGATTAGCACTTGTTAAGAAGAAGTGTGAGGCCCTTACAAGCTCAAGAACCACACAAGGAAAGGTTGGATGAGCTTGGGAAACTCATCACTCAAAAGATGGACTTGTTGGAAGGGAGAATGACTGGCATGTCCAACATTGTGTTGGTCTTACAGAATGAGAAGGAGAGATTGCAAGGGATGAATTAGAGTCAATTGCAGTGGATATTCTAGAGAAGGCAGAGGCCACACTCAATGATTGGAAGACCTTAGAGGTGGAGATAAAAGAAGAATATCCCAAATTGATTATTCAGGTTGAAGTAGAAAATATATTGCAGGGTAAAGACATTCTTTTATTCATCAAAATTCTTTCTATTCTTCTATTCATATTCTTTGATTCATTTTTGAGACAACCATTTCTGGGGTGGAAATGCAACTAGTGTGGGGTAATGTTGATCAATCAGAATCTAGAACTTAGTGAAGAAAATATAAAGGTTCACACGGGAAAGTAGAGTGCATTCAAAGGCATGAGAAGTATCGAAAGGATCACACGTGAAGAACAAAAATAGGTTTGGGACTTAGCCATTTTCATGATGAGGATCTATTTTTGAGATAGCGTGTGGAGCACACAAACCAATTGAAAGACTTGTGTGACATGCATTGGCTATTTTTGGATTTTTGAGGATCAGCTACAAGCAATTTTACATGGACATATGGGAATAGATAGATACTAATCGAGTTAACTAAAAGTAGTCTATTGTTAGCACACTTGCATGTGTGGCTATTTTTGTAATGGCACATGTGGCTAATAATAGCATGTGACCTATTTTGGGATTAGATAAGTGTGAAGGGAAAGTCCCCACCCTTATAAATATGTATTGAACTGTGTAGTAGAGAGAGATAGATATATAGGTGTGAGAACTAGGTTATAGTGAGATTATGTTGCTAAATCTGTTACGTGCATGAGCGTATACTACTATTATTATAAGGAAGCTTTATGTATTTACTTACATTTAATATAATGGATATTATGGACTGAAACAAGGTGTTATCAAGGAGGGAATCGACGGGGATAGTATAAATTATCCATTCATATTCATATTTAATACATTGGTGGAGGAGAAAAGGGATGTAGTTCTTGGCACAAATACAAGGACATCCAAGCAAGACATTATACTAAAATTCTCCTTGTATAATGTAGAAGACCTCATGAAGGATTTTATGGAAAACATTAATGGGAAGGATAACTATACCCTATGTTGGGTAAACAATGTCGTTGAAGGCAAAGAGGATGCTAAGGGATTCAACAACAATTTTGTCAGGTAGTTTGAGTTAGTTAAAGGTGTAGGAAGAAATTATATTGATACTAGCACCATTTTCAATCATAGTTCTTCCGATGAATGTGTCATTGATGCGAACCGTGATGAAGAGAGGAAGTTCATGTTATTCAAGAGGAATGTTAGGGATTTCATAATTATTGGAGGACATGGCGGAATATGCTACAAAATTAACAACTATAACTGCGAGGCATTGAGGCTCATCGGATGATACCAGGATGCGCTATAGAGATTTAATAAGAGTCTGTTTTTGGTTAGGAGATATTTGGATAATATCATAAAGTGACATATTAATTGAGCCACCGTGAATTTTTTTTGATAATGCTTTGTTCAATAGGACAAGGGGTAGTTAATATGGAAACCTTAGGTCATGATGATTATGGGGATGGAGATGAAGTGGGCTCACTAGAAGGATTGATACTCACAATATTAGGTTTTTATGGGGGCATGGATGAGTTAAGATCCTTAGGAGGAGGGATAACAATAAAGGTCCTTGATTTTTTTAGGGATTTTGATTTGGATTCATGTGAGCTTAAATGAGTAGTTACCCAAACAATATCAATGTACAAAGGAGGACATTCCTCAAGAGGAGATGAAGTAGGTGGGGTAATGGTGATGTCAGTCTTAGATGGACTATGTGACTTAGATATTTTGGTAAATGAAGGTTGGGTAGAGAAATGGGTATGGTTGGTGGAAGAGTTGGTTTCCCCTCATGAAGGATGTCATCTTCAATGATAATATTGTGTATGATGATTTGAAGTGCCCTACAATGTTCAATGTCATGTCCTAGTGTACAATGGTTTGCAAAACTAAGGTTAGATTCAAACCATGAGGGTCTTGGTGCACTTGGATAGAAGGGTTTTAATGATGGTAAAGTGATTTCCAAAGCTTGCAATAATTTGTAAAACATTGTTGTATAATACCCCAAGGGAATAGGTGATGATGTAGCTATAGGTGAAATGTTTTCTGATGAATTTAATGATGGTTTGACGTGAGGTGTGTGATGGTAGCATTTGATCTTGTATTAGGTTTGAAATAGGATGGAGATGGTTGTGTTTTATTTTGAATCTTGGTTGATGATGTGGATGACCTAGACTCGGTTTTGGGAGATGGTTTAGAAAAAGGTCGTCGTTTTGTTGTCTTATTAGTGGTGAAGGTTTTCAATGAAAGGTATGGTCCCAAAATAGAATAAGATGATGAAGGGAGTGGTCCCAAAATAAAATAAGATGATGTAGGGAGTGGTCCCAAAATAGAATATGATGATGTGGCTATAGAAGGATTGGTCTTAGGGGAAGGAATATCTACCTTTTTATGTGAATGTGTGAGAGGATTTTGGGTAAGGACACCAAGGTTTTTAATTTTTCTTGTGGATATTTTTCCTTGGTGGAAGTAGTGGCATATTTGTTCAAATAATCTATAGTGACTGGTTTTAGTAGAAATGTGTGTAATATTGTTAGTGGAAGGGTTTTCTACATGATGCGTTTAACTATTTCTAAATGTGAGATTGATTGTGTGGATTTAGGATGAATGGGTGTAGGTATTGTGGATGTAGTTGATGTGATAGAAGTGTCACTTGTACTTACATTGGTTATGGTAGTAGGTGATGGGGTAGTCATAGGCGTAATTTCAGTTATTAGTATAGATATGATTGGTTTTGTAGATGGGGCATGCATATCATTTTGCGGTTGTCTTAAGTAGAGGAGGTTGTGTCATAAATGTTTCAAGAGATATTATAGTTATATTTACAAATTGAGATGTAGATGTATGTGTGATTACATTTGAGGATGTGGTTGGTGAAGAAATAGGTTCAAGGGATGAAGTTATAGATGGTGAGGATGGCAAAGTGGATGTAATCAATTCTGAAGAGGTTGTAGTCATGGTTGATGTTGGTGGAGATGTGATAGCTAGTGTAGTGGGAATTTTTTTTGGTGAGGTAGGTTCCTAATTAACGCTACCATTAGTGTTGATGATGTTAATGATCGGGCATTAAGAGGTTAGGATGTGGGATTAGTTGTTTTATTTTTCATAGCATGACATGGGAATGGTTGATTTGGAGGTGCATTGGGGTTGTCTACTTGGAGGTCACCTTAATCAATAAGTTTTGGACTAGATCTTTAAAGGTTCTACATTTTTCTATGTCATGTCCTCTAACTTGATGATATTTACAATAGTGATCCTCATGATACCATGTCAATTTAGGTTATGCTTCATCTAGTCGTCAAATGAGGGAAGCATGATGAGATGCTGTGACATCAACTTGTAAAATATTGAACCATATGATTCTCCTAGAGGAGTATAGTTGGACAATTTTCTAGGTGCTCTTTGTTAAGGCCATGTACTAGAAGTAGACGTGACAAAAACTTAACCACCATGAAATTGCCTAAATTTTTAGATTTATCATTGTGTCAATAGTTTAGTAAACTCAATTTTAGGTTTGTTTGACTTAATTTTAAGTTTTACTTTCTCAAGGGCACAATTCTCAAGTTTATGAGCCATTTTGAAGGCCTCTTCAAATGTTTGGAATGATTTAATTTGTAATGTGGATCAAATATGTTTTTTATAAGAGCATGTAAAGAGTTCAATAATATTTTTCTATGGAAGATAAAATGATATTCGGTTTATGATCTCACGACATTGTGCAAACAATTCCACAATAGACTAGTCATAAAATTTTTGATTAATGGAGAAGTTCTCTAAGAAGATCTACACTGAGTTAGGTAAATGAAAATAATAAATGTTAAGGAATGTCATTGTACCAATCCAATGTAGGACCGACCAAGGACACAGTAAGATGCAAAGAATAAGGTCTTGATCATGAGAAATGAGATACCACACATGTCTAAATGAGCGAAGATGTTGTTGTGGGTCTTCCTTACTATTGAACTTGGAATAATGTGGTAGTTCCCAATGAGGTAGATATGGTTTGATTGGGACTAATAGATGAATAGGTTTATTATAGATCTACTCATAAGAGAATGTAACTATAGGCCCTATGGTAGCATCCTCAAGGTTAGCCAACCTATTCATTAAGGAATGCATGGGATCGTTTGAAGTGATATTTGATTGTGGTTGTATAACATACAAAGTGGTTAGGTAGAATTGGTTATGAGGTTGTGAATGAATGGGGGTTTGAGGATTTACTTGATGATGGTGAATGTAAGTCATGGGTTGTGATTAAAGAGGTTGTTACAAGATTTGATGTTGTGATATGGGAACGTGATATGATTTTTGGGATTGATTTGGTTGTTGAGGGATAGGGATGTGGACTTGATGAGGCATATGTTTGAGTGATGATGGGTTGGGATTGCTGCGGAGGTGGATTAGACACCATATATTGACCAAAACTCATAGGGGGTGGTTGATGTGTGTGTGTGTGGATTCGTTTGATGAGGATGAGAAGTGAAAAACTTACATACACATGTGATGTGGGAAGAAATGATTGATTATACTTTTAGACATAGGAAATGGTGTTTTATTTGGTTGAGAACATTAGATAGGAAGGATAACAATTAGAGATGATGAAGAAATGATAGGAATAGAGGAAGCAATGGTTTTGTTGATGGGTGGTAGATTGGGAGGAATGGGTGTGACCAATTGAGTGGTTTGATGAAGGGGAGGATTGGTGGATGAGGATGGATCAAGTTCCTTTTGGGACAAAGAAAGTTCATTTATAACTCTAGGGAAGAAGACCGCTAGTTTTGAAGAGAGGACTTGAGTCGTTTTGGGGTTAGATTGATATTCATAAATTTTTTGAATGGGTGGACCATTAATAGGAAGTTAGGTTGACTTCATAAGTAAGTAATCATGAAGATCCATTAGAATAACATCAAGAATATCCTAAGACTCCACACTTCTACTGAGCGATGATAGGAAGTCAAAAATCCTTGATCAATGCGAAGGCATTTAAGGTGTGGATTGTCTAGATGGAATAGAATGATGGTATGGATTAGTCTCATCATGAGTAGATGTTGAATAAGGGTCTCTTGATGAGGAAGATGGATGGTCATGGATTGGGTAACCATAAAATTAGTGACCATGGGCATGGAAGACACAATAGTCATGTCGGGTAGTTTTTGAGATGGAGGAGTTGATGTGTTCAATGCAATTGATCTTGTTCCATTTTTCTAGCTACTAAATGTGTGACTATGGGCATGAAACAAAATGAAAAACAAAGCCTATTTTAATTAGATAAAGCAAGTTAAGAACACAATGTTTTCTTTATCTAGATTAGCTTAGAAAAATGTGAGAGTGAAATAAAAAGGCTTAAAAAGGACCTAGAAATTAACCAATCTACATTTGGTTTTGGGATGTTGTGGATGGGGAGTCCTCGATATACCCGAAGGTACTGAGGCCCGAATCTATGCATGATTTCTAATGCGGCTAGAACATCGTCTAAGCTTCTTGTTTGGTGATGAAATCCCAATTAGTCCACTTGGTAGGAATATGTCTAAGTGTGTAGATTAATTTCTAAGTTTGGTTGTGTGTGATGGAGTGTGAGATGTAACCGATTAACCTCTACACAAGTTATGTTGCCAAGAAGGATGCAAGGGTTCTTTTTAAGCCAAATGAAAATGTGAAATTTCGATGATGATAGACACACAAGAAAGGGAAAGTGCAATTAAAAAGGAGGAAATAAGATAAAAATAAGAATAACTAGAGAATACTTTTTCTTTTTATCTAAATTTAAGATGATGCAAGAAAAGAGTAAAATCCAAGCAATCCCAACATGAGAAAGCAAACAATGTGGACTATCTGCATATTTAGTAAAAAAATATATAGAAGAAAATATGGAGTTATATGAAGTGAGGATGTTGATTAAAATATGCAAACTACTATGTGATCAAGGACCCTACAAAAGTAGTTAGTAGTTTTCCACGATAAATGAAAATAAAATGACGAGGGATACCATAGTCGTGTTTCTAGATTCTCAAGATCGCTTGTAATAAGCACGAGAGAAGAGCATACATGTGAAGGGTGGTGATTATCTTCACAAATATAAAAATAAAAATAAATGACAACAATATGTGGATGAAATTCAATAAAAGGGTTAGATGACAACACAAAGTGATTAAATGATTATGACATGATTAAAAGCAGCACCAAAGTGATCGAAAAACATTCATGGACCCTAATTTTCACTATTCATGATTAGTGAAATTTCAAAAGAGACCATGAAATGGATTTAAGTTGTGTATATGTTGCAAAAATTGGTCTTTAATATTGTAATTTGGTGGGTGAAATGTCATAGAATCTCAGAAAATAAAAATATATAATTTTTGACATGGTTTAAAAATACAATATAAAGGTCTTAATTTTTGTTTTCGAAAAAATTCATACGCTCGACATAATTAGACCTACCAAATGGAAGACCAAAAGAAATGAAATAAAATAAGAAAGAGAAATGATGAAGTGGTGGTTAACCCAACAATATACACTATATTTGAAAGAAATGCAAAAAAAAAAATCTATAAGAGAACAATATGACATAGGATGTATAATGAAATTAAATCAAATAGTTAATAAAGTGGAAGGAAAATTAATCTATAGATTATCATAAAAAATAAACTTATAAAATTAGAAGTAAAATTTGAAATTTAAAATTTAAAGATACAAATTAAAAATGAAGAAGAGTGTGGTTTGGCATGTTAGATGGAATGTGTGAAGGGATCGGTGGAGGGGTCATGTGGGCTTGGTGTGGATGGGTCATGTGAGATCGGTGTGGAGGGGTCATGTGGGCGAGTGGCCGAGAGAGGGAGTTATTTGTGCGGCTAAGTGGCCACAACCAAGTAACGTGGGAGGGGAAAAGGACAAAGTATGCTTAGTGGGTATCGTAGAGTGGGGATTGGGCTGGGGGAGGCGTGATTCTATGTGGTCGAGTGGGTGGTGGAAGGGAGTGGAGAGATTTTGGGATGAGGACATGAGGCAGGGTGGTGACCAAGTGGCCAAGGAGGGCTTGGGGAAGGTGGGGAGGGCACTCCGGGAGGGTGAGATTAAGAAAACGAGTTTAGAGTGGGGATCAACGGGCTTTGTGTGGTTGGGTGGCAAGGAGAATCTGGATCCGTAGAGGTCAAAGGATAGGGTAGTGATTTGGGAGTTTGGGAAAGGTGTTGGATGTTTGGTATAGGGAGAGTGTTGGGTCAATGAGTGTAGCTAGTGTCGGGGCCTGTGTGATGGGTAGGTCGTGGAAGAATCGAGTCATGGCCAAATGGCTAGGGGGTGGGGGGTTAGGTATGGGGGATGGGTTGGAAGAATGGTTGGGAGGATTTTTGTGGTGAGGTGTTGGACCGTGGTTGAGTGGGGGCAGAGGGCATGGCTAATCGGCTAGGGGTGGGGGATTGGGGATGGGGAGGGTGGTTTGGGACTGGGGTTGGGAATGGGGAGGGAATGGGGTGGGCTGAGTGGCCAACAAGGGGTTGGGGATCGAGAGGGGATTGGGTGGCCGAGTGGCCTGGGGAGTTGGGTAGTGAGTTGGGAGTCGAGTGGGTTAGGATGTGAGGAGGGTTATGGAACCATCTCAATCGAGATAGGGGAAAGGGATAAGGGAAATAGGTAGGTGATTGGTAGTGAAGGATTTAGTTAGGGCATTAACATTTTTTTAATTTTTAAAATTTTATTTAATAATTATTATTTTTTGTTTCATTTTGTTTTTGTAGGATTATATAAATTTCACCAATAAAACTAGGAAATGTAGTATTATGAAACCGGAAAAAAATTCAAAAACATAACCCCCACCTCAAGACGGATATGGACTTTCGAATTTAAGTAACACTCATAACTAATAGAGCCAACACTAAAACACCGCAAATAAGTGAGATTCTAAAAATGAAATGTTCCCAAAAAATATCTAAATAGACAACAACTATAAATCAAGATAGTTGTTATACTTTTGAAACCTGCATAAGACAAGTAAAGTGAAAAAAATGACAAGAACTAACCCAATCTATGAAATGTGTAAGTGAGTATTAATGCATATTGAAATGATGATATGAAAAGGTGATTAACATGAAACAAAAGAAATGTCAGAATCCATGATGAGGTAAACAATATATCCACTACTATCAAACCTGCACAAACACCATAAGACAACATAGAGTAATAATATTTCCCAAAATGTAAACATCAACCAAAGAATTCCATACGGTATAGAGAATGCAATTATAACAACAAACACTAATAGGAAAATAATGGATAAAGTAACGAGTTTTGAAACCAACAATAAAAATCGTGGGAGTATCCCACCGGAGTACCTTTGAATGTTTTACAAGATTTATGCTACCTATTCCAGATTAGTGAAAACAAATGAGAAATCCAGAAACCTCAAATTATGGGAGGGTTTAGTGAACCTCCTGATGTAGATGGTGATAAAATTGTACGGGTGCACAAGAAATGACCATCCTCTCTTTGAACCTTTAACCTATAAACAATGAAAACTCAAACATGAAAAAGGATTAGTAATATATATGGTGAGCTTCTTGACGAAGTCATTTCTGGGAAGTGAGAGCTTCCTAGAAAGGATGTCAGCCCACGTGATAATAATAAAAGGATAATCAATGATGGATGGACATTTATTGGTAACTGAAGTCTAAAATAGTGATATGATAAATGAAGATGCTAACTGATATGATAACTGATAATACAAATGCTAAAAAGAAAACGAATGACTAAAGTGGTTCAACAATGACCCAAAAGAATACCATACAGTTGATAATGATCCCGAAGAACCGATCCGAGATGACATAATGCTAAGATCCCCAAAACGATCATCAACAAGCAGAAATAGAAAGAATGCAAGGAAATTGGATGGCTAGGGGAATCACAAGGACATTAGGATGATATTAGTGGAATAAGAATATCAAAGTTTTGCTATGATTTCTAGCTTTTTCGAAAGAGGGAGGCTCTTATTTATAGCCTAAGGATGGGATTAATTTGGGTAATCATGATTTAGAAAATTTACCCTGATTAGGTGAGTGGGGATTAGATTTGAATATTAAATTCATAGGTGGATTGAATATGGATTATCTTTGAATATTAAATTCATAAGTGGATTGACTATGGATTATCTTTGAATATTAAATTCATGAGTGGATTGAATATGGATTATTTTAATATTAAATTCGAGTGGATTGAATATGGATTATTTTTTAATATTAAATTCATTAGTGGATTGAATATGGATTAAATTCAAATTTTAAATTCATTAGTGGATTGAATATGGATTAAATTCAAATTTTAAATTCATAAATGGATTTGTCATGGATTATATTTGAATATTAAATTCATAGGTGGAATGACATGGATTAAATTTGAATATTAAATTCATGGGTGGAATGACATGGATTAGTTTTAAATATTAAATTCACAAGTGGAATGACATGGATTAGTTTTAAATATTAAATTCACAAGTGGAATGACATGGATTAGTTTTGAATATTAAATTCATAAGTTGATTCAAAAGGGATTAATTAATCAATTAATATTGATTAATTGGATATGTATTTTTGGTGGGAAATTGAATTAATTAAATTTAAGAGGGAAAAGGAATTTGAATGGGCAAGCCTAATGAAAGAGAGTAGACATGGAGTGAAGGGGAGGAACGATACCAAAAATTGGTGTCTACAGGGTTAAATAGCTAGAATGCCAATAGGTACTCCCATTTTTGTAAAATATTTAGTAGATAGTTAGTCGTGCCTCCCCATTTTTTAGCAATATTTATTATTTTGAAAACCCTTTGGCGTAAAAGATGACTAAGATCATCTAATATGGGATAGATTTTTTTAAATATTTTTAGTGATTTTTAAGTTTTATGATTTTCCAAGTAGAAAGACTTTTAAATTTGAAAAATAATGGATAATCGACCATTCCCCTCTAACTACCTAATAAATATCAAAATCTAGATATTATTTTATAATACGTATAGAATTTATCCTGGTTCGGGATTGGAAAAATGCTTGGAAAGTTCGCTTGAGCTCCTTCCTTATAATGTCTTATATTTAATCAACCTATGCGTAATTTACATTTGTCTTGGCTAGAAAGTAAACTAAAAATATCATCAAATTTTGGTTAGCTCAATTTTCTTTTGTCTCAACTCATGGATTCAAACACACTCAATGTTACCTATAATTGAACTATCTCATCTCGGGCCTTAGCACGTAGCTTTAGGATCTAATATCCAACTTCAAACTTTGTTGTGTCCAAAACACACACATAATGTAGTGATTGAAATCATGGAACCCTTTGGCCTTTCTCAAGGTAGTTCAATATTATGCATTAAAACTTTGTTTCACTTAATGTGAAATCCCTATTTACAAGCATTTTACAAGCTTTAGCTATATATTTTTAAATTATCATCTTACAACATTTCATTGCCCCTTCATAAAAATGGCTCCCCGTAATGTAAGAGATTCTCATATGATTGTGTGGTCCTTTTGAACTTAACATCGTAGGCCTAGGTAGATTTATTTCACACTCACCATTATGCAAATCTTCTCATTATTGTGTTTTTCAAACATGCACACCCATATGGGTAAGTGCATGGAAGTGGGGGCGAAAAGGGGGTCTTAAGTGGATGATTTTTTTTCTAAAAATAAGAAACATTGACTTGTACTAGTTATTTGTAATAGCTATACTCAAATTTTGAAGATGTTATATGAGCATGAATTATAACATTTCAGGTCTAGTTTCTAAACTACTATTTCTTAATTAAGTGTAAGTGGGTTAAAGAGATAAAATTCCAACAAAGTTCTCCTATTGTTGTAAAATATATAGTAGACAATCACGTGCTTCCCAATTTTTAACACCATTTATTATTTTTAAAAACCTTTGGTAAAAATACGTATAAGATCATCTACTTTGGGATAGATTTTTTTCTAAATTTTTAGTGAGTGATTTATTTATGATTTTAAAAGTAAAAAGACTCTGAAATTTGAAGAATAATGGATATTCAATTGTTCTCCCTAACTACCTCAAAAATATTAAATTAATTTTTTTAATATGTATATAATTAGTTCTAGTTTGGGACTCGTATATATTTTATATTCAATTTGGAGGAGTGAAACAAAAGATACATAATGAAAGATAAACATTTATAATCACTAAAAATAGATATATAAAAGACATATTTTAGAATAAATATAAATGGAAACTTTACAATAGCCAAAAATGTAAAAATGATATATTTAGAAAGAGGATAGTTTTCTTTACATTGCATACATTTTTAAGAAATATCTCAATTGTTTTTGTAGGATTTATCATGGTGGAAGATGAATTTATGCATTTTTAACAAAAAAAAAGATTTCTATGTTTTAATAGTTGTTGGGCTTAGGGTCAAGCAAACTAAACATTTCCAAGCCTAGTGGGACTTGATTTGTGTGCATAAATGAAGGAACCCATACGCTCTATGGTGAGTACATAGAATAACATCTAGACACAATAACACATACATAGAATAAAAAGTACATGGAATAACAAGTACATACCGTAGTGTGTATGTGTTCCTTTTATTAGTGGTAATTAGTATGTTGTTGCAAAGTAAATTATTTTCTAAAATGAATTTTCAAGTATTAAAAATACTTCAAATTTATTATAATAAATATAAGAAATTAGGGTTACCTTGCACCTTATGGAACTAGTCTCATAGCTCCATGATTCATGGTTTAGAAGATATTTTTTCATAATCTAATCTAGTTAGTACATGGGTATTTTACGGGGTTTCAACATTTATCCTAAATATTTTGGGGTATAAATTATATAATTAATGTCTATTTTGGGAAAGTATATGGTCATTTTTATCGGTTTGAGGCCTTTCTGATTGGTTTCTAACATTTTAGGATTTTTAGATGTACCAATTATATTTTACAAACCTCACAACTCTCAAAGGTAATGATGGTTGCTCAAATATATGGAATCATGAAATTCATTATAATACATAAGAATAAAAACACATACAAATTTTAATTTATTTAAAAATCCTTAACGAAATCTACTAATAATGCTCCCACTATTTAGACTTTTAAAATCATCAAATAAAATCTTGAAGTTATTACAATTGTCTTTCTCTGGGACCCTTAACAAGTTTCACTTATTTAACACAACTCATCTCATCTCTCTCCTTTTACCACTCTAGTCCCTCAAATGGTGGATTTGAATCACTTTATGTTTTCCTAGATTCTAAATATTTCGAGTTGGAATTGAGTGGGTGTTTTCTCTTCATGAATCTTTATCATAGTCATCTTACATGTTTCACAACAAATCATGTCATTTGTCCACTATTATTATGTGTTAGATAGAACTGAGCCAAGGATATATGCTCAACCCACATAATTGTACCATGAAATTGTGCAAACATTTACAAAAAGACCATAATGTAAACACTCTACCTTTCTCTTATAACCTCATCCATACATTGTTATATTTTTCTTTGACAAAGGAACTCTCGTATAGATATTTTATAGACTCCTTGTATTCTTCCTAGGAACTATCCTAGACTCTCTATTCTCTCCACTTGGTTGAATGGCCTACAATGACATATCCACTCTAATCTGGATTCTACACTCTCCCATCAGTAGTGTATGCCTTTCTCTTTGTGCTCCTCAATTCCTCATCTTGGAGTCTTATCTTCTTGCACACTCCTTTGCACTCTCCCACCATTCCATACAGCCTCATATTTTAGGCACTTAGCCGTGCACCGTGGTAATCATGGACTCCTTTTTCACACCCTTTATTCTTCATCTATGAGATCTTATCTCGCTTATCTTTTATTTTCTCTACCACCTCATCCTACAATTTTTGTGAACTATAGTGCATTAATGGTCTATAATGACCATATCCCCTTCATGGTGTTTCTCCAGACCCTTAAAAATATTCACTAACTCTTCTAACTTCTCCAAGTGAGTCCATTAACTCCTCTAAAGCACCACATTTCCTTTTTGCACAACCTCCTACATTTTTCAAATTTGATGGTTGAAAATAATCAATCCTTAACATATTGTTAGAGACATATAAGATAATTGTGAGACATGCCTATATGATGAACTTGTTTCTTTTAAGTGATGTGTGTACATAAATAGTTTGTCTTCATGTATCTTTTTCACTCCTCTTACATGTTTTCATGGAAAAAAATTCATCAATTGCACTATTATTATGTGTTGGTTAACCACTGGCTTAAGGATTTTTACTCAAAGTACATGACCATACCTTGACATTGTGCAAATATTGGAAAAATAAAAAATTACAAAAAAATATTCCTTTCCATCACAAATTTATGGAAACATTGTACTTTTTACCTTATACAACCACTAGGAATTGTGCAATCAAACCATTGTAGAATGCATTTGTCCAAGCCCCACACACTTGTCACCATCTCCTAGCTTCTATATTCTACTTTCCTCACTCCATTTCTCACTTACCATCCTTGTGTGTACTCTTACTAAGCTAAAATCCCAAAACATATGCAATGTATCTGATTCGCTCATATTTTTTCTTGCATCAAAACATTTCCTCTTAGATTTAAAACCATTTAACTAATTAGTTCATATATATTTGTAACTAATTATACTAAGAAAAAAATCACATTATAAAGTCATAATTATTTTAAATGGACCAAATAAACCCATATGTTTTCTCTTCTTAAACAAATCAAATATTTAGTATTTGATATAATTAGGGGCCAATGTTACTATGAGGTATTATATTTTCCTTATTATCTATAGGGCATTGTTCACATCACAAATGGTGAGTCATCTCACTTAGGTGATGTCATACGTCATTAGGTGTTATAGAATTTTATGATAGATACAACATAGAATCTATCATATGCATCACCGCATAATATAGGATTTACTTACCTTTTCTAGATCACAACTCCTTTCTCTCTTGAGGAGGTATGATGAGTCCTGCATTGGGAGTTACATAACACTCCTATTTATACTCTTTTATTTTGATATATGAGAATGAGTAGACATGTTTTTATGCCCGATTCTTGTTGTGGTTAATTGTTTTTACTTATTTAGAGTACATTTTTATTTCGTTGGAGTTAAACATTCCCGATGTACATAGGTTTTCATTTTATCCTTATGCTTCAATCTCACATGCTATCGTAGTTGTGTTATCATTAAACATGTAATGACATTTGATTTTTACTAATTACTTTAAGTTTTGATTTTTTATAACTTCCAAATAGTTTCATTAATCATCTAATTAATCGTGTTAATCTAGGTTAATATATTGTTTTGGGATTTTTGTGGTGTTTAATGTGTAAATATGCAGCTTTAGGATTTTTATGCTATATTTGATTGGTTATAGCTACATTTGGTGGAAATATATGTTTTAGAGGTATTTTATGAGTTTCTAGTTTTTTGGATTTTTCATTTAAGTTTAGTTTTTAAATATTTATAATTTTCTCCTCAACAAGCGTCTTCCCTCCTCCACCATTCCCTTCTTCTCTCAAACCCTACCCGATCCTGGACCTTAGCTCTCCCGATATCTTCACATAGCTTAGAGAGCTCCAAAATGAGATATTTCTTGAGGTCGTCTACCCTACCTATTTGATATTTTTACCACACTATCTCTCTTAACTCGATGAGGTGGTATCATATCTCTATCATCTCACTCTTTTCTAAGATCCTTAAGCTCACCAAACTCTCTTCTTACTCTACACGAGCTATCCTTATGCGTTGTGCCAAACCCATTCTTCCTTGATATCTGTATCAATATTGAACTCATTTGGTGTTACATACTAGGCTCAGCCCATCCTAAAGAGCATGACGTCTCTACATCCTACATACTTAACCATATTTTAACTCACCCTAATCTCCGAGAGTTGGTTTTATTCCTTTTCTTTTACCACTCGAGATCACCTCATAATTCCCCACTAACCTCATTTGATGGTTTGTAGGCTTGTTTTGTTTCCAACTTCCTTAACCTCTCTTGTCATGTTTGGCATCCTTTCCGAGATTGGTCTTTTGTTGACCATTTCACATCCTATAGGTGTGTGTTATTAACTAAGTTGAAACTACCACACCCAACTCCCTCTATGACCGGTTCAACCCTATCCTACCCTCTTGTTTTTGTGTGTGTTATAGACTACCTTTCCCTAATCTTGCTTTGAGATAAGATGAGGCCCCTTTCCTCAAGCCCTTCCTCCACCATGAGGCTACCTATTCTTTATCCTTATTGACCACAAATTATTGTTCCCCCCTTTAATTTTCAAGCCCACTTTTATTAACTTTGCATAGTTTTTAAAACTCGGTTATTTATTTTTTAATAACATATCCTAGTTTTAATATTCTTTATTACTTAGATTATATTTGAAAATAAATTATATTATTTTAAGGAGAATTATTTTATTAATTAGGATATTCAAATAAATTAAGGGTAGGTAATTTTAAAATTAAACCCCTTTAATTTTTAAGCAATTTTTGATAATCAAATTAATTGGGTAGATTATTTGAAAATCTAATATTACTAGGTGTTTTCTTTTTGTGTGGCTAGGAATGGGTGTATTTCACCTTCTAGAGGCCTTTTTCATTTCTCGGAGGTACTTTGACTCCATTTGGAGTCGTTTTTATTTGTAATCAAACTCATATTATTGCTTACAAACTAGTGAGTCCATCCATGTAGTCTTTCGTTTACACAATCATTAGCTATGCACACCGGCACCTCATTCGAGACAGATCTAAACACTCACTTGAAGTGCACCTAGCCACTAGGTCCAGCCTTTTTATATTATTAATAGGAAGTTAAAACTCATAACCATAATTTTCATAGCCAAGAAACCAATTGTGCATAAATAAAATTTCAAGCCATGGAAATTCGAAAACAAATATAAAAAGGAAACAAATCATAGTTCATTCAAAATAATAATAACACTAACATTCTAGAACACCATCATCATTATATTACATAACACAAACTGATTACATTGATATTAATCCATATGTGCATATGACTTGTGTGTAGATTCCAACCTCATGATTAGATTACATCAAAGACTCACATAAGTTATATCTCGTACACACATTACAATACCCTATTACCATATGATATATGAACTACCTATATATAAGGGTGGGGAATTTCCCTTCACTACTTCATGCATCTTCCTAATAATAGGAGTGTGTACAAAAATAACCCGTATGATTTTTACATCCTTTGCTAATAATAGATCAACCTAATTATAATACTTTTTTATTCCTAAAATTAGCTCATCCTATTCCCGATCCTCTTTTGGTCTCTATATGTGCTTTTTCCAATTATAAATTTCTTTGTGTGCATCCCAAATTTTATTTCCTTTGTCTAAATATAAATCTTGCTTGGATGCCACTCCTCCTTTGATTTTCTTTCTATTTTAAACCACATACTTGAATTTTGGATAACTTTGGAACTTGTCTGCTTGGGCATGAAACTTCACACTTTGATCCTTCCTCTATGCATGCCCCATTCACGACTTCTCTTATGCATGGTTCTATACCTCCATGCATGGCTAGTACTTAGCCATTTTCACTACTCAACATTACCCAAAAATAATGTCATTTCCTTCTTTAACAATAAGCTTCTTGTCTCCCCAAAGAATGAATGAATCAAATAATTTTTAAATGATAAAGAATGGAGTCCCATTATGTGTACATGCTTTATCAAGCCTTAGGTCTGTCGACACTAAAATTTTCCTCCGTAATTTCTATTTCATTAATGTATGTATTAGGAATAGGATGTTGTTAAGAATAATTAGTAGTAGCGTCGATAGAAGATAACGGCAGCAAGTCGGTGCACGGTGCCAATAATGTGGAGTACGGTAATAGTCAAAGTACAATAGGAATGTTGTAAAAGTAAATATTTGTCGTAAGTGGTCCGGGTAATGTTAAAATGTCAAAGTTTGGGTAATTAGAGAAGTAGGGTCTACATGATTAGGAATTAGAAATATTATATTGGTAATAAGGACAAGGAGTGAGGTCATAAATATTTTGTGTATTTTATTTGTAAAAGTCTAAAAATGTGGAACCCATGTAAAACGATAGTTCTATAAATAGAGAGCCACCCCTCATTTAGCATAGAAGGAAGTAGTGAGAAATATTGTATGAAGTGTGTAAAGGAAGCCATCGGTTTAAAGGTGTGTTGAAGAAGTCATTAAGAGGTGTAATTGTAAAGTTTCTCCTATAGTATTGGTGGAAGGCAAGTGAAGTCAATAACACTTGAAGTACCTCATGGGTGAGATTGTAACAATTTCATGTTAATATTATAATTTACTTTGATATTTCATATTTGACATCATTCCATCTTATCATAGTCGATGGTATTCTTGTGTTATGTTTGTTGTTTTGTTTCTAGATTACATCCACCAAACTAAAGGTTGTGCATTAGTAAATAATCATAGCACGAGGAGTTCTCGATGAAGAATTATCATAGTGCCGGATTGGTGATGACATTTTGGTTCCGTTGCATAGGACCATTCCTCGTTGGTGGATTTTCTGGAGAGATATTCCCACTTAGTCAAAAATCAATCGAGGGTAACCTTGTTTTTACACACCATGCATAGTAGTTACCATGGTAAAGTCATTTTTGCGGGAATAGTATTTACCGAAAAAGTCACTTTTTATCGTGAATAGTATTTACCGCAGAGAACTTCACTTTTATCGTGAATAGTGTTTACCACAATAAAGTCAATTTTTACATGCATAAGTCAAGTTTTACCATAATTTACCATGGTCATTTCTATTTTACTGTAGAAAGGTGTAAAGTCACTTTCTAGTATAGTGATTCCAATTATTTGTGCACATAAGTCTTGTTGATTGTACTTGTGGGTTGGTATTTCACATTGGTTACTTTTGAAAATGGGAAAGATTCCTATTTTTTAGCTCA
Source organism: Taxus wallichiana var. yunnanensis (assembly GCA_018340775.1). NCBI lineage: Eukaryota > Viridiplantae > Streptophyta > Pinopsida > Cupressales > Taxaceae > Taxus > Taxus wallichiana. The sequence goes on from CM031242.1 coordinate 932,207,127, forward strand.
ATCTAATGAAGATGCTTCTTCTTTCATTCAAGAGTTTAAACAATCTTGTATTTGTAATGGCCTCATAAGAAGGGAATAATGGACTAAATTTTTTCCTACCTTTTTGGATGGTTCAACACTTAGGTGGTTTGAAACACTAGGTGATAATGTGAAAAATTCATGGGATTTATTAACTGAAAGTTTTCTTGAAGAATTTGGTGAACAACAGAAATATGTAGATCTCATGATTGATATCACAAATCTATCCCAAGGAGAGAAGGAGAAGATAAGGGATTATAATGCTCGTGTTCTAGAGCTAAGGAGGAAGCTCGATGCCCAGATCCTGAAGGAAGGATTAGCGGATGGGTTGATGAATGGCATGGATAATCTCCTATGTAAGCACTTTATTCTTGGAATGAAGCTAGAGATTAGACAACGAGTGAAGTATGACTTCCCAGCTACCATTGAACAAGAAAAGGAGATTACAAGAAGGCAAGAAGAAAGCATGGAAGAGGAGCCCAAAGAAATTGTTGCTAAAGTAGAGCCTACACCAGCACCTTTGGTCCAGAATCCACAACCACTCCCGGTGAGCACAAATATTTCTCCTAGTACATCTACTAAGTATGAAGATCTGCTCAAAAAGATGGGTCAGTTAACTATTAATCTTCTTCAAGGAAAAGAATTTAGTTCTCAGGGAGGAGATAGAGGTCCAAAAAGAAATATTTCTGAAGTTGTATGTTATGGTTGTTATAAAAAGGGTCATTATAAGTATAATTGTCCAGATAGAGATTCTACATCCGTAAAGGAGATAATGATAAAGGAAAAGCACATGTGAATTCTTTTGATGTAGTAGATAAGAGCAGAAATAATGAAGTAGATGTGTTTGTAACAAAAAGAAAGAAAGAAAAAGATAATCAAGATGGAAATGATCCTAAGAAGATGAAAGGAAAAACTAGTAAGAAACATAGGAGAAGAAAGTTGGGTGTGTAGGATTTTCTGATTTCACAGGGGTAAGGACCATACTCCATCTTGGAAGATCTGTCCAAAAGGCCTGCAAATATTACATATGGTCAACTCTTGGCTATGTCTTCGGAGAAGAGGCGGGAGGCTGCGAAGTGGAATCAATGCTTGACGAAGAAAGGAGGTTGAGGTCCCCTGTTTTAGAAGGCAGAGGCAGATCCCTATGCTCCACAAGCTGAGGTATTATGTAATGGTATTTCAATTCATGATGTCTTAGTTGATGGAGGTGCTGCAGTTAATGTAATGACCGAGTCTATAATGAATATGTTGGGTTTAAAAATTGATCGCCCTTCAACACTTATGTTAAGGTCATTAAATAAGGGAAAAACTAAACCAGAAGGTGTAGTTTCAAATGTGGCAATATCTGATTATGGGTGTTGTATGTGTGGTAGACTTTCAGGTGATGAAAAATGGTACTGTTGCATACCCAATGCTGCTGGGAAGACCATGGCTAAGGAGAGTTCATGCAAGAAACTACTGGAATGAAGGTTTCATGACACTTGGACGTGGTAGAGAGAGGGTGAAGATAAACATGATCCCTCGACATCATAAAGCAGAACCTGTGGATTCAAGTGATGAAACTGATGATTGGACATCCTCTAATTACTCTAGTACCAATGAAGTGGACACTGAAGATGAAGAAAGTGAGGTGGATGTTTCAGTCATGGATATCCTTCCAGTCACACCAACTCATGACCCCATAAAATTATCCTCAAGAAGAAGTTGATGATCGTCTCTCCAACAAATAAAGATTGGTGATGCTTGATGGAGAGTGAGAAGGAATCCTACCTCCAGCTCTTTCGAAGGTACATACAAATATTCACTTTTGATTACAAGGAACTCCATCAAGTAAGTTGGGTAGAACATTCTATTGAGTGGTAGATGGTGCTAATCCCATAAAGCAAATGCCATATAGAATGAATCCTAATTTTTCAAGACCGTAAAAGAAGAAATAGATAAGTTGCTTGATGCAGATTCATATTTGCTATGGAGAATTCTGAATGGGTTTCTCCCATTGTGATCTCAATAAAAGAATGGGAAGCTACGCATTTGTGTTGATTACAAGAAGCTCAATAAGGCAACAAAGAAGGATCATTACCCTCTTCCATTTCCAGATCAGATCTTGGACAAAGTAGCTAGCCAGAGTGCTATAGTTTCTTGATGGATATAAAGGCTACAACCAAGTTCGTATATAGCAGAGAAAAATCAGTCAAGACCACATTCACCACTCCTTGGGGAACGTTTGCTTATAGAGTTATTCCTTTTTGGTTGTGTAATGCTCCAAAGAACATTCTAGCGTTTGATGAATATGGTGTTCGAACCCTACATTGGGACCTTCATCGAGTATTTCTAGATGATTTTTGCATCTATGGGAGTAAGTTGACCACCCGCACTGAGATGGAGACAACATTTCAAAGGTTAGATGAAGCACAAGAATCACTAAACCCTACAAAGTGTGTCTTTGGATGTTCTAAAGGCGTTTTGTTAGGGCATGTTATATCCAGAGATGGTATTGGTACTGATCCTGATAAAGTTTCAAAAATCAAAGATTTACCATTTCCTATGAATAGAAGTAAGTTGAGATCATTTTTAGGCCATGTGGGTTACTATATAAGGTTCATCAAGAATTTCTCAAAGATTGCACAACCACTAACCCAGTTCTTGAAGAAGGATGTTACTTATGAACCAGGAAATAAGGCGCATGAAGCTTTTGGACAACTAAAGGAAGCCCTGGTGTCTTCACCTATTTTGAAGAATCCAGATTGGAGCAAGCCATTCATTGTGTACACTAATGCCTCAGATGCAACACTAGGAAGTACTTTGAGCCAAAAGGATGAAAATGGGAATGAACATCCAATTTACTTTGGGAGTAGACAAATGAGCAAAGGCTTTGAGGTAAATTATATCAGAATCAAAAGAGGCTCTGGCTATCATTTTTGATGTAAAGAAGTTTAGAAATTACTTGCTAGGGAAAAAATTTCTAGTTGTAACAGATCATCAGGCTCTAAAATATATTGTAAATAAGCCTAACCCATCAGGGAGGATAGCAAGATGGATAATTTTGCTACAAGAATTTGAATTTGACATTATAGATAGGCCAGAAAGAAGCATGTCAATGCGGATGCACTATCTCGAGCCTATGATGGTTTAGGATCATCTTGTGATGATGATGATTTCCCGATGCAAACATTGTTATCCTCGACACAATCCCTAGTGAATACATAGATATTTGGAATTATTTGAATGAATTCACGTTTCCCGATGGTGCCAATGCAAAGACTAAGAGAAAGATTACTCAAGCCAATCGTCCCATATTCTATTCTCGCATGGAGTATTATTTCGAATAGGACACTGATGGATGTACAAGAGGGCAAATGGACGTGATCAAGGAAGGAACTGCATAGAAGAATTCCACAATGGTACATGTGGAGGGCACTTCTCCTGACAACTTACAGCAAGAATGATCTTGGATGCAGTTATCACCGCCCACTCTTTTTAAAGATTGTTATAATTATTGTAAGACATGTGATATTTGTCAAACACATGGTAACCGTAAGACTTCATCAGCTCCATTATGCCCTATTCTTCCACTTGGTCCCTTTGAAAAGTGGGGAATAGACATTGTAGGTCCACTTCCAACTACCTCACGCCAAAATAAGTATATTGTAGTTGCCACAGATTATTTAACCAAGTGGGTTGAAGCTAGGCCATTGAAAACAACTTCCATGGATGAGGTGGCAAGGTTCATATATGAACGCATTATCACCAGATTTGGTTGTCCATTAGAAATTGTAATAGATCAAGGAAGCCACTTCATTAATGAGGTGGTAGAAGCCCTAGTCAATAAGTTTTCTATTAAGCATAGGAAGGCAACAACATACAAGCCAAACACAAATGGACAGGTGGAACGAACAAATTTTGTGTTGTGTCAAATTCTAGCAAAAGATGCAGCCTTGCAGGTACATAAATGGGACAAAAGGATTCATGCAACATTGTGGGCATATAGGGCAACATCAAAGTCATTAACATGATACTCCCCATTTCAGTTGGCTTATGGCATTGATCCAGTTCTTCCTATTGAGTTTGATATTCCCACGGTCAGAGTAATGGAAAATGAAAGAATGGATGAAAGTGATTCAAGTAAAAGAAAGGTTGGTACATCTTCATTTGCTAGAGGAAATGAGGGAAATAGCTAAGGATACAAGCTATAAGAAGAAAATGAAGCAAGCAATACTTTGATCAAAATATCCGTAGTCTCGATTTCATGTGAATGACTTGGTTCTAGTATATGATTCCGTATACAAAAAAGAAGATGAGAAAATTTCTTCCAAAATGGATGGGGCCCTACAAAATAAGAAAATGTGCATGAAAATGATACGTACTGACTGGAGGAATTGGATGGCACTCCCATTACGAAATGGTTCAACCACGACAAGTTGAAGATTTTCCAAGCACTGAGAATAGTCTACTCAGGACGGAATAGAAGCTAGGAAGGGGAAGATGTCGACACTAAAATTTTCCTCCGTAATTTCTATTTCATTAATGTATGTATTAGAATATGATGTTGTTAAGTATAATTAGTAGTAGCGTTCGATAGAAGATAATGGCGCCGTCACTATGGTGCCACCAATAACGTGAAGTACGGTGAATGTCAAAGTACAATAGGAATGTTGTAAAAAGTAAATATTTGTCGTAAGTGGTCCGGTAAATGTTAAAATGTCAAAGTTTGGGTAATTAGAGAAGTAGGGTCTACATGATTAGGAATTAGAAATATTATATTGTAATAAGGACAAGGAGTGAGGTCATAAATATTTTATGTATTTTATTTGTAAAAAGTCTAAAAATGTGGAACCCATGTAAAACGATAAGGTTTATCTTATCTTAAAAGATAAGCTTACATGTACATGATAAGAGTTAAGGTATGGACTATGATTCGTCAGAGTGGATTTCTTATCCTATCTTGGAGATAAGATGGACAAGCCTGGAAGTTCTATAAATAGAGAGGCCACCCCCCTCATTTAACATAGAAAGAAGTAGTGAGAAATATTGTATGAAGTGTGTAAAGGAAGCCATCAGTTTAAAGGTGTGTTGAAGAAGTCATTAAGAGGTGTAATTGTAAAGTTTCTCCTATAGTATAGGTGGAAGGCAAGTGAAGTCAATAACACTTGAAGTACCTCATGGGTGAGATTGTAACAATTTCATGTTAATATTATAATTTACTTTGATATTTCAGATTTGTCATCATTCCGTCTTATCATAGTCGATGGTATTCTTGTGTTATGTTTGTTGTTTTGTTTCCAGATTACATCCACCAAACTAAAGGTGTGCATTAGTAAATAATCATAAAGCACGAGGAGTTCTCGGTGAAGAATTATCATAGTGCCGGATTGGTGATGACAAGTCACTAGAGGATCTCTAGAACTCTATGCCCAATGTATCCTCTATCATTTTCCACTCAATGACCTCTCCTGTGGCATTATTGGGTGCTTCCTCTAAAATATTGGAGTTACGGTATGGCGTTATTTCATCTACCTTTTGCCAGAGTTATTAGATGAACACACTTAACTCTGCAATGAACCCTTTGATCATATCAATGCACTCCATGACTAAAGTCTAAATTTTCTTTATCTTGAACTCCGCAGTCTCTTTCTTGGCCTTGTTTATTTCCTTATATGATTATAGTTCTGCCACTACCTTTGTGTGCTCAATCTTATTGATTGGTGTTTTTTCCTGTATAGCCTTGAGCTCTACTTCTTCCTTAGAAACCATCACACTAAGGATAGTTGGACATTTATCATTTTTATTGGTTTTTTCATTTATGTCAAGCTTAAATTGATGGAAAACAATGCATGTGATGGTGCCTCAAGGTAAACTATGCATGAAAAGGTGTTAAAAATTATATAAAAATCTTCAGAAGCAATTCAATAAATAATATGCAAGAGAAATGTGAAGTCCGATTGATAGTGTCACTCTCGAGATAATTACAAATGATTATAATGGACTTAATTAGTTTTCGTTAAAGCCCCGATATATAGAGACAGTCTTTGAATCCATGAGGAGGGCCATGGAGGTTTAGTGAGAGCCACGAAAAAGGGAGGAAGCTACAGTGAAAAATTAAAAGTCGCAGAAGAAAGGAGAACTAGAGGAAGCCACGAGATAAAGAATAAAAATCCATGAAAGAATAGAGATAGCCTCGATAACTAAATGCAAATCCACTGGTAAAATAACATATCCACGAGTAAGGATGCAGAGCCACGTACTATTAGAATAGAAGAAGATGTCTAGAAAGAGTTGTGGGTAAAGGATAAAAGTTTCAGAAGACCGAAAAGGACACGAATAATGAAGGAAAGACCCATAACATGGGATAAAGCCACAATAGGAAGAAATAGTGAAATGCGGATATGTGATGAAATGAATAAACCTTATATGGGTGGAATAATTCATATTTTCTTGATCAATGAAGGAAATGGATAAATGTTTTGAATAGAAGAAAAGGAAACATATTGCAGAATATGTAACTTTTGGTTCACAAAAAACACCATATCCAATATGATATATTTCGAGCTTCGGTTTGACAATTTTATGCTCTTTGAATTTGTGGAAAATCATTTTACGTCCTCTATATCAAAAAATCTAAATTCATGATTTATAAGAATAAATAAATAAAAAAGAAGAAATATGGATGGTTCCTTTTTCTCGGTTGAAAATCCAAGAAAGATGAAAAATCTATTCTTAGATATAATCTTGTATTTGGCTTCACAAACTACAAATTAAATATTTAATGCACCCAAGAAATGAATCGTAAAATCTGATTATAGAGAGAGTAAAAATGGAGTCGGTAAGATGCATTTATTATACAAAACTTGTAAATGTATAAAGTGTGTGATAGAGTTCACAAAATTCCAAGGGAAGTGATGGAGATTATTGATTTTCTAAAAAAATAGAACTCCATGTAAATACGGTTGTTTCTTAAGTAAGAAGAGGAGATGCATTCTAGTTGACGGAGAAACAAAGGAAGAGAAATACAAAAGAGAGCCAACAGATGAAGTGTTGAAGATCATATCAAATGAGTAGAGCATAAGTGTGGTTGATAAATTGATAAAGAGAGTTTGAATCAGAAATGCAAAGAGAGTGACCGAGAAGAGAAATAAAAATGTAGATTGAGTTCGAATAACAAAGACAAAGAGATAGAGAATGCTGAATGTGAGAACCTGAAAGAGAAAGCACAAAAATATTAACAAAAGTGATCATAATCCATTGTGTAAGAATTATTTATTCTAAGTGATCAATGTATTTCTAATATCATATTTCTAAGTGGGTGATAAGATTATAGGGGTGGGTGCTCCTTGTAAGTTGGAGCTTGCTTTAAATTTGTTGATTGGGTGCTCAATTATCTTCAAGTGGGTACTTGGAGAATATGAAGTGGGTGCTCAATCAAAACAAAAATATTGTATGCTTTAGAATTGGTATTCCAATAAAGCCTTGGTTTCAAAGTGGGTTTTTTCTCCGAAAGGTTTTCCCACTATAAATTTTGTGTACAGTGTTTTTTTTTACAAATGTTTTTCTAAATGCTTATGGTATATTGCTTCACTTCACTAAGGAATTCTAGATTGGTATTAATTTAAAAATTTAATCTACATTGATTCACCCCCATCTCTCAGTGCTTGTGATTTCTAAAAATTGGTATCAGAGCAAGTTATTTTGGTAGACAATTAACATGTTCAAGGAGTTCCTCTCCATCAATAACAAGGTGGATTATCATTATCAAGGTCACCTTTCTTCACTAGAACAAATTACGCATTCTAGAGAATAAGGATGAAGACATAACTCATGTCACTTGGTTTTGACATATGGGAATATCTTGAGAAAGGATACAATCCTCTAGCCATGCCAATCAATTATACAGTAGATAAGGTAGAATATGAGTATAACTCAAGATCCATAAATTCCATCTTATGTGGTCTAACTGAAATAGAGTTTGTAAAATTTATGCACTGTACAACTGCAAAGGAAATTTGGACCAAGCTTCAAGGAATTTATTAAGGAGATGATAATTTCAAGTTAGCAAAGTTATAGACCTATGATGCTTAGTTTGATAATCTAAATATGAAATATGATGAGAGTCTAGCAACCTACATGTAGCTAATAGATGAAATGATCAATATGATTAGAGGCCTAGGTGAGAAGCTAGAAGAATCTATTATAGTGCAAATATCCTAATATATCTAACTCCAAATATGATGCAAAAGTTTCAGCTGTGGAAGAATTCAAAGACACGAAGACTTTGACAATGGATGAACTACAAAATATCTTATAATCCTATGAGAGTAGAATAATAGGGGTAAAATATACCAAGAAAGAAGTAGCATTTAAAGCCAAGAAAGAGACCCAATCTAAAAACAAAAATAAGAATCATATTTTGAGGATGAAATAAATGATGAGTATATTTAAGAAATTTTTGTGAGAATACTAGGAAGAGGCTCGAGGTAAGTATAGAGGAAAAATTCCATTCAAATTATTTGAGTGTGGACAAGTAGGCCATTTTTCTAATAAATGCCCAAATAAATACAAAGAAACTCAGTTTGATCATGATGAATAAAGTCACAAACAAAAAATGCAAAATATGAACTTCAAGAAGAAATATGGCAAGAATAAATTATTTAAGAACAAAATAAATTTCTACTCAACAAAAGAGTCAAGTGAATATGATTCAAGAAACCCAAGAAGCTCTAAAAAGAGGATGAAGAAAATCATTATGAATGTTTGTTTATGGCCATGGATGTCTCTAAAGAATACAACTCAAAAGGAAAGAGTGCAGTTGATTATGAAGACTCTAATGAAGAAGAAGCAAATGTAAATATGGAGGTAGAATTTTTTTGTGTTCTTGAAGAGTTAAAGATGTGCAGGAGAAAGAATCAAAATCTTAGATGCAAATTAAAATATTATGAAAAACAAATTCATGTCTATGAGAAACGACAAATTCTAAATGAATAGGAAGAAACTTATGAACTTAAAGAACTTGAAACTCAACTAGAAAGGATTTCCAAATCTTAAAAATCAAAGGATAATGAATGCACAAATTTGAACTCATAATTAGAGTGACTAAAAACTAAACTAGGACAGATGACCAACAAACTGACAATGTATGAAAATCTAAAAATAGATTAAATGTTCTAAATGATATACTTGAGTAGTTAGTAGGATATAAATGAAAAATCAGGGATTGGATTCAAGGAATAAAGAAAAGAATTAGATCATGTAAAGATGGATGGAAACAAGTCTACATCAATATCAATATGAAGGACCCATCCTGTCAGTAAATCAAGTAGTCACCAAAGCCTCCAAGAGGAAGAAAAATGCTCCCATAATCACCTATGTAATGAGGTACACACATTATTTTAACACTTATTGTTTCTCATGTAATCAGTTAGGACATAAAGTTGTTAAATATTGAAAATATGCTAGAGGCTATGGAAGAAACTATAGCTCATCATACACTATAATGAACTATAATCTTGTTCACAAAAATACCACAAGAAATGTCATGTAGCTTCAAAAAGCAAACAAGAACCTCCTAAACAAAAGATATGGGTGTATGTTGAAAAGGAAGAAGCAAACAAAATAAAAGAGTCTTTCTCAATAGTACACACCGGGTTTCATGCATAATATGAAGATAAAATATGGTATTTAGATAGTGGATTCTCCAGTCATATGACATGTGACAAAAAAATTTATCTCTCTACCAAACAATGCATCAAGAGCTATTATATTTGGTGATAATAACTCAGAAAACATAGTGGGAAAGTGACCTTTGAGTCTAGACAATGGGAGAAATATTATTGAGAATTTTTATATGTCAAAGGACTAAAGCACAAGTTGTTGAGTGTGATTTTAATGTGTAAGAAATGTTGTAATATGATATTCCATAACAAAGGTTGTGAAATAGAGACATGTATTTGTTGATTATAACCTACCAAGAATGGAGGTCACGAGCGATGGGGAAAGCAATGGATGTAATTGTCAAGACAGCTTTCTAGTTCGGCAGAGAATGTCTACACGCTAAGCTTAAAATTTCCAGGAGAGGCTGATATCTAGACAGAATTAGACGGTTGTAAGCACAAGTACGAGCGAAGGAGAAAGCAATGGAGGTACTCGGCGTAGTTTCTACGGTTCTAGCTACGGTAATGTCTCAATGCGCTAAACCTAAGAATGCTAAGGAGAGGCTGATCTCTGGCCAAAATCAGATGGTTGTAAATCTGCAAAATGAAAAAGTGGAAATGTTGGGATCCACACCTCTGGCCTGGAATAAGATTCTTCAAAGCCCTAACATCAAAGTGGGTCCGCATTCTCCTCAAAAAGGTCAGTTCAAGTGGGAAAAGGACAGTGAAGGTGCCACCTACCTGAGGGTCCCAGATGGATGTGTTGATAGGGCTTTGAGCAAAGTGAATCTCTCCCTTGTTGGTAAGTTTCTTGGCTCTAGACCTAATATTGATTTCATTATAAAATGGGCTTTGAGAAAGTGGAAACCTAAGGGAGACCTGAGTATTACCATCATGCCAAGGGGTTTTTCTAGAAAAATTTAATCAGCAAGAGGATATGGAATCGGTGCTTCTGGGAGGACCTTGGTGGCTAGGTAATATGGGCCTCTTTTTGAAAAAATGGTATCCTGGATTTGACCCTAACATTGAAAATATAAACACCATCCCAATCTGGTGTAGGCTACCTAGACTACCATTGCATTTTTGGGATGATGAAATTCTGCTAAATATTGTTAAATCCTTAGGGGCTCCTATCGGTCTGGATGGGCCCACGAGAAACAGATCCAAACTTGCTTTTTCTCATTTCTGCATCTTTTCTCAAATGGAATAGGAGTTACCGGAGCACATCATCTTGAAATCTAGGTATGGGATATGGACTCAAAAAATTGAGTTTGAAACTTTTCATTTGAGATGTAAGCATTGTCATCGCATAGGACACTCCGACAAAATTTGTCCCAAGAAGAAGATCTCTACAATGGAAGCTGAACAACCTGTGGATGGCTCAGTTCGAGCAAGGAATGTAGGGTTCTTAACATGGATAGCCGGAATGAAGACAAAGCCTCTAGTCAGAAGGAGTTGGATTTCAATAGAAAGGGGGAAAAAGGGGTTTTAGAACTCAAATAAGGAAACATCTGGTCTGGCATCCTAAAATCTCAGCAGCAGCTTTTCCTGAAGCACCTAACAAAGAGGACTTGGAAAATCCTGTAAAGGTGTCCATGGTGGTGAACGAGCAAGAAGGCTCTGTGAAGATTAATATAGTCCCTAATGATCAATATCAGAGCAATAAGGAAGCCGAGATAGATAATCATCTGTGCATCATTGAGGAAGCATCGAACAAGGATAATATGGTTTTTAAAGAAACTTTGCAGAAAAACACTCCTAGGGGAGATGGTAAATCATCTGCAGATATACCTCCTTGCTCCAGCAATAGATCATCGGTTTCACCTACTTGCTACAGCATCAGAATAGCTGATCCACACACACCGACAGGAATCAGAAAGAGCGTGAAGAGGGAGAAGTTACGCCTGTCAAAGATGATGAGGATCCGTATTCTGGATTCACAAAGATCATTTCAAAAAAGAAAAAGAGAATGAAAGGATTTGAAATGATCCCAGAATCACTTTACAGTGATAAGAAAAAGAAAAAAGATAACTGGGATACCTCAACATCCAGAACAACTAGATCTTCTAAGAAGACTAGTAGACTTTGGAGGAAGCACAAAAAGAGGAAGGCCCTCTAAAAAGGCTCTTAGATCTAAGAGAACTGAGAGAGACATTGCAGATGGCATTCAACGTCAATTGAACCATCAGGAAATTCCAACTACCAATCATTCCAAATGAAGATTATTTCTTGGAACATCCGAGGCCTAAATGGAAACTCCAAACAGAGAATCATCAAGGAGTTACGGGATTCTAGTAGTCCTAGTATTTTGATTCTACAGGAAACTAAGATGAAAGCTAAGGCCCTTGAAACTAATAAAAAGAGTTTCTAGGATAACTCGAAATGGCGGTGTAGACTCCTAGGAGCTTACTGAGGAATGACTACTCTTTGGGATAAAAGGCATTGTACTGGTACGGTTCTTAATGCTAGTACTAATCATCTTGCAATCAAATTTATTGCTATTGAGAATAATGGTGATTGGATCCTTTCTAACATATATGCCCCTAATACGGTTAGTGGGAGAAGAAAACTTTGGGCTGACCTTAAAACATTTAGAAACCAACATAGTTCAGCTAACTGGCTTATTATGGGGATTTTAACTCTCCACTAAACCCAGGTGAAAAGTATGGAGGAATCTCCAGCTTTTCTACAGGTATGGAGGATTTTGCTGATTTTATTGCTGAACATAATCTCTTAGATGTGGATCTTCATGGGAATAAATACACTTGGAATAATAGAAGGTTGGGAAAAGATTTTATCCAGGTGAGATTGGATAGAGCACTGATTTCAGCGAGCTGGATTCTCAGTCAAGACTTTCACCTCTCTTCCTTGCCCAGAGTTGGATCGGATCACAATCCGATTGCTTTAAATCTTCTCAATTGGACTAAACCCATCAGAAGCTCATTCAAATTTGAAAAGATGTGGATGGAGCATGAAAATATCTATGACAAGATAAAAGAATGGTGGGGATGGAATGGTGAAGGCACTGCTCAATTTAGATTGATTCAAAAGCTCAAAAATGTTAAAAAGCAAGTTAAAATCTGGAATAAAAGCGTTTTTGGCAATGTGTTTGATAATAAAAAGAAGTTAAAACAAAAACTTCAGGATTTGGAAATCAAAATGGATACTATGGGGAGATCGGCTAAGACCAAGCTAATGAAAAGAATATCCTTTCAGAGTTGCATACAATCTGCAGCAGAGAAGAATCTTTATGGAGACTTAAGTCTAGAGCTATTTGGCTTAAAGAGGGAGACAGGAATACGAAGTTCTTTCATATGACCACTTTGAAGCACAAAGCCTGTAATAGGATCTTGAAGTAACTAAAAGTAATGGAAATATCATAAAAGATCCCAATAGCATCAAGAAAGAAGCGCTTGATTTCTATAAAAAGCTTCTTGAGGAGAGGAATATCATCAATTCTGAGGCTATTTCTTTTATGTTGGAGGCCATTCCCCAAGATAAAATTGAGGAACAGAGATTTAGAAATATCACCAAAGTCTGTCACGCTTGAAGAGCTACAAAAGGCTGTATTTGCTTTAGAGGGCGACAAGGCTCCTGGTCCGGATGGGTTCTCCATCAATTTTTTCCAAAATTTTTGGGAAATTTGTTTGGAGGATCTTCTCAGAGCGGTGAATGAATTTTACAGAATGGGAAATCTTTTGAAAGAGCTAAACAACACTCACATTGTGCTGGCCCCAAAAAAATGGATGCTAAAGACTTCAAAGACTTCAGACCTATCAGCCTTGTGAACGCCATCTATAGAATTTTTACCAAAATTATTGCTACTAGGCTTCAACTCATTATGAATGATTTAATCTCAAGGCAACAGAGTGGATTCATCAAAGGTAGGATTATACAAGATGGAGTGATTATGGTTCATGAGACCATACATTCTATGGAAAATAATAAAAATGCAAATATGGCCCTCAAGCTTGATATGAATAAAGCCTTTGACAAGGTTTCTTGGGTTTTCCTTGACAAAGTCTTAACTAAATTTGGTTTTCCGACAAATTTAGAAAAATTATTAAGGCTTGTATCTCTACGGCCAGATTCTCAGTGGTGGTTAATGGTGAGCCTATGGGTTTTTCACTAGCAGAGGGCTTAGGCAAGGGGACCCTATCTCCCCTTTCTCTTCATTCTTATGGCTGATAGCCTTAGTAGAACAATTGATAAAGCAGTTAATGACGGTATTTTAAAAGGCTCTAAGCCCACTTCCATCAGTCAAGCTGTCTCCCATCAGCAATTTGTGGATGATACTATCCTCCTTCTTCTGGCATCTCATTGAAGCCAAGGCTACCAAGGCTATACTTCAGCTCTATGAATTTGCTTCTACAAGAGATCAATTATGATAAAAGCTCCATCTTCTTTTTCAACACTCCTGAGGAAAGACAACTTAAAATTGCTAAAATTCTAGGTTGTAAAATAAGTGTGCTTCCAGCCACTTACTTGGGCCTTCCTCTCGGCACTAGAAAAGTCTCTAGCAAGGTGTGGGATGATTTATTGGAGAGATTCCAAAAAAAAATGGCTGGTTGGAAAGGAGCCATTCTATCTAGTGCTGGTAAGTGCCTACTCATTAAAAGTACTCTTCAAAATCTACCCATTTATGTCATGTCACTCTACAAGATCCCCTCTTCCTTCAGAGAAAAGATTGAAAGGATCCAAAAAAAAATTTTATGGCAGGGCATGGAAGAGAAGTTTAAATTTCACTTAGTTGCTTGGGATAAGGTTTGCACCCAAAGTCTATGGGAGGACTGGGTATAAAAGACATTGAGAAAATGAATGAGGCCCTCATTGCTAAAATGGGCTGGAGAATGCTATCTGAGAAACAACCCTGGATTGATTTAATCAAAGAAAATACCTAAATCAACAAACTATCTACTCTTTCCTACAAGATGAACACCTCCCCTATGGTTCCATCTTTTGGAACAATCTGGTTAAGAGCAGAAATTTCATTAAGCAGGGCAGTAAATGGAAAGTGGGGATGGTTGGGACATAAACTTTTGGGATGATAATTGGTTTAATGGCAATCTCATGGATAGATTTGGGATAGTTAAGGACAGTCTTGTAAGCAAGTATGGCATCAAAATCAAGGATTATATTGAGGGAAATGGCACCAACGCAAGAAATGGAAAAAACTTTCTGTGGAGAGAGATGATCTGATACAAATTACTTCCTCCCTTCAAGATCAATTAGATCTTATTCCCTTAAGTCAACTGGATTCCAAGGATGAGCTGGTATGGAATAATTCCAATGATGGGAACTACTCTGTCAAAACTGGATATAATACTTTCTTCCACAGTAGTCAAACAGAGTTCAATTGGAATAAGATTTGGATGACTGAATTAACTCCTAAAATAATTTTTTTCCTTTGGCTGGCTATCAAAGGCAGGATTCTTACCACTGACAACCTGATGAGAAGAGGTTTTATAATGCCTAATAGGTGTCATCTTTGTAAAAAAAAAAGATTCGAGGATATCACCATCTATGCTCATTCATCATGAGTATGCTACCGAATATGGAGTTTTTCCTCTCTAAATTTGAAGCTCTCTGGGTGGTGCCAAGAATTTAAATCAGCTATGGACTCAATGGAACCCACCCTATAGGCATTGTGTTGTCAAAAGGATCTGGAAGTTGGTTATCCCTCATATAATTTGGAGGATATGGAAGGATAGAAATGATATTATCTTCAGAAATAAGAATCAAAACTATAAACTTAGTATTGGTAAAATTTCTAATGATATCAAAGAGAATATTGCTAGATTTAAACCCCCCAAGAACAAGAGATATCCAGAGAATGAAGAATATATCTTATCCAACTGGCAGATTGGAACTGTCAATAGCCGTAGCAATCCCGGAATAGTATTGATAGATCTTTGATTAAATGGCATCCTCCTGATTTTAATTGGTTTAAGTTGAACTTTGATGGGGCCTCTAAGGGGAACCCTGGGACTGCGGTAGGGGGAGGAGCGATACGGGATCATAAAGGTAGTCTGATTGCTGCGTATGCTGGGAAAATGGGAATTCAAACCAATCATTTTTCCGAAGCATTATCTACTTTATGGGGCCTGAGAATTGCCCAGACTCAAAATATCTAGAACCTCATTATTGAAGGGGACTCCCTGAATATCATTAATCTCCTTAAACAGTGCTCATCTCCAAGTTGGAGCATCAAGGATTTTATCTCAGAATCCATAAGTATATGTCAAACATTCAATAACATTAGATCATGCATACTTACCGGGAGGGTAATAAGTTGGCAGATGCACTGGCTAATTATGGCATTAATGTTAACCACATTGTTTGGGATAATAATAGCATCCCTAAGCAGCTTCAAAGTAGCATTCAAGCGGATCTCTATACGCACGCAATTTCTTGATTTGAGTTATGATTATTGGGTGTGGATCAGTATCAATAAAACTCCCACACGTGTTGAACTAAAAACTAAGATTATGCAAATCTTATCGAATAATCAAGATAGTGTGAAGTATATGGGAAAGTTCAAGTGGAGTTGCATAGATATGAAAATCGCGCATGCGGGCAGCACTGTGCTATCTACAATATGGATACAAGACTCCACGGATCCCGAAGATAGTAAAAATGTAATTGATGATAGGGAGTGGGCTAGCAAAAAGGCCGTTATTCCCACATGTGAACTTCCACAGGCTCAGATCAGCAGTCACGTGGATGTTCATGGGAAAAGCAACGGCTCTCATATTCAGCATTGTGCGGATTACAACAGTAAAAAGTAGACCAGCTTCAGCGCTTTCAAGGATTTTAGAATTTGTTGCAAGCAGTTAAGCACAGTGAAGATGGGGGGTCCCCCTTGCCAAATTGAGCCCAGTGCAGACCCGGATTGGAAGGATAATGTTGAGCTCTGGAATATACTCAGCAAGGGTGGCATCACCAACTTCATGGAGAAGGTTCAGGGCCATGATCAAAGCATCTCAGTGTTTTTGCAAGGATTGGAAGGAGCGGACTGTGGATTATGGGGGCAGAAGATCTTGGTCAACGAGGAGCTTATTGCTGAAGTGACTGGCCTTGGCATGGAGGGCTACCATTTTTTTAACAAAAGGGTCGACAGAGAAGCTGAAGAGAGGAGATTTGTGGAGGGAACTGAGAAGCTGATCTTTGTTACCGTGGGCCTACTTGTTAGCTCGATCCCTCCGCCTTATGATGAGGTTACACGCATGATGATACGATTCATTTCTTTGGAAGGGAGGTTTGTCACCGTACCTGCAAAGCATCTTATCTTCCTCAACCACTTCCACAGGAATCACATGGTATGTTTCCCCCATTATTTGCTTAACTCTCTTGAGCGCTCCATTTTGGAGTTTCAAAAGCATACCCAGTGGTTCCTTTACACCAGGGGCTTATTTTATTGCTGCATAAATTATGTCTTCTTCGATATCCTGGTCTCCCTTCCTCCCCTAGCTCTGTTCCCCCTCTGCCCGGTTCAGCTGCCGCTAGCCCCATCTCTCCACATTTTGTCCCCACCACCGCTACTGTCACCCCTCTGCCGGCCATCCAGGCTTCATCTTCCATTCCCCCTACTGCTGCTCCCACCCCCTTCACTTCCACCTCGGCCAGACCGGTCACCAGGTCCTCTAGAAGGCTTAACCTCGATACCCTTGCTGTGGGGAAGGGTCCTCATGAAATTGAAATTACACATGACCTCCTGAATATTAGCAGTGCTAGTCCCAGGATGTGCATATGGAGAGCTCTACAAAAAGGTTGGAAGCCTTAGAAGCTGATATGAAGCTGTTGAAGGAAGAGGTTAAGAACTTGGCAAAACAGAAAGGTAAGAGGAAGAAGGAGGAGGAGGAGGCTATTGATAATAGCCAGATTGAAGATATTTACAAGAAGCTGAACTCCTTAGACTCCCATTTAGGGAAGGCCAAGACTCGTCATGATTATAATATGGCCATTTTCAGTGTGATTGAAGAGTTCATTGAGCAGCATGTCCGAAGTGTCTCCAATCTCAGCGGAGTTCCGGCAACACTTTGGGGCACTGATAAGGAAAGCAAAAGGACCATTGATCAGCTGGATAAGACTGACACTGCCCACATGAAAACTTTGGCAATGTTCAAATCCTGGAAGAACATCAAATCCAAAGATCAAAAAGTCTGCCAAGAAGTAATTATAGGTGCTTTAGCTGCTCTTATGCGTTTTGTTGTTGTTTTTTGCAGTCATTTTTTGCTGCTTTATTGCAAAGTTTTGTTGTTTTTGTTTTGTTGGGGTAGCTATTTTTGGCTACTTAGGCTTCATTGTCACACTTGGATTCGATCCTCTTTATTCGGTTTTAATTCCTATTCTAGCTCCTAGGCCCTCTTTTGCTCACAAGCAGATCTATGTGGGCCTACAAGAACTAAAATTCTACAAGAGATGTGTATTTCATGTTTCTAATAGATGATTACAGATAATGACATGGGTCACTTGTTTAAATAAAAATCAAAATCCTTGGAAAAATTCAAATCCTTCAAGCACTAGTAGAGAATGAAAAGAACACCAAAATCAAATGCTTGAGATCAAATAGAGGTCAATATTTTTTCCCAATGAGTTCGATGAATTTTGTTAATAACATGGGAATAGAAGACAATTCTCATCCAAAAGAACACCTTAAAAATGGGGTTGTTAAAATAAATAACAATACTGTACAAAAATGAAAAGGATTATGTTGAATGAATCTAAACTTCTTGATAGATATTGGAGTAAAGTAGTCTACACCACAATATATATTCTAAAAATATCCCAATTCGGATAAACAAAGGACAAGGCACCCTATGAACTTTGGAAAAATGGCTAGCCAATGTAAAACACATAAGGGTCTTTGGAAGTAAATGTTATGTTAAAAGATATGAAGATAACTTGTGAAAATTTGAGTCTAGGCATATTTCTTAGTTACTCAACCAGTAGGTGTGGCCTATATATGCTACAATAAGAGGTTGTAGAAAGTTATTGAGAACTCAAATGTAAAATTTGATGATTCTTATCCTACCAAATCCAACACTAATTCCAATGACAGTCATGGAGATAAAAAGATGATGAAGAAATATAAATTCCACGTGAAGAAGTGGAAGAAAGAAAAGACACCAAGACACTCTCGAGAAGAGTCGAGAAGGATCATCCAACAAACTAGATTATTGGAAACAAATAAGGTGAAATTTTCACAAGAAAAGACTAAGAGATTAGTAGAATCATGAAGACAAAGCACTCCTATCCATGATATAACCCAAAAATGTTGCATAATCTAGTAACGATTAGTATGTGGTGGACACCGTGAATGAATAACTTGATTAGATTGAAAAGAATGAAACACCGGAGCTTGTGCCAAGACCTAAGGACATGAATATGATTGGAACTAAATGGGTATTCTAAAATAAATTGAATGAAAAAAGACCCAGGAAGTGACAAAAAATAAAGGCTTGTATAAAAAGGTTATGCACAAATGGTAGGAATCAACTTTGATGAAACATTTGCACCACTTGCAAGGATGGAAGCAATAAGACTGCTTTCTGACATACATGGCTTACAAGAAGAAAATATTTTTCCAAATGGATGCTAAATCAACATTCCTTAATGGTTTTATGGATGAAGAGGTATATATTGAGAAACCTTATAGATTTTATCTAACTGAAGATAAATATCATGTGTGCGGGTTAAAAAAGGCTCTGTATGGACTTAAACAAGCTCCTAAAGAGTGGTATAGTAGATTTGATTCATACCTTATTAAGAATGGTTTCAAAATAGGTGTTGCTAACAGTAATATATACATATAGGAAGAAGGAGATCATCTGATCATTGTCATTATGTACATGAATGATATCATATTTGGAGTAGATTATGATAAAATAACTTATAAATTTTCTGATATAATGAAGAAATAATTTGTAATGTCTATTCTTGAGGATCTCTCTAGCTTTCTAGGCTTACAAATTAGTCAGTCAGACCAAGGTATCTTCATATCCGAAATCAAATATATCAATGAAATGCTGAAAAAGGTTTAGGATGGAAGTATGTAGACCTATAGGAACACTAGTGGAAGTGGGATGCAAGATGAGAAAAAATATAACTTACAAAAACTTGACAATACTTTGTGTACATCCATTATAGGTAGTCTCCTCTACTCCATGTTGTCAAGCCTTGATATTATACAAGATATAAACCTTATTGGGAATATTTCAAGAAGATATAAGGGAAACAAACTCCAAGGAGTTAAAATAATTTTTAGATATCTCATGGGAACATTTTAATATGGAATCTACTTCTCAAAAGAAACAATTTCAACATAAAATCATATACAGATGCTGATTGGGAAGGAAGTGTTGATGATAGGAAGAGTACAAGTGGTTGAAAATTATTTGTTGGTAATTAACTAGAATCTTGGTTGAGCAAGAAACAATCATTAGTGGAACTCTTGACATGTGAAGTAGAGTATATAGCTAATGCAATGTATTATACTCAAGTTCCTTAGATGAAGCAGACACTGGAGGATTACAAGTTAAAATTTAATGGCCCAATTCTTTTTCTTTGTAATAGAAATACTTTATGATAAGTGTCTTTGAGAACCCGGTGCTCCACTCAAAGACCAAACATTTATTCCAATTAGATATAACTTCTTGAGCGAAAAAGTAAATGGCAAGAAAATCAGCCTAGAGTATGTGAGCACTAAATAGTAAATTGTAGATATCATGACCATACCACTACAAAAAGCAAGGAATAAGTTGGGGTTCATTCTTAATCCCAACATAGACTAGAAAGTGTGGAGACAAGGAAAGGGTGCATTCTCGTGTAAAATATTATTTCCTAATAAGTGAATACAATCTTCATGTGAGGGGGAGCTATCCTGTTAGCTCATTTCATCAAAAATGCATCATCTTAGGGGAGCATTGCCATAGTTTAGACCAAGTCACATAATCAAATCAAGACATAGAGGATGCATAAATTACCCTTTTTCAATGTTGTGAAAGGGGGAGAGACAATCATGAAGATCAAGAAGATGATGAAGAAATAAAAACTCCACATGAAGAAGTGGAAGAAAGACAAGACACCAAGACACCCTCCGGACAATTCGAGAGGATCATCGAACAAACAAAATTATTGGAAACAAATAAGGTGACATTTTCATAAGAAGAAGGCTAAGAGATTAGTACAATCATGAAGACAAAACACTCCTATCCATGATAGAACCCAAGATTTTTGTAGAATCTAGCAATGATATGTATTGGGTGGATGCCATTAATGAAGAATTTGATTACATTAAAAGAATGAAACACAGGGAGCTTGTGTTAAGACCTAAGGAAAAGAATGTAATTAGAACTAAATGGGTATTCCAAAATAAATTGAATGAAAAATGGGAAGTGAAAAGAAACAAATAAAGACTTATATGCAAAGGTTATGCAAAAATGGAAGGAATCATCATTGACGAAACATTTGCACTAGTGCCAAGGATGGAGGCAATCATAATGTTCCTCACATACGCAGCTTACAAGAAGATAAGATTTTTCCAAATGGATGTTAAATCAACATTCCTCAATGGTTTTCTGAATAAAGAGGTATACATTGAGAAACCTAATGGATTCTATCTAACTAAAGATAAATATCACGTGTGCAGGTTGAAAAGGCTCTATATGGACATAAACAAGCTCATAAAGTGTGGTACAGTAGATTGGATTCATACCTCATTAAGAAGGGTTTCAAAAAATATTTTGCTTGATAGTAATATGTACATCTAGGAAGAAGGATATGATCTAAATTTTCATTGTGTACGTGAATGATATCATATCAGGAGGCAATTATGATAAAATGACTTATGAATTTGATAATATGATGAAGAAATAATTTGAAATTTATATGCTTGGGGATCTCTATCTTTCTAGGATTATGAATCATCGCTTAGAAGAAGGTATATTGATATCCCAAATCAAATTTATCAATGAAATGATGAAATATTTTAGGATGGAAGGATATATACCTATAGGAACACTAATGGAAGTTGGATGCAAGATGAGAAAATAAAACATCACAAAAAGTTGAGAATACTTTGTATACATCCATGATAGTTAGTATCATCTACTCCACAGTTGTCAAAACATGATATTCTACAAGCTATAAGACTTGTTGGGAATATTTCGGAAGATCCAAGTGAAATTAATTCCAAGGCGTTAAAATAATTTTGAGATACCTCATGAGAACACTTGAATATGAACTAAAGTACTCCAAAAGAAATGATTTCATCATAAAATCATATACATGTGTTGATTGGGAAGGAAGTGTTGATGATAGGAAGAGTACAAGTGGAAGAAAATTATTTGTTTGTAATTTCCTAGTATCTTGGTTAAGCAAGAAAAAATCATTAGTGGCACTCTCAACATGTGAAGAAGAGTATATAGCTAATGCAGTGTCTTGTAATCAAGTTCCTTAGATGAAGAAAACACTAGAGGATTACAAGGTAAAATTTAATGGCCCAATTCCTTTTCTTTGTGATAACACTACCGTAATAAGTGTCTTTGAGAACCCATTGTTCCACAAAACTATCAAGCACATTCCAATTATATATCACTTATTCAGGGGAACAAGTGAATCACAAGAAAATAATCCTAGAATATGTAGTACTACAGAATAAATTGTAGATATCATGACCATACCACTACAAAAAAGCAACATTTGAACATCTAAGGAATGAGTTGGGGTTCATTCTTGATCCTAACATCAACTATAAAGTGTGGATACAAGGAAAGGGTGCATTCTCATGTAAAATATTAGATCCTAAAAGTGAATTGCAATCTTCATGTGAGGGGATCTACTCTGCTAGCTCATTTCATCAAAATATGCATCAGCTCAGGGGGAGCATTGTCGTAGTTTTAGACCAAGTCACATTATCAAATCTACAGACATGAGAGGCTGTATAAATTACCAATTTTCATAGTTTTCAAAGGGGGAGAGCCAATCCAGAAGTTCAAGAAGATGATGAAGAAATGGAAAGTCCATGTGAAGAAGTGGAAGAAAGACAAGATGTTAAGACACCCTTAAGATATGTTGAGAGGGATCATCCAACAAACCAGATTCACGGAAAAACATAAGGTGACATTTTCACAATAAGAAGACTAAGAAATTAGTAGAATCATGAAGAAAAACACTCCTATCCATGATAGAACCTAAGAATGTTTTAGAGGCTAGCAATGTTCAAGTATTGGGTGGACACCATGAATTAATAACCCGATTAGATTGAAAAGAATGAAACACCGGAGATTGTGCAAAGACCTAAGGACAAGAATGTGATTGGAACTAAATGGGTATTCTGAAATAAATTTAATGAAAAAGGAAGTGACAAGAAAAAAACAAGAATTTTATGGAAAGGTTATGCACAAATTGAAGGAATCAACTTTGATGAAACATTTACACAAGTGGAAAGGATAGAAGCAATCGAACTATTCCTCACATACGTGGCTTACAAGAAGATAATATTTTTCCAAATGTCCATGTTAAATCAACATTCCTCAATGGTTTTCTGAATGAAGAGGTATATATTGAGAAACCTAATGTATTTTATCTAACTGAAGATAAATATCATGTGTGCAGTTGAAAAAGGATCTATATGGACTTAAACAAGCTCCTAGAGCTTGGTACAATAGATTGGATTCATACCTCATTGAGAAGGGTTTCAAAAAAGGTGTTGCTGATAGTAATATCTACATCTAGGAAGAAGGAGATCATCTGCTCATTGTCATTATGTACATAATGATATCATATTTGGAGGAGATTATGATAAAATGACTTATGAATTTTCTGATATGATGAAGAAATAATTTGAAATATCTATGTTGGGGATCTCTCGTCTTTTCGTGCTTACAAATCAGTCAGTCACTGACCAAGGTATCTTAATATCCCAAATCAAATATATAAATGAAATGCTGAAAAGTTTAGGATGGAAGGGTGTAGACCTGTAGGAACACCAACGGAAGTGGGATGCAAGATGAGAAAATAATACAACTCACAAAAATTTTACAATACTTTGTATACATCCATGATAGTTATTCTCTTCTACTCCACGGTGTCTAGACTTGATATTGTGCAAGTTATAAGCCTTGTTGGGAATATTTCAAGAAGATCCAAGATAGTTAAAATAATTCTGAGATATCTCATGGGAACACTTGAATATGGACTTTGGTACTCCAAAAGAAATGATTTCAACATAAATCATATACGATACTATTTTGGAAGGAAGCATTGATGATAGGAAAAGTACAAGTGGTAGAGCATTATTTGTTGGTAATTGTGTAGTATCCTAGTTAAGTAAGAAAAAATCATCAGTGGAACTCTTGACATGTGAAGAAGAGTATATAGTTAATGAAGTGTCTTGTACTCAAGTTCTTTAGATGAAGAAGACACTAGAGGAGTATAAGGTAAAATATAATGGCCCAATTCCTTTTCTTTGTGATAACACTACTACAATAAGTGTCTCTGAGAACCTAGTGTTCCACTCAAATACCAAGCACATTCGAGTTAAATATCACTTCTTGCGAGAACAATTGAATGATAAGAAAATCAACCTAGAGTATGTGAGCATTAAAGAATAAATTGTAGATATCATGACCATACCACTACAAAAACCACATTTGAACATCTAAGATATGAGTTGGGGTCATTCTAGATCCCAACAACTAGAAAGTGTGGAGATAAGGAAAGGGTACATTCTCATGTAAAATATTAGCTCCTAATAAGTGCAATACAGTCTTCATGTGAGGGGGATCTACTCTGCTAGCTCATTTCATCAAAATATGCATCAACTCGGGGAACATTGCCATAGTTTAGACCAAGTCATATAATCAAATCTACAACATAGAGGCTGCATAAATTACCCTTTTCATTGTTGTCAAAGGGAGAGAAATGAAAGTAGAAACCAACCTATAAATGAGAGAGTGAAAACATAAGGGGAGAGATTAAATGTTTTTTCCATCAAATTTTTAGTGTTTCTATGAAAATTTTCATCAATGACAAAGGAGGATTTTGTTGGACCTTTGTCATTATTATTTGTGTTGTCATTTATTTAAAATGTTATTAATGGAAAATAGTCTAGGTTTAGGCATCTCAAGGTCAACCATTCATGAAAAGGTGTTAAAAATTCTATAACAATCATTAGGAAGCAGCTTCAAGAAAGACTCTATAAGAGAAATGTGGAGGTTGATTGGTAGTATCAGCTCTTATATGATTGTGTACAATTCTAAGGTACTTAATCAATTTTTGTGAATTCTGTGAACATGTAGAGATAGATGTCAAATCCATGAGGAGGGCCACGATGGTTTAGTGAGAGTCTGTGGAAAAGGGATGAATCCATATGTGAAAATTAAAAATTCGTGGAAGAAAGGAGAACTAGAGGAAGCCACATACAAATATAAAAAGCCAATAAAGACTAGAGATAGCCGCAAATAACTAGAAAATCCACGGAGTAAAAGAACATAGCCATGGGTAAGGAAGAAAATCTATGGAATACTAGAAAAGCTATAGATGACTAGAAAGAGTTCCGTAAATCATAAAATTTGTGGAAGATGAAAAGGCCGAGGTTTACAAAGAAAAACCATAGAACATAGGATAAAGATGCAATACAAATAAATATTGAAGTGTGTATATGTGATGTGATGAATGAACCTTATATGGGTGTAACAAGTCAGATTTGTTTGATCAATGGAGAAAATGGATAAATGTTTTAAACAAAATCAAAAGGCAGCATACTACATAATGTGTAACGTGTGCTTCAAGAAAACAATAGATTTGATCTAATATATTTCGAGCTCCGTGTGTCGAATTTAAATCTCTTTGACTTTTTGAAAATTGTTTACATCCTCTATATCACAAAATATAAATTCCCAATTTCTAGGAAAAATTAAATATCAAAGAATAAATATGGATCATTCTTTTTCTTAGTTGAAAATCCAAGAATGATGAGAAATATATTCTTAAATATTATCTCATAGCTGACTCCACTAAGAACACATTAAATATTTAATGCACTTAATAAGCAGAAAAAGTAAAATTCAATTATATAGAGAGTAAATCTAGAGTTGGCAAGATGCATTTATTAAATAGAAATTGTAAATGTAAAAAGGTGTGATAGAGTGCACAAAATTCCAAGGGAAGTGATGGAGATTATTGATTTTCTATCAAAATAAAACTACATGAAAATACGGTTTCTTCTCAAGTAAGAAAAGGAGATGCATTATAGTTGTAGGAGCAATAGAAAAAGAGATCCAATAGATGAAGTGTTAAAGATCATATCTAAGGAGAAGAGCATAAGTATGGTTGGTCCATTGAAGAAGAGAGTTTGACTAATAAATTCAAAGAGAGTGACAGAAAGCAGAGAAATCAGAAATCCAAATTGAGTTTGAAAAAGAGAGATGAAGAGATAAAGAATGTTGAATGTGAGAGCCTAAAATACCAAGTAGAGAAAGATAAAGAAAAGTGATCATAATCCATAATGTAATAAATCTTGATTCTAAGTGATCAATTTATTTGTAATATCATATTTCTAAGTGGGTTCTTAAATTATAGGGGTGGGTGCTCCTTGCAAGTGGAGCTTACTAAAATTTATTGAGTGGGTGCTCAGTTATCTTCAAATAGCTGCTTGGAGAATATGAAGTGGGTTCTTCAGAGGTTGAGTGGGTGCTCAACCAAAACAAAGAAATTTTATGCTTTGGAATTGGTGTTCCTAATAAAGTATTGGTTTTAATGTGGGTTTTTCTCCTGAAAGAGTTTCCCACTATAAATTATGTGTTTAGTGTTATTGTTGTTTGAAAAATATATTTCTAAATGCTCATGGTATATTTTTTCACTACATTAAGGAATTCTGGATTGGTATTAATTTGAAAAAAGTAATCTACACTTATTCACCCCCCTCGCATTACTTGTTATTTCTAACGAGATAGGATGGCACTTTTGGCACCTATCAAAGGACAAATCATCCCTATCATAAGCCTTCTTGACCTGTATTAAAATAAGCTCAATCTCAATTATTTTGGCCTCCATGACCACTTTATTACTTATCTTCTCTTCACCAGCTTATTTGGCTAATGGCCTATACCACTCTTGATGTTCGAAATAAGCATCCCGAATAATTCTTCAAAGTATTCCATTTCATCATTAGATTCACTCCAAGATTTTCTTACAAGGGTGGATCATGCACCTATTATTTGCTTCAATAATGCTCTTTCTTTGACATAGGAATCCTTTGTTCACTTTTACTTCCCATTGATGTCATTCTTCAATATTTCTACTTCATGCTCTTTATTCTTCTTATCTTCTACCTTGAGCGTCGTAGTAGCCCCCTTATCCATATTTCTACGTGTAACGGAAAAAATAATTTTTTCAAGGCATGGAAGCATACTATTGTCATAATTTCTTTGTTTGATTCAAACAAATAAACTAGATACTAAAATAAACAAGAAAATTAAAACATGTAGGGTTTATAATACCATAGAAGCATGATATACATGGATGGGTGGGTGCTAAATAGCTGATCTTTGTTGAAGGCTGATAAACCCGTAATTAGGACAAATTGAAAAAGATATTGATTAGATAGGATATGCGGGGTTTCCTAAACAAAGCCAGCTCCAAGAAGTGTCACACTCATTTCATGTATGTCGAACCCCTTTTAAAGAAAAAGTGAAGTAAAGGATGGAATAATAGATAACATGTAAAAATAGAAATATTATTGAATATGAGAAATGACTAAAATTGATCTAAAAGCTGATTTGATTGAAAGAAATGTAAATTAAATGCTTCACTGTGCAGGTCGATGTGAAACCCATCTTTGTGAAAAAGTAGGTTAACAAAGTGACTTGAGTGTTGATTTGGACCGTAAAGCTGAATATGCTAACCTACTAGGTCCAATACAAAATAGGATCTTACGGGTGATCTATGTCACCTACATAAGAGAACCAGTGGTAGAAAGATCCAGTAGTAGAAAATAACATGAGGGAGGTTGGATTGACAAGCCGGGCCCATGTTGATAGTGACTAGGATGCAACTAGGATAAATTTGGAGTACGAGGAACAAAATGGTGTTCTGGTAAGAGGAGTCTCAAACAAATTAAAAGTGGACACGAGAAAATGGATCTAGATGTTGAAATCATAGTCGTAAAAGGGCGGGTTGATGACGATTGATAGGTTTGATGGTGACCGTAGTAGAATTAGATAAGGCCAAGGTCAAAAAGGATGAAATGGGAGACCTAAAAGTGAAGAGGCTAGAAAATAAGGTCGATAATAGAACTTTGAGTGTTGCAAAAGCTGATCTAAACCTATAAAATGTTAGATGCAAGAAATACGAAGATAATATGATAAATATCACATAAATAACACAAAGATGATGATAAATATCACAAAGGATGATCATGAGTGATGCAAGCATGTTCTAAGAAGGTCTAGGAGGTCCTGCATAACTATTACAATAATTCTCAAGCACGAGATTCGGTTCACAAGAAAGCTCCAAAATTTGCATGCATATGATGATTATGGAAAGAAACAAATCATTTTTATAGGGTTGGTGATGATAGGGTGGGTCATTGCTTGACCACGGGGAAAATTTCCCCAATGGGGTGGATTTTGTGCTTTAGGTCGGGATTTCATGTTTTTAAGGAGGGAAAAAGTGCTTTAAAGCTTATGTGTGGGATTAGGTTGTTTAGGGATGAATCATGGGTAGTTAGAAGATAGGAATGGGTAGAAAAATCATAGGGATTTATATTTAGGATAAAATCATCCTAAATAACAAGTTGATTAGGGAAAGCAAGGATGTGGAAATTAATTAATTAATGTGAATTAAATGATGATAGGATAATAAGTGGGAATTTTATTAAATATTGAAGTGGATGGATTTAATTAAAGGGGGACCTAGATAGGACTACAAAAAAATGTGTACGTGTAGGCGAGATAAGGGTAGAGATATCGAATTTAGGTGTTTAGATTTTCCCCTTTTTGTTAAGTGGTTTATGGTAGCAAGCCATGAGAAAAAGTAGTGAGAGGATTACGATGTAGATTGATGAAAGGTTGATGATGATCTCCTCCACATCAAACGGGGGATTGATGACACTAGAGGAAATCGATGACGCATTTGAAAAAGGTAGATGATGAAGGGTTTGTGGGTGAAAATATTGGTAAAAGGATAATGTAAGGGAAGATGCACCAAGTAAAAAGGATCATACTAAAAAAAACCATGGTGGTGAATCCAATATCACATGGGTAGAGGAACAATTACGGTCTCAATGGAGGCGGGTGACAATGCTCTACAAGTCATTGAGTGGGTAAAAATCACTGAAAAATGGAGAGAATCCAATGGAAAGCTCTAAAATGTATACAAGCGGGAATGATCATAGGGTCATAGGAAAGCACCAAAATATGCACAAATGAATGCAAAAGTATGTGAAATCCTTCATACATGAGGATTCGAATGAAAAACTATGCATTCGTAAGGGATGAGGATGAAAATAATGGTGCCCCAATAGGATACGAGAAAAGGCTTGAAAAGGTGAGAAGTGAAATATTATACCCCAAGGGAGATAAGTATGACCATGAGGTGGAATTTGTGTGTAAATTAGATAGTATTTTAAAATAAAATGCCTGAAGATGGAGTAAATATGGCCATAAAGGTGGACTTCAAGTAATTCCTCGAAGCATTCATAAAAAAGGAACGGGGAAGCCAAAAGGAAGGTTGTCAAGCCAAGTTGATGGAAACTAAGGCCATTTTATGGTGACTTGATGTAGGTGGCTATATAAGCCTAGGGTTTAGTTGACAATGCTCATTTTCACACGTAAAATTGACGAGAGAAATAAGATAAATTAAAGAGAAAATTGAGAAATGGATGTCGTAGGAGCTGTGGGGAAGTGCCAGAGGGTGTGGAGGATGCTAAGTAAGAAAACTCAAGATTGTTTTTAGTTTAATTTTGTATTTTTTTATTTTTGTACATTTTTATCAAAAAGTGGATGATACTAGGGGTGGTTGGTGGTGACCCAAGTGGGTAGACGATGACTGGGCCATAAGGCGCATCGATTGGACCCTAAACATGTCAACCCAGCTTGGGTTGGCATCGAATAGGGTTGGATTGGCTATGTTTAGGGTTAAATGGATTTTTAATTAAATTTAATAGGTTTTGATTAAATTTTGGATTTTGATCTAATTTTTGCATGTTTTTAATTTCAAGCTAGAGAGACCCTATAGTTGAGAGAAAGAGTGTCTTTTATATACGAACAAATCGGAGGAGATGTTACAAATGCTAAGTGTGATACTTGGATGCATTGAGGCTCGGTGGGTTTAGACATTACTAGAGGATCCCACGAGATGTGGGGTTGATGATTTCTTTGGTGGAGAGATGGGAAAAATAGAAGGGGACATTTTGCTTTAGGATAGGGAGATGACCATCACCATGGAGGATGTGTATAGGATTATGAGATTTCCTATATAGGGGGAGTAGATACTTCTCATCATAAGTGATAACAAGTTTAGAATTTTGACACAACTATTTTGAGATAATGTGCCTCATATTAGATTTTCTTCAGGAGCATTTTCTTATGAGCTGAGGTATGAGGCAGGTGTACCATGGAGCCATGTGATATGCTTGGTGATGATGGAAATGACCCGATATGCTTTTTCGGACTAAGGTGAAGCTTAGTTTCCATGGGTGCTAGCTAGTGTAGTGGTAGATATAGTTGAGCACCAGACAATGTTCTCTTTTAGGACTTCCTTGCTAGCTTAGGTATACCATGAGCTATTAGTGGATAGGGAAGGAAAGAGGTCGAGATTGGACATCAACTTCTTTCTTCACTATTGGGCCTACGATCACATTGTTGTTATTCGACCGCCAGGGCTTCCATGGGTCACTAGGGATCACATAGAGTTGGTAGTTGGATTTTTGAGATGGAGGGCGAAGGCCTTCAAAGAAAGGGGAAAGAGGAGTGGATTGGTATGTTGATCGGTTTGCAGAGTTAGAGACTAATCAGATTAGATGGTGGCCATATAGGGATTTCCCTACATGGCTAGGTACATATATCTTTGAGTTGTTCAAAATCAGGGAGACATGGTGAGTTCGGGGAGACGGTCATATAAGATCAAGTGTGTTTAGTTTGATCTAGTGTGAAGACATTTTTGGGTTGTCAAACTATACCTCTTTCTCCTATTTTGTATAGGTGGGACGTGATTGAAAGGAACCGTCAAAACCTGTTATGGTAAATCCATTGGAAGAGGAGGTCGCATCATGGGATGATGATGACGGTGTAGGATTTGGAGTAAGATTTTGTGATTTGATGACCACTATCTATGTAGCTAGGGTGGCTATGGAGGGAGGAGAGGATGAGGTAGATGAGATGGAAATTGGGGGAGATGTAGCTCTGGGAGGCGAAGATAGATATGGAGGAGGTGGAGAGACTGTATAGTTAGCATGGCTCCACATTGAGTTAGATCAGATGAGGGTGGAGAGGGACACCATGATATAGGACAGGGACTGATACCATTAGTAGAGGGGGGCCTATAGGAACCGTTCTAGAGATACTTATACCATACTATATGCCAATGTTGCATGTGGAGGATAAGAATCACCACAATGATATGGCATCTCCTAGTATGATCTGTATTGATAGATACAAATCCTTATCCATAGAGGCTAAGTATTATGAGGGGATCATGATAAAAAATATTCAAGGGAAACTTTGATACTGGGAGCATATACAAAGGAGAGAGATAGGTGGATTTGGGTTGTCAAGGCGCCAATGAGTGTGGCTCAACCACATCGAGGAGATGGCCAGGTGGAGTGGAGGTGACAAGGCCGAAAGATAAATATAGGGACTTGCCTCACATGGGAAATATTTTAGGCTCTCTGATGTTAACTTTACTGATTTTGATAGCATTTCTTCTTTGAGAGATCCTGTTAAAGGCCAAAAATTTATCTTGAGACACATTTGATATATATATAATTTTGATTCGGGTTGGACCATGTGTTCATTATATGATGTTATGAGTTAGTTTTATGAATTTTTGATGTGATTATGATGTTTATGTGTGTTTCATTATGTTTTATTACGATGTTTGATGATATGCATTTATCTTTGGATTTGTATATGTATGGATGATTGATGATGTATGTATGTATGTATATGTATATATATATATATATATAATTTTGATTCGGTTGGAACATGTGTTCATTATATGATGTTATGAGTTGG
This sequence comes from Taxus wallichiana var. yunnanensis, assembly GCA_018340775.1. Taxonomy (NCBI): domain Eukaryota; kingdom Viridiplantae; phylum Streptophyta; class Pinopsida; order Cupressales; family Taxaceae; genus Taxus; species Taxus wallichiana. Next base: position 932,239,027 of record CM031242.1, read on the forward strand.
TTTTATGAATTTTTGATGGGATTATGATGTTTATGTGTGTTTTATTATGTTTTATTATGATGGTTGATGATATTTACATTTTATCTTTTCATATGTATATGTATGGATGATTGATGATGTGAATTTTTTGTATGGTTAATGAGGATTAGGATTACATGTTAGTTTTGAATTTGATCATGGTAATGAGATGAATGGATAGAATGTGATGTGGATGGAAAATTAATGTGGATGTGATTATTGATTAATATAAGTAAATGTTGATGTGTTTAGGATAGATAGATAGATTGATAGGTGATTGAGATAACAAAAATGTGTTTAAACATGGATGAGAGATAGATGTGAAAAGGATTGAAGATAGAACACAACTAAATGATGAATACCTATAAACGAACAACATCATGTCGTATCAAGGGATGAATGAAGAAAATATGCCTCTAATTACATTAGAGGTAAACAAGAGGAGATCTGAATAACGTAAGGCACATGCGACCAAAACATGTGTTAGAATGTAACCAACGATAGTTAGTTATATCAAAGATCATAAAGAGATAATGGATGGAATGAACTCATAGACCTAATTTTGACACAAAAAAGGGGTTTGAGATGTAACTTGTATGTGGGAAGAGGGTATTTGTTAGTGGTGTTCCCTAAATCTATGCCCTGCTCGGGAAGGGGAAGAGCAATGCTAGAAGAAAGTTGATCAATGCGGGAAGCTTTCTTAGGATGTTGATAAAATGGAAGGCTAATCAATGTGGGAATCCTTCAATGCCATGATAAAGAGAGTAGCCATCCTTCAAGGGTATGGTCTAATTTTAAACATATGTAATATATATGGAAAACAATAATATATAATAGTTGTCCTTCAAGGGATTGTTCTATTATTATTATCTTTTCTTATAAATTTTCTTTTTTACTAAACAATTGTCCTTTAAGGGAGCAGTCTTTTTTTTATAGCTTTTGACTTTTGATAAGAGCATCCTTTGATTTTTATTCTGACATGGGGAATATCTAGGAGTAGTCAAGTATACCACTTAGAGGGACAATGAATATACAAGAGGAACTCCTAGACAATTTGCATGGTTACAATAGTCAAGGAGAGAGGGTGATAGATGCAATGATCGCAAAGTTTTTGCCAAAAGGGAGAACCTATCCATAATGAATATGCTATGAGCATAGCCTTAGAGCTCATATTTAAGGTCATAAGTTAGGAAAGCGATGGACAACCACATGATTCCAAATCTCTACGATGAAAGATGGAGGAGCCTAATGATGAAGGGATGATCTAAGGATATGACTAAGAACTCACTGGAAGACACACTAATAGTAGAATGGTCCCATGTGCAATGCATTAATAGGTTCCACATCTAGTTTACAATCAAGGGAGGCCAATCGATAGGCTACCGACCCATACTATTGCTGATAACGTATGGTCTAATCCAGTTAGGGGAAAACTTTCCACGTTGGCTCCTTTCTAGAGTAGTGACATTCTGATTTTTTTAGAACAAGGTCACCAAAATTAAATTCACATTATTTTATGTTCTTGTTGTAAGCACATTTAATGCACTCTTTATAAACATTTTGGTGTACAAGAGTGAGATGGCTACACTAATATAACAACTCAAGTTGTGCTAGATATGCTTAGTGACAATATTCATCGAGAGATGAAGTAGCGAATGGACACGCACAAAGAACAAATTTTCACTTTTGGAGGAAGAATGGATTCAATCGTACACAAAAAAAGGAGTATCCCCATAGAAGTGCAAATGCTATCCCGATAATCCCAAAGAGTGAAAGGGAGATGACGATTCCAATCACGACCAAACTGGTTAATATTTTCGGTAAGAATGTTTCAAAGAGTTTTATTAATGGCTTTGGCTTGACCGTTAGCTTGAGGATAGTATGGAGAAGAGAATTTGAGTTAGAAGTTAAATGAGTTGCAAAGATTCTTGAGATATTTTTTAAAGGACTTTCCTTTGTCCCCGATGATTTTTAAGGGATGCCAAAGCGGAAAATGATATCTTGGTAGATAAAGTTAATGATTGGACCAGATTTGGTTGAAGTGATGGGAATTTCTTCCACCATTTTAGTTAAATATTCAGTTGCAATGATGATGGAGTGATTTTATTGTGAATATCGAGGATTAATAAGGCCGAGACCCCATTATCTATGATAGGGGATTTTGGGTAAGAATATAGATGGAAAGGTTTGGTCAGGAATGTTCAATTCAAGTTTAGGTAGGTTGAGATAAGTCAAATAAGGATCATGGAGCTTGAGTAAATACACATTTTATTGGGAAAACAAGAGTAATAGTTACTAAAGTGATTTTAGGATGATATTATACGACCATGAGGTTGGGCCTTAGATAGAGCCATGGTGCTCTCAAGGGAAGCAAAAATATGGCCATGAAGGTGGTCTTAGGAGGAGAAGATGATGGATAAAACTAGCTGATATGATTGGATGAGATGAGCTAGATAGGATAAGATAATGTCAGGTATGGAGAGGATCCAATCCACAAGTAGACAAATCCTAGAATGAATTCCCCCAATGTTAAATAAGTTGTAGGGATAGGATGATGAGGAAGAAGATGTGGAAGAATCAACAACAAGGGGAAGGTGCTCCCCCTAGCGAGAGAGATGTGGATGAGCTAGTGGATGTCGGAAGAAATGGGATGGGATGTCAAATATAGATGGGGTATAGGGTCAAAGATCATAGGGATGATGTATCAAGGAAAACCGTATCAATGAATAGGAAAATACCCTCGCTAAGATAAATGGTATGTGAAGACGTGGTGGATGAAGGATATGGCCTAGTGGCTCATATAGATGGAGAGGAAAAAATGTGAGTCGAATCAATTTTGGATGAGATGGTGGATGGATTAGGGATAATTTTAGTGGCAAATATTCGTAATATGGTGAAAATTTTATTTTAGAAAGATTTGAAAAGGTGATTTTTTTGAGCGGGTCGGTGTCTCTGTTCACCTAAAATTCACAATATATTATTTTTTTAAAATGGGTCAACTTCACCTTCATTTGAAAACATATCCTATAAAAACCTATGTGATTCATCGGGTAGTATCTTGTGGTACTACCACAAGTAGCTTACCAAATTACCAATACCGTGAAGTTTGAACTCACATACTCTTAAGCCTCGCAGAGATTATTAGCCTATTAGGGTTAGTTGTTAATGCTTGATAGGGATATAGTTGATGCATGACAAAGAGGTATTACAAACATGAAACAAGGAGATATTACGATATGCAACAAGGGGTAAGTAGTTGATGGCGTGATAGAGATAGTGATGCCTTTTGATGTGCGGCAGAGATAGTTGATGCTTGATAAGGGTGTAAGTAGTTGAGGCACATGACAGGATAGATTTGATGTGCGATAGAGCCATTTGATGCCTTGGTGATGCGTGAAAGAGACATTTGACATGTTGTTGATGCGTGAAATTAGTTTTGACTCGACTCACCGAGTCGCTTACTTGGTTCTTTTCACGACAGACTCTATTCAGAATAATGGAAGGTGTTAGTCCTAAGAATGAGAAGACCCTAAAAGTAACTAAGAAATATCATAAATCAACTCGTTTAATTATTTTGGAAACTCTACTGATACAGAAATTGAAAATACCAACAACCATATAGATGCCACCAGAAAGAATCAAAATATTGACTGTGTGGAAGGTATTATTGAGGTGGACATGCATTTTGCATAGTATCAAACAAATGACACCTACGATAATATGCCAGATCTTGAAGATATTCTTCCTGTTAGGGTGCAACCAGAAGTGCATCAAGATATCACACATACAAATACTCAACAAAATGGAACACAAAAATCAAATTCAAATTCTGGTTCATGAAAGAGGAAACTAGGTGATTGTGATATTGCTCAAAATTCTACTCAAAAAGTAAAACATTGAAAATGAACAAGAATATGTGGACCATTGGCAAGTCATAAAAGTTTTATTGGGTAGATAAATTTCCATTCATCGAACTGTATAATCATCTAATTTTGAAGATATCCCATCAATGTACATGTACAATATGTACATGGAAATTGGGAAAGAAAAAAATGAGAATGAAGCTGACACTATAGAAAAACATTATGGAAAACAATATTTGACCAGTAATGGGGGCGGATGGCAAGAAAATAAAAACAAACAGTGGAAAATGAAAAGAATGCATTCATGTTAGATACGTAGCATTATGAGGTAGAATAGAAAAACGTAGACATCTTGTGGAAAAGGGAGGAACGATCACATCGTAAATTGGTAAGATGAATCAAACAAATATACATGCAAAACTCATACAATTCTCTACTTTATTTCACATACTAAAGAAAGGAAGAATGATTTCGGATTTCCTCGATTTCAAATTTTTGTATCAATATAATGGAATGCTGAATGTACCTCAGTCTCATTGGTCTGAAAGTAGTGGATGGGAAATGGCAAAATGCCTTTCGATGATAGAGAAGGAATATTTGAAAGAGAATGTAAAAAATCAAAGTTTATCTCTCTTTCAATTGATGAAGTGACAACAGTCGACAACACTGCATGGGTATGTATCCACGTCTATACTTTAGAAAATCATATAAGGACACCTCATCTGTTGGGTGTTATGAAAATGGTTGAAAACTATAATGCCGAAAACCTACATAAAATAGTTGTTTCTCATTTGAAAGATATTGTTGGAATGACTGATTATGAAATTGCTACGAAGTTGGTATGCATCGGAGCAGATGGTGCATTTTTCATACAGGGCCACCAATGTAGGGTTGTGTGTTAGATTACAAATAATAGTGGCCCCATATATGCTACCAATTCACTGTATGGCTCACGGAATGAATTTAGCGTATAAAATGGTAAGTGGTAAGCAACCATGAAAATGTTGCTAAATTAGAAGACATTATAAGATAAATTCATGCCTATATGGCAAGCAGCCCAAAGCAATTTCTTGAGTTCCAAAATTTTTTAATTAGAATTACAGATGGAAAAAAGTTCTGAAAGATGTTGAGACTAGATGGATCTCTTTGTATGAACCTGCATGTAGAGTTCGTGAGGAGTATACTTCGTTGGTTGGTTTCATGCACAAATATCGTCATGAATTTGATAGGGTGAGGGACTTGTTATTCCGTTTAACTAATTTGGAGACATTGCTTACATTGTTTGGTATTCTTCCAATGTTGAAGGAGATCAATACACTGATGAAGCATGCACGGGTAGATTAATCTATATTGTGGATTTAATACGGATGAGAAAAATGGTATGTAAAAGTCTTGATATCTTATACTGTTCCCAAGATATTTTTGATATACCTATTTTTGAGAATTGGAAAGCTTTATTATCGATCTTTAAAATTCTAGTAACTATTTAAAATTGAATATCCAAGATCACCTCTACATCATTTGTTAATGGGAGGGACATACCACTATTACATTTTGTAAAAATGTCAAGATATTACAGATTGGAACGAGAAGATGTTCCTGTGAGACGTAATCTCTTTGAGTCTTGTTATAGTTGAAACAAGAATAAAGCTTACAAAATTTTCAAAATCCTTATCATCGAAATTAGAGAACGTTTCTCCAAAGATAAAATTCTTGCATGGGTGTGATGAATCCTAATTTTTGGAATACTCAAGGTGGTCATGATGAATTTGTAAGAAATCATTTCCATAAATCCATGGGTACAATAATGGAATATTTTGCAAAGACTTCAGAGTTCAAGGGTATGGAAATCAAAGGTATACTGAATGCTGATTTATTAAAATTTCAATCAAAATTTTTTGCAACAATGAGGAACCAATATAAAAATTTAGACAAACCTTCTGAAAGTGGTGCTATTACAAGGTTGTGGTGAGGAATCTATCAAAGTTCTATCTTACAAGAAGATATCAATGAATATTTCAGATTATATGAGTTATGCCAAACAATGATTTTGGGGTCTGTGGAGGACAAAAGGGTTTTCAGTGCATTATCATTTATAAAATCAAAATTGAGAAACAGGTTGGATAAAAATCTAGAAATTTGCATGAGGTGTTATGTATCTCAATACTCCATGGAAACCTTTCCTTTCGATAGAGCAATTGCACATTGGAATTCCCTTTGCGAAAGAAGAGGTGTGAATAATACAACTACAAGTACAATTGTTCCCAACATTGAGAGTGGAATTAGTGCATCATCACACTCTACAAAAGAGAACATCAAGTTTGAAGAAGCTATTGATAATGGATTGTTTCAACTTTAAATAGGTATCTTCTTCACCTTAATCTTATTATTTGTAACTTTAATTTTTTTTCAGCTCTTGTTATCATTAAAGATGTTACAAGTATATATTAACATTTATTTAAATACAATTTTTTATTTTTATTGAAAACGTGGGTTGACATCCATCCGAGGAAGCTGGTACTTCTCGGGACTGACAATGTCAGGAAACTCACCCATCTATCTACTAATCCATTTCTCATGTTGAGTTTTCTTAAAACAAAGATCTAGCACATTACCAATGATGATTTCATAGCCATCTAAAACACTAGAGGTAAGTTAAACCCTATCATATCATCTTTCTTGATTTCTTACAATTATGTTTAATTTATTTTTTATATTTGCAAAATGCTTTGATATATTTTTAAACTTTGTGGGATAAAATGACACAATTGAATTTTACAGAGGAAGATATTTCCATATTATACAATTCATAATCCACGATCCATTATACAATTCGTCATCCACGATCATGCTAGAAGCTAAATCTACGTCCACATAAAATTCATCATCATCCATATATATCATATCATCATCATATCATTATCATAATCTTGACACTACAATTATTATTAAAACAATTATTTATCTATTTTAAATTTAAAGAAATGTCTCTTTCCTAACACACTCCATTTTCTAAAAATAATTCATGATCATATCATTACAAGTATGTCCATTCTAATGTCATCTATATCCATTCTAATGTCATCATGATCATATCATTATAAGTATAGAGAAGAAGAATTATCTTAAAACAAGTTTAAATGTCTAGAGAAGAAGAATTATCATGCTTGAAGATAAATCTATGTCCACATACAATTCATGATAATCCAAGTAACCACGAAACATACGTCATCATCCCTATCTAATGCAATCATCATTACAAGTAAACCAAAAACATAAACTCCATATACAATCTAGAAATTCTATACATAATATATAGGAAGTTATAAAATTAAAGATTATATAGTGTTTCAAATTTTCAAAGGCTATCAAATCCAGATAATAAAATTCAAATGCAATGACCACAACATTCAATGTTTCAAATTTTAAAATATAGACTCGATATTTAAAGTTTCCACACTCAATAATAAAAGTTTCAACCCTCTTTTTTGTATCCATTTCAACTCCTATGCTCCTTTCCCCAATGGTTTCTTCACCTGTGGTTATACCCCTTTCCCCAACGGAAGAAATAACCCTAGAATTTATAAGATCTTCCACGAAGTACTATCCATATTTTTTAAATTCTTTCTTCTTGCTTTGTCACATCTCCATGGGAAAACAAATTTGGATCAGCTGCTGCCTTAGCTTTGAATAATATTTTAGGGTCAAAGCTTCATGCTCTTTAATTATCTATTTCAATGTATTGTTTTGTTTGTTAACCAAAACAATATTTTCCTTCAAATTCTTCGTTGTGGATAAACTGTTCTTTGCTTTTTCCAAGTGAACTTGGAAAACCTTTGCAAAACTCTTCAAATTTTCATATTTCAACTACAAAAAAAAATGTCAATTCAACATATTATTAAAATAAGGAAACTTTAAATTAACAAAAATTATTATTTGAAAGTGATAATAGTTACGACCGCTCTATCTCTCGGCATTTTCAATCTGCTACCATATCCTTGTCCTTAGACCATTTGTTAAAATATGCCTAGGCCTCAACACTAATATTTTCCAATTTGTTTAATCTCTTATCCAAAATGTCATCTTTATAGTTGTTATACGTGACAGTCCCACTTACTTGGGTACTTGTTGTCAAAATTTGACCCCCACGGTAATTTTGATAACATGCATCAAATATTCAAGTCCTGGGAAAATTGATTGATTCGGGGCCAAAATCATGTTGCTAGAGTCCCCTCAAATATTTTCTAAGTTCCCTGTCTGAGAGGAAAAGAGCAAGCTCTGAGAAAATGTGAAAAAAGGTTGCAGAAGGCAAGTAGGTTGATCCAGGAAAAAATCATAAAAATGACTAAGTCCTAGTCCTAGGGGCAGTCGGGACATTTGGGACAAAAGGCCGAACCGGCCTGCTCGGCCGAGTAAGCACAAACAGCCCGCAGCTTAGCAACAGGACATCTGGGACAAAAGTACGCGCGGGCGCGAAATGCTGGTTCGGCCGAGAAAAATTGGCTAACTCAACGAGAGGGACGAAATGGGACAATCGGGCCAAAAGGCGCGAACCGCCAACCTGAAGGCGAAAAAGGGCCAGACAGTCCAAAATCAAATGGGACAATCGGGCCAAAAAGGCGTGAACCGGCCGAACCGGCCAAAAAGAGTCAAGTCAGTCTGAAGCAAAGTGGGACAAGCGGGCCAAAAATGCCCGAACCGGCCAAATCGGCCGAAATGAGTCCAGAGGGTCCAAAATCAAATGGGACATCTGGGACAAATGGACACTACGAAATGCCCGAACCGCCAAAATGAGCACAAAGGGCCCAAAATCAAATGGGACATCTGGGACAAATGGACGCGAAATGCCCGAACCGGCCGAAATGAGCACAAAGGGCCCAAAATCAAATGGGACATCCGGGACAAATGGAGGCGAAGTACGTGAAGGAGCCGAAGGAGCCGAGGACCAATCAGAAACTGCCACGTGTCCTCACAGGAGAAAAAGTCAAAAGGTCAAAGGGGCGAGTTATCGAGCGCTGAACCGAACCAATGAAATGGCGCCACGTGTCCAAGTTTAAGGGGCCCACAAGGAAAATTCAAAAGATAGCCCACCGAAAGGTAGAGGAGAGAGAATCGCGCGACCAATCAGAGCATGCCACGTGTCATCCAAGTGGCAGAGCGCGGGAAATATTTCAAAATCCGTTTTGGTCTGCTCCGTGCCCTAAATCTTCAGATCGCCATATCTTTTGATCCAGAGCTCGGATTTCCACGTTCTTTATATCAACGGAAAGCTTATGAAATTCTCTACATGATTCTGGGATCAACCTCGAGTTTTGGTGCAGTCTGAAGAGAGAAAATCGAGAAACGGCTCTGACGCGTGTGCACGGCCAGAAGTGACATTTTAGCGGCCAAATTAATGCAGAATGGGTCGCATTCTCCTCCAAAATCACTCAAAGTGACAGGGTATGGGTTGGTAAGATCCTCCATGCTGATTTAATGCATCTACAAAATGAAGAATGGGCTTGCACGTTTTCCCACGTTTTCGTCCCCAGGCTCGACTCCATGCAAATGTAAAAGCCAGATTTGGCTCATTTAAAAAAAAAAAAAAAGTTGTTCATTCTTTCGGCTCGGCCCTCCCTTCTTTTCTTCTCTAGGGTTGAAAATGGAGTTCGAGCCTCCTCCCTTCTCTGTAATGGCATTTTTTTCCTTTTACTAATGGAATGATGTTACTGCAAACTTCTTGAGTAACAAAACGTGTTCTGTGATGCATCTGTCCATCCTCTCTCGTTTTTGCTTGTTCTCTCCTTGCCTCTCTTCATTTGCAGGTATCTGTGCATGTCTAAATGTTCATTGCAGGTTTGGAGCTGTGTTCATGGAGTTTTGGGACATTTTCTGTGTGAAATCTATCCTTGGGCCTGTGATGCATCTGTCCATCCTTCCCATTGCTCACCTCTCTTTGTCACATGGCAGCTTTTGATAGATGTTCAACATCCTCCTTCTCTCAGTGTATCACCGTTTTAGTGTAGGCTTTTGCTGTTTTCCCTTCTCTCTCTCTCTCTGTCTCCTTGGCATGGTTAGATTAGGATTAGATTAGCTTGCACTCGTGGAATAGCTTGTGGCGGAGTAGTTTAGGAGCAGAACCACCTTCTCTGGAGATTCCTCTCTCGGTTTCACAAGTCCCACGCTTAGAGAGAGGTTTCCATGTTGTGCAATCACACTAGATGCCCGAACATCAACCTAGAAGCCCGATGTGCATCCAGGTGGTGCTATGATTTTGCATCAACAGTACATAATGAATCCATCTTCGCAGTTGATTTTGGACTACATCATATAAACTATCTCTTTGCTAATAATTTTCATAATGACCAATAATCTCATTGATAAGTACTTTAGCCCTTTTCTCCCATTCTATGAGCTGATTGATATGAGGTAGAATAAACTCATTGACATGGGATTGAAAATCATAACCAATTAAGTTCTCCAAAGGAAAAGGTAGAACTATTCACCATCTCGTATCCGATGAAGATGATCTCACTTTGGAGAGGTATAGGGGCTTTCGGCTAGATCAACTACTTGGTTTATGTCTTTGGGTGGCTTTGATCCTATTTGTGATAAAATTAATCAAGATTCGATAAATAAATCTAAAGTGAAATGTAATTCAATATGGTAAAGTATGTTAAAATTGAATTATACTTGTTGGCCTTGAATCATCTCACGGGTATTGAAAAAAACTAGGTTGGGTCATTGCTTATCAATGCCCAAGTAATCTTCATCTAAATTTATATTATTAAAAATTGATATGCCCTTGCAGATTGGGCAAGCCACCAAGTGAGATGGTTAGAATTTGAAAGGAGGAAGCAATGTTTAGTGTCCCACTAGGGGCTAGAGCAATTGGCATGCGTTCACCAATGTTCTTTTTCTTGTTCCTCCGGTTGGCATTTTAAATATTATTAGTTGAGGGGGTGGGTGCCACTTGTTTGAATGGAAGGACTACAATGTGCTTGAAAAGTTCAAGAAAAAACATATGAAAAACTATAAAACAATGCAAAAAATATGAAATTAAACAAAATAGTATTTAAAACTTGTACCTTGTTGTTGAACTTGAGGGTAGCTTGTTGTGGTGCTAAGGGCGGCCATGTTGGAGTAGTAATTGGTGGTTTTGAGAAGATACAAATGCATGTGATTGTACTTAAGTGAGTTGGGGAAGATGGTTGAGTTTCGAAAGACGTGTATGGTCTAAAGTCCTGTGAATGTCATCAACATTGACTTATATGTCAATTCAATGGGTAAAATTTAAAATGGAAAATGAAACTACAAATCTAGAATTTTAAATAATACATGAAAAGGTATTACTTCTCTGGTGTTTAATGAATTCAAACTGTTGGGGGTTCGGAGAGGAGTGAGCTTCCATTTCAGATTGGGAATTTCTGAAGCCTTAGCATGTTATTGGCCTCTTCCTCCCGATAACACCTTTTTTCAAGGAAGGGCTTCCACAAATCTTCTTTAGAAACAAGAAATTGTTAATACCTATGCACAGTGTAATGTTGAAATACAAACTTAATAGTTTATACATGTTGTTCACCAAATGGAATTGCCAACTTCATCAACACCTTGTCACGTGCAAGTGGGAATTGTTTTGTATTTTAAATTTAATAGAGCCTCATAATAAAGGCCAAGGAGATAGTTTGTGGAGTAAATGACGGGTTTTTCTAAAGCTTTGCATTTGTGACAAGGTGCATGAATCAAATGTCGGTTCTTATTTTTTTATAAAAAGGTGCACGAATCAAATTTTTGTTTTGCGATAGTTGTAATAATGTATGCAATGGTCCAGCTTTGGTATATCTATTTTCGACCCTACAAAACTATTCTGGATTGAAAAAAGGAAATCATTGCAGTAAGAAAGTGTTGTGCAATTGTTTGTGTATCCACACCATGCCTAGATTTATTGACATGAGCTCGCAAATGCCAAAAAAATAGTGGGAATTAATATAACATTAAATTGTATCACAATCAAAAACTGAATAAAAATGACGAAAGAAAATGAATTAATGCATCAAGAAGGAGGGATTATCACATGATAGAAAAGGGGCATGATAGTGAAAGAGGGATAACACATGATAAGGGGAAGGACGTCAATTTGAGATATTTCTTATCATCTTGAAGAGTGTTGCCTTCATTGTATCAAAGGGTGAATTTCGAATGGAAGGCACATGTAAACCGATGGATCTCGGTTTCCTCGCACTGCAATTGAAACAATCGGTTGTCGTTCATAGTAACATAAAATAGGCCATCTTCTGTATTGTACGATGAGAGAAGGTAGTTCAAAATATCTAGGTTTGTTTCAAAATGGGGCATCTTAACAATCCCACTAAACTCACATGCATTGATCAAATATTTGTATTCGGAAGTCATCTTTAAAACAGTTTGGATGTGGGGGCACAAAGAATTCTGTAGATGATCTTGGCAATGGATAGGACTAGATTTTCCTCTTGATTTTTGTCTTGAACTTGAAGTTGGGATGCACTTATAGTTTCCATTTTGATTGTATTTGTGCTTGATTCTTTGAGAATGATGGATTCTCTTTTGTATATAAAAAATCGAGAGTCGAGAAGTGTAAATGTGAAAATGACTGCACTGGAGGGTATTTATAGGATTAAACGCATGTCAAAGGCCCTTGTTGATGCACGTCAATGGTTCTTGTTTGCGTGCATCAATGGTTCTTGTTGATGCATGTCAATGGTTCTTGTTGACGTGCGTCAATGGTCCTTATTGACGCGCTCATCAACAAGAGTCTTTGACGCGCATCAACAAGGTCATTGACGCTTGCGTCCAATGGTTTTTGTTAACGTGCATCAATGTTCCTCGTTGATGCCGCGTCAATAAAACCATTGACATGCATCGCGTAAGAACCATTGATGCACATCAACAAGAACCATTGACATGCGTCAACAAGAACCATTGACACGCATCAACAAGAACCATTGACGCCATGTTGACGCGCGTGTCGGCGAAGGGTGGTCGGCGCGTTGATGGTCCATGTTGATGCACATAAAAATGATGTCAATGGTCCTTGTTGACACACGTCAATGAGGCATCAGTGTCTGAGAATCTTTAGTCTCTCTGGCTTGAAAAACCTGGTGAAAATTTAGTTATGGAAAACTGTCAAATTCACCTTTCACTGAAACCAATTCCAAGGATATTCACCAAGTATTTTCCACCTCCAATTTTCTAGAGGTGTCTTAAAATGAACCCTGGGATGGAGAATAAGAGTCTTTGAGAAGGTCCTATCTCTCGATAATATCATGGATGATAGTTTGTAGGGCCTTACAATGTTCGGTGTCATGACCCGGGGTAAGATGGTAGCACAAATTCGGTGGGGTTAAATCATGATGGCTTCGGATGTTCGGATTAAAGGCCCCGATAGGCAAAAGTGTGATGGCCAAAATTTGGAGTAGATATTGCAGGACTTCGTATAAGATTCAATATATGTGTCATGATAGGTTTTGGAAGATGTTTTGGATGTCAAGGATGAGGGTGGATTGTTTCGAGATCTTGGTGTTTTGTTTTTAGTTTTGATGAGTGATTGGTTTCCCCGGAAGAAGAAGAGTTTGGTAATTTTGGTCTAGGCCGATCGGTGGATGGGAGTGTTCTTAATGAAGGAGTTGGTCTTAGGAAGGAGTCAGAATGTTTGGATTTGGGTTGGTTAATTCATTATGATGATGTGGTCCTATTGGTCTTGGTGGGAAGAATGTCTATCTTTCTCGTGGGGTGTAAAAGAACCACCGTGGAATGGTACAAAGGTTTTTGGATTTGGTTTGTGAATAAGTACCCGGTAAGTGCACAAAGTTGGTGGACAATTTCGTGGACATAAAAACCTGAAATTCAGGAACCACGATCATGGTTTATATACCATGATCGTTGTTTTAAACCGTGATCATGGTTCCTAAATTTTGGGTTTGGTAATAACTGAATCTAAAACCGTGATCACGGTTTAGAACCGTGAGTGCGGTTATAAACTGCGATCGTAGAACTCGAGATAAAAAAGCAATCCTCGCGAGTCCTCATTTTCCCCATTTTCTTTTCAAACCGCGATTTCTCCTAGATGTTTTTCACCGAGCTTTGAATACCACCTCAAAATTGCTCATCGGACTTTTGGATCATGATAGATTCAACCATGCCACCAAGATGAGGAGGTAAGCCCCCGATTTTAATCATTTTTTTGTATTTTAGGTTTTTTTTGCATTTTAGGTTTTTTTTTTTTTTTTTTGATGGGTTTTTTGAAATGTTTGTTTATGTATACAATTTTCTTGTTTTTTTAGTTGGTCAATGAAAGCTCGAAATCATACAAACCATTCCTCCAAACATAGATCCACCTCCTCAAACATAGATGGCTCCTTTCCTGTCCCCACTAAACCAGCAGAACACAAGATAATATCATTGGAAGAATCTGAGAAAATAAAATTGTCATTGAGAACCTTATTCAGACAATAAGACAAAATCATGCCACAAATCCGTCTGCATGACTTTAGCCAACACATTGTAAACATTGATTGGTGAAGTCGACTCCGCAACCAACCAAATACATAGATGGAATACCTTTAGAGGTGATTGTAGGCAATGGTATGTGGATAAATTATCCCATGCGGTCGTAAAAGACAAAAAAATTAGAAAATACCTCATTTGTGCATTATTTACTGACCCGAGAACCAATGCCCCCACACGCTACTTGCAAACGGTTCCCAATCCATTCGTGCCACGATGACCAAATCGAAAACAATTTTTGGGACTGATGGTGGATGGTTTTTATTATCCACCATGCAACAACAATGAGGTTCCTCTTTATTTTTTGAAGAAATTATATTGTGAGTTCGTGCTTAATGAGGTCCCAAATTATTTTGACTTTTCTAACTTTTTTGGTTAAGGAGGTGGCTCTGCACAGAGTAGACTTGGTGCACACATAGGTCAACCAAGGATCCCCATGCCCCAAAACTCCCACTGCCTTCAGTTATCCCTCCTACAGTGAAGGAGGTTGTGGATATTGACACACTACATGCATTGAGGGAGCTCACTGACACTCTGACCCAACATAGTGACTAGATTGCATCTGGTGATGTTGGTGGAGGTGCCAGTTCTAGTGCACCACACCACTGTGGATCATGTGGTGCCGTATGCACTGTGGGTCGAGACATCATTTGCTGGTTCACATGATTTCTTTTCTATAGATGAGATGCTGGGGATGTTTTTGGAACTGGTGCCATTGATATTGGTCTTTCATAGGTAAATTTCAAATAAATATAATATATATATATACAATAGTTTAATTCACATGTTTGAGATTTTAATATATATGTATTTGATTGTATGTTATGTACATACATGTAAAAAAATTATTTTTATTTTATTTTAAATAGCAAGAGTCGATGAAGAAAACATCCGGCATTGACATGTTAGCTACTACAATTGGCGTGTTTCAAACGTAAGTTTCAAGTTGTACAAACTTACATTTTTAATTTCATTTGATTGCACTAGATTATTATTATAATGTTTCATGTGTATGTTGTACATATTAATATGTTTGTCTTTTATACACAGGAGCCTGGCAGGTCATCATCTACTCTGGGAACTAAGGCTACTGGCACGCCTCACATGAGTTTTACGCAGGTTAGTTTCTCTTTACACTTTGTTTCTAATTGTGGAAGTTCACATGGATTACATGCTTTGGACCTCTGTTATGTGGTGTAGTCATGTAGATTTTAATATTGATTTGTACATGTTTTTTGTATAGCTTATGACTACTAGAGAGACTCCTCCATATATGCAGATTGTGGAGGTTGTTGTAGATACTACCATAGCATCTGCAGATCCACTAACTGAGGTACAATTTTTCAAATTTGTTAAATTTTAGAGGTTCATTATTTCTTATTACTTAAATCTACAATATCAAATTTTGTATGTATGTGAAATATTTAATTTGAAAATTAATTATTTGTATGTAGCTTACCCCTCGTGAGTCTATTCTTGTCTCTGCGATGCATCAATAACAAATTGATAGGGATCATGACATCGCAGTAAGATTTCACATGCATTTTAACTAAATTGTACAAGTTTCTAAATTTTGAATGTATTTTAAAATTTTGGGTGTTAAAAACTTGTTGTTTATGAATGTGCAGGTTAGGTTGTAGACCTGCTTTCGAGACGCCTAGGACCACACGGATGAAATCCATAGTGGCATCTCCCTCCACTACATCCCCAGGTCATGGACGTGCTACTTCTACAGGGGTGAAGAGAGGGAAGATGTTTCATGAGTAGATTCATAGTCCACCTAGATGTACATAGATATATATGGGCCATCTGGTCCTAGTGAACATGTTTCTTCATATAGTCCATTGTATATATATAGCCTTTTGCGACCGCATGTGGTCCTATATACATTATGACACACTTAGTTCGAGATGTACACATGTTATGAACTTACATATTTTCAGAGATGTGCATCTGGAGCACACTTTGTTTGATTCTTATATATCCATGTGTGTTGGTTTTCATAACGATATTACTTCTATATGTTTGATTTGATTTCATTGCATGTATGATATCCTTCTATGTATGTTTTCATAACCATTTATTAGTTCTAGATATGTATGTTTGATTTAAAATTAAAAAACCATGTCCCAGAGCACTACATGGTACAATTGTTAAGCAAACCTATTCCATTAAGCAAAACCATGCTAGGTGAACTACAAAAGGGAAATACGTAATTACTTTTTTTTCTTTTAAAGCTAACACTCATCTGTTGCATATCAACTAATGTGAACATTGATAGAAATAAGCAAGGTAGAGTTCATCTTGAACTATATGAATATAACGTTACTTATGGTGCAAAATTTCATGGTACAATTGTTAAGAAATTAAGGGAAGCATTTACATTGTTTTAGAGAAATTAAGGGAATCAATAGATGTACACACCTTATCTCTTTATAATTTTGTGCTATATGCCAATCAACTAAGAAGTTAAACATTCAATTTGATTATCATTTAAAGTAGATTCACTTCTCTCTTTCATTTTCATTGTTTGTCTCTTTCTTCTTGGACTTACCATCCTCTCTTTCCTTTTATTTTCTTGTATGTATTCAAGACTTCTTTCTTTCTCCTTATTATTTTTCCATTGTTCACTCTTTTTTCTCTTGACTTGTCTCTTGTTGCTTTGAATATCCTGTCATAAATATCTCCTCAAGCCTTTGCATTTCCTCATGTACAAAAAGTATTCACTCTCTCCTTCACTTTCTTCATTTATTGATCATAACCATCACATGCTTTCCTCAAAATGAAATTTGACCTTTTCTCACCACTTTCCTCTTGTTTCCCATTTCATATTGAATGAGTACCTATTTATTCTCTAAGCATTTCATTTTGCACTTCCTTTCTCCTCCATTATTCTTCTTTCGTGCTATGTTCTCCATTATGAGAATTATTTTCTCTTCTTCATGTTTCTCATGCATGGAAACTATTTTCCTCTTATTCCTTCATAGGCTCTCACTTATTTGTTTCCTTCACTTCTTTTAGCATGCTTCATAAGTGACTTGATTGGCCACTTCACTCTCCTTCTAAAATTCCATCCAAATATGCAAACTTGAAGCTACTTGCCTTAGCATTTTATTGATAATCTTATTCATATGTTCACATTCTCACCATACTATTAGAAACAATGAATAAATGCATTTCATTCCTTTAACATGACTTACCTTTACTCACCACTTTTCACTAGTTCTTGCTTCACTAGCAATTATGGCTCATTTAATTTCAACTCCATTTAACATTCTTGACATGTATTCAAATACTTAATCCACTATTAGAATAACAAGGGAATGCTTTATTCTTGTGAATATTCAAAGCATGATAATTAGGGTATTAGATACCCATTAAGGGATGAAAAGTATGTAAAAAGTTTCAAGGTAGCCAAGAGCATGACCATATTACAATGCAAACATAATGAGCATGTAAGCACATAGCTGGGGTAGTAGAGGATGGAGAGAGATCACCACAACAACATAGCTCAAGAGAGAAAAGCAAGGATAGTGATGAAGCACCTAAGAGGACATAGGCAAGTCCAAAGAGAACAAGAGAGATGGAAGGTAAACAAGTGACATTGAATGTTTTGAGTCCTAAGAAATGAACAAAGGCGAGGAGTGAGAAGTCATGCCTCAAGATGTCGTGGCACCAAACTGAATGCACTGACACATCCAAGTGGCTAGGTGAACACTAGAGGAGGAATTGTTTCGGTGTGTGACAAGGTCATTGCTTCTGGGCTACTTCGTTCGGCGTAGTCCCTTAAGATCCCTGAGACCAAAATATCGTTCAACTTCGACAGGTGACTACTCAAACTCCATGGCACCTAGAGACATCTCATCTAATCCAACACCTCAGCATAGGGACCCTCTACAATAGCCTCTCTTGGTTTTTTCCTTCCTAGACCGGTGCTCTCATTGCCCTTCGCTACCCTATTGTTTGTAAACACGTGAAATAGTGCAGTTTGAGCTAGTGTATGGTTGTCAAACACTATATTTTGCAAATGGTGGGTCATGGCATTGAACCAAATACACTGACACATTTGGATAGCTAGGTGAATGCTAGAGGAGGTAGTGTTTTGATGCACGACAAGGTCGTTACTTCCAGATACTTCATTCGGGCGTAGTCCTTTTAGAGCCTTGAGACCAAAATATCGTTCAACTTCGACGGGTGACTACTCGGACTTCGTGGCACCTAGAGATGTCTCCTCTAATCTGAAACCTCAGCATAGGGACCCTCTACAATAGCCTCTCTCTATTTTTCCTTACCATATCAAGGTGCTCTCGCTGCCTGTATTGTTTGAACGTGTGAAATAGTGCGGTTTTGAGCCAGTGTAAGGTTAGTCAAAATGCTATATTTTTTGCAAATGGTGGGCCATGGCACCAAACCGACCGTGTTGAAATTTCTGGGTGGCTAGGTGAACACTAGATGAGGTGGTGTTTTATTTTTCGACAAGGTCGTTGCTTTGGGCTACTTCATTCGAGTGTAGTCCCTTAAGAGCCCTGAGACCAAAATATCATTCAACTTCGATGAATGACTACTCGACTTCATGGCACCTAGATATGTCTCATATAATCCAAAACCTCGTATGGGACCCTCTACAATAGTCTCTCTCAGTTTTTTCCTTACGGATCGGTGCTCTCGCTGCCCTATTGTTTTTTGCAAAATGCGCAAATAGTGCGGAGCAGTGTAAGGTTGTCAAATGCTATATTTTACAAACGGTGGGTCATGCACTACCAAAATGTGAACATTCCAGGTGGCTAGGTGAACACTAAATGCTATATTTTTGGGTCTTCGTTTGGGCGTAGTCACCTAAGAGCCCCGAAGACCAAAATATCGTTCAACTTTGACATGACTACTCGACCTAGGTGGCACTAGGATGTCTGTCAAATCACTAGAAGAGGTGGGTGCTCTTCGCTGCATTGTTTGGCAAATGCATGAAATAGTGCATTTGATGTAAGGTTCAAATTACAAATTTCAGTGCTACTCCGGTGGCTAGGTGAATGCTAGAGGAGGAGGTGGTGTTTTAGTGCATGACAAGGTCATTACTTCTGGGCTACTTCGTTTAGGCGTAGTCCCTTAAGAGCCCTGAGACCAAAATATCGTTCAACTTTGACGGGTGACTACTCGGACTCCGTGGCACCTAGAGACATCTCATCTAATCCAAAACCTTGGCATAGGGACCCTCTACAATAGCCTCTCTTAGTTTTTTCCTTCCCAGATCGGTGCTCTCACTGCCCTATTGTTTGCAAATACGTGAAATAGTGCAGTTTGAGCCAGTGTAAGGTTGTCAAACACTATATTTTGTAAATGGTGGGTCGTGGCACCAAACCGATTGTGCACACGTGTAGGTATGGTCTTGTAAACACTTGGGAGGATTTATTTTGGTTCTCTAAGCACCAGGTGCTTCTGGGCTACCTCCTCGGAGCCAAGAACCCCCTCCATGGGTACATAAATCATTGTTAATTGCTTCTCTTTTCTTGTAAAACAATGAAAGCTTCTCTTAGCTTCGAGAATTTAAAATTCTCTACTAATAGTGCTAACCATGTGAAGGTGGAAGATTTTCTAGCACCACTAACCTGAACATAAAAGTGTTAGTCAAAGAAATTTAAGTTTCAAATCAAAACCATACTAGATATATACAAAATACACAAATTTAAAATAAAATATATGAACTTAAATCTATCTAACAAATTTATATATATCAAATAAATTATATATACCAGACATGAGCATTGTAAATTCATTTCAATGAACCATCAGGATCGATCTACTCTGAATAACATACAAGATTGCTTCATGATCTGACTCTCAAACCTTCCAAAGAATCTTGTTATTAGGCCTTCCTTGATATCTATACAACTAAATATTTTTCGCTAGAACTAGATGTGAATATAAGAGTATTTTCTTGTGTGTCTTAAAGTCTTCAAACACCCAAACAGAGG
Organism: Taxus wallichiana var. yunnanensis; assembly: GCA_018340775.1. Classification (NCBI taxonomy): domain Eukaryota; kingdom Viridiplantae; phylum Streptophyta; class Pinopsida; order Cupressales; family Taxaceae; genus Taxus; species Taxus wallichiana. The sequence goes on from CM031242.1 coordinate 932,259,398, forward strand.
ATTTTTTAATGGATACCATCAAAGCCAAGTTCCAATAACTACCACTGACCCTGTAGGATACTCAATATCTTCACCATCTATAATAGGAGAAGTCAAATTCTTTCTTTCCTCGATGCAATGACATAAGAAATAGTTTGTTCCTTCTTCATTGTCTTCTGTCACAATAACTACAAACACATGTCCTACAAAAAAACAAAGGTTGAACAACTCAAATTTAAATTACATATTAAAATTTCAATGGACATAACTCAATACAAAAATTAAATAAATAACCATAAATACCTTGTCGCACCAAAATCAAAATTTCTTCAAAGTCCTTGGATGTTGCAACTTCATCTGTAGAAACAAGTCGTAATGCTTGTGGAGGTTGATAACTAAGAATCGAGTTAGAGGCCTACAAATCCATCCATCCACCCATTCTTGTGAATCACACTCAGCAATGACAAATTCGATACAAGATGCACAAAAAAATGTCAACTTTCTTGTCCATACAGCCCACGAAGTAGCGTCTGAGCTACAAAATGAGTGCATATCACTGGACCCAATGAGTGTCATACAATCCTCGTAGTTAGCAATTTGTTGTTCCTCTATCAACCAAAAATATCTGTGAACTGTGGAATTTTCTTGAGAACCTCGGGCCATGTTGTCAATACACCATTCCACTATGCTCTTTGCATCTTTTAATTTAGCACCATCTTTATACTTCAACTCTTCTCTTGCAAGAGCTCTTTTCACACATGCCCCTACACCGTCATGCTCTCCTTTTCCATGTCCAACCTCAATGAAACTCCAAATATGTTGCACACCCATCTTGACGTGCATTATGCTCATCCAATAAAACATTTGTGCATTCTTAAACTGAGACGTGCAATTATCTGACCATATATAATGTTGTTTGAAGTGGATGTCCCTATCATATAAGTTTCCATAAAATAACGGAAACACCCTTACACAAATTTAGTAGAATGAGTATGATCATCATACTGATATAAAAGTGGTACTCTCTTAAAAAAATTGATCATTCTCTATACTTTCAAGAGAATGTAGAAATGCTATATGCATAAAAATCACAACTTGTACTAAGTTGTAATATTGCAATTGAACCTCCATTTGTGGTTGCAATGTGTAATTCTCTGCAAAATCGACCACTGAAACAATAGTACTAATAGGAAATGTGTCCTTACATATCTTGAACTATTCATTCAACCATCGAGCTCTATGTGTATGCCTAGCATACTCATAAACAATTTCATCCTTAAATTTTCTCAAAAATTGGAAAACAAGCATTTGTTCTCAGAACTAGCTCACACCGTTTAGACTCTTTTCCATCTTTTAACTAGTATGCAACTGATTTATATTTATCAAACTCAACTAAATTATTTCCTATTGTACCTTCAATTTTCTCATGGATGCAACTTTTTAATTTAGGTAATCTGCCACATGTACTACAACTTCCATCTAAACAATCCTGACTATAAAATTATTGTCCAACTTCTTTTTCACAAAATATAGTATGAATGAAATCCATGGAAGATATTGGTGGAACTTGAACACCACATTCTGATAACATAATTTTAGAATGAAAAATAGAACGAATACGTAAAAATTTAGCATAATGCATCGTAAATTCAACATGTTGCCTACAACAACAAGTGGTGTGAGCGTGGTTGATTTTCACATAGAATGGTTTCAAAATTTCAAAAAACGTTGACTAATTTTAATTTCCAGATTCTCTTGTTCAAACTTACGAAAAAAATTGAGTTTGAGTCATATCTAAGAAATTTTTGGATGTGGTTCATGATTAGTAGAACCAACTCTCCGTTTTATAACATCTCTTGTATTAGGTGAAACTCTAGTGTTATCATGCCAAAATTGAATAACAACTTCTCTTATAGCATCAAAATTGTTTTTGTCTCCTTACGCGGTGCTCTAGTGAGAAAATGCCCAAAAATCAACATTATTGAGTGATTGAAGGATATTACATTTTTCAATTGCTTTCATTAGAGTTTTTCGATTAACTTACAACATTCGACTTGTTTGTAATCAAACATTGTTTTTTATTGATTCACTTATGACACTAGTAGCAAGTACACGATGCACAATATTACTATCCCTAGTGTGTCTCTTGACACCAACAAAGGTGATATGCATCATGAAGGTTTTCAACAATTGTAGAGGTTTGACCACGTATATTAGATGTTGTCAATCCTAATGTTTTTAATGTAGGTCTCATTTTAATCAATTTCATCAAAATAACCAATAATGACATCTTTGGGAATCATTTAAAATTTCAAAATGATTATCCCAAATTTTAGTGGCTTTTCTTCTGATTTGTCATTCAGAAAGTTTGTCAGACATTGGTTTCAAAAAAATTCATCAATTTCAATAAAAAAATTAGGTTTCTTACGTAAAATCCTAGGAGGTGTTTTTGTCAAATTTTGTCTGTCTACAGTTTCAACATGAATTTCCTTATTCACATTTTCATTGTCTCCTTCAATTTCAACATTTGCTACATCATGAGTATTTAATTCTTCTTCAACATTGATAGTAAAAACATCTTCATCACGAGTATTTAATTCAACTTCAACATTGACAATAGAAACATTACCTGGTTCTTCATTGCTTACAATAGTTGGGGTTGAAGATGAACCTCTTCTTGATTCACAAAGATTCCGCATTCACTCAGCATTTTGAATTTTGTTGGCCTCTAATTCATTTGGTGTTTTTTTACTTAATGACTTCCTTTTTGACTTCGTTTCTTGTCTCCCATGATGTTTTTCTTCCAGGTGATGATAAAAATGTGAAGAAAAAGATAGAATTTCACAGTAATTCGTATGGTAAGGTCAGAGAGTAAAAATCACATGGTAATTAGGACATTGGGATGTGTGTAAATATGATTTATGAACCGCAAGAACACTTTATAAACCACGATCGCGGTTTCTAAAGCGCGCTTCACGGTTTGTGTTAAAAAACCACGATCACACTTTATAAACCACGATCATGATCTATCTGCCGAACCTAAGCCTCGGGAAATCTTTTTTTTTCCCCAACCAAAGCTATGGAAGGTCATTATGAAGTGTAAAAGGTTAAAAAACCTCAAATTTGCTCTTCTAAAGACTTGAACCATGCTAAAAAACTAAAAACATTTCACAAAAATGGTGCCATCACGTAGGGGAGACTGTTAGCTTCGTAGAAATATTGATTTTAAAGTGAATAGAATAAGATAAATATCATTTTATAATTTTTTATTAACAATAGGTTTTTAAGACATATTTTCCCGTGAATGTTCATGTCTACGTTTAAGACTGTAACTTTTGTTTCGCTTATCAAAATGTGATAAAACTTATACCATCCCAAGCGTGGACAAATTATATACACGTTAAAATAAATAAATTTTTTCGATATTTTTTGATATAGTTATGGTGGGCAAACGGAAAGCGCTCTGTTTTCTAAATATTTTAATACCACTTTCACGGAAAAAATCATTAAAAAAAATATTGCTCGAAAAAATACAAAATAAAATCCATCCCAAGATAGATAACTACATCTAACTTTTCACCAAATGAAAAAAAAATAACAATATTTCATCATCCAAATCGCGGGCAAACGGACTACAATCTTATAAGTTTTAAAAAAAAAAAAACCAAGTCATATAGTTTTAAGTGTTTAATATAGCTAAACTTGTCCATTTTTAAAAAATTAGTATTTTAGAAAATAGATTCCGGATGCTACGATTCATATTTATATATTTTTTCTAATTTTTAATGTGCATATTGCTAATAATCCCTACATGTTGAGATTTCACTTGTTTTTTTGTAATATGATGTCCATGGATGACCCCATTTTTGTCCATCAACTTCCTGCACTTACCCACCCTTGGAGGGGATGAAAATGATTTCTCTTTGGTGGATCTAAAGATGATTTGGTTGATGGGGAAGTAATTTTTGCATGATTTGGTCTAAGGAAGGTGAAGAAATGTCTAGTTGTGTAGATGAGATAGGAGGGTCACCTATGGTTACTACAAGTTGTAGTTCTCTCCAATATTCTTCAAAATATGTGGGAGGAGAATATGATGATGTAAGAGATGTGGTTATGATGGTTGATGTGGTAGGTGTAGGTAGAAGTGTAGAAAGAGGGACTGGGATTGATTCTACGGATGGTATGATGGGTAATGGTGGAATAGATGTGGATGGGGAGTTGCATCGATGAAGTGGATGACGTAGATATTGGTGTAGTATTGATGATAGGGATGAGTGTGGATAGAAGGAGTGTTTGGCTCATGTGGTTAATTAAGTCTATGTGAGAAGGAGATGATGTCAATTTTAGATTATTTTGTTAGGAAAATTATTGTTGATTGGGTAATAATATTTACATATGGTACATATTTGGTAATTGTAAATGAGTTGTATCAAACTCATATATTTAAGCTATATTGGTTTGGTGTAATATTGTTGTGTATAACAACAATATTTCGATATAGATTGTCAAGATATATTGTTGTAACAATATATCATCAAGGGAGATTCTTGTGAGAGAATAGTGGAGATTACATCTCCATAATTATAGGAATCTTCTCCCTATATATTTGTAATCATATTCGTATGAAAGATATAATATAAGAATTGATATCTTATTTTTTTGTAACTCGATCTAAATTTTTGATTTGGTATCGGAAAGTATGGATCTGTGAGAGTAGGTATAGGGGTTGTAGCATTGTGCTTCACCTTTCAGGATGAGAAAATATTATTCGTGAAAATTATATGTGGATAGAATCATTAACTCCACATCATTTATTGATTTCTATTTGTTGTGATCTCTTCCATCGTGGTAGTTCGGGTTTTAAGAATTGTAGATTGATATTTTTTGTGTACATGCAAGTCTACATCAACGATTGTGCACTTTACTGATCTGCATTTTACCCATTGTCAATTAATCTTGAGAGGCATATAGAAAATATTGTATTGAACAACGGAGTGATTGGTGTATTTTGTTCATTCAAACCGTATCTACTCAGCTTATGATCTATGAGAAAGATTCAACAGATCAACACTAATTGCCAACAAAGGTGGAGATAATTCATGCCCTGATCCCTGTCAATCGACTACAATTGCTACATATCCAATTGTTTTGGTGGGTCGAATTCATCTCCAGATTCATGTCCCATCCTGAAAAATACTTGTAAGACCAGCATTGTCTAAAACAACGATCCAACTATTCAGGCTACATCATTGCCAAGGATATTGTATATTTTTTCATTTAACTAAATATTCTCAGTCTGCATTCATATGAAAATTAGAGCCCATGTTCCCGATAATTTGTAGATTTGTCATAAACAACGTCTAAAAATTTAACTGCAAACAATCTCTCGTTTGTTTTTCTCCGTATGAAGGAAAATTCTTCACACCTTGTAGATCTATACATGTTCAAACGTTGTGTAGAGTTCTACTATGGGTATATTTCAAACCCGTCAAGGAATAAAATTATCATGTTTGAAATAAGAACAAGATTGGGAGCATTCACTGCAAATACTATTTCAAGTTTTTGGAAAAAGTATTCAACATGTTTGGTGCTATGGTGATTCGATGCATTTAAGTGACATGATATCTATGGTTCTACATTATTTGGAGACTCTACCAAACTTTAGGCGAGTATGTCCATACATCTATCCTCTTGTCATTATGAAGAGTCCTTTACTTCTAACTTACATGGCTCTTTTATTTACAAGTCTTTTCATCGGTCCATAATATTTAATTATTTTAGTAGTGTATTGTTTATTGTTGAAGTCTATAGAGGTCCAATGGTCTTATAAGTCATTTGAGTGTTTGGTTTTACAAGTTTAGAGTCTTTACATCATTTATTTTATCAAACTCAAAATCTAGTCGGTAGTCAACATTTATATTCAAAATTTTGGCACATGGTTAAAGTATCAAAATCCCTTAATCATTATAATTGTTACTTGTACATATAATGAGAATTAATCAAGTCATATTTTGGTTCAAATAGTAGGTTAAAAGGTCATTTTATATTCTTGTAAAATAGGTGATTTTAGGTTTTTGTTATCGTGGTGTCAAGAGTCAAAAATTGTAAAACTAAATTTTTTTCCTCGCGGATGCATTTTTGGTGTTACTCAATGTCAAGAAAATATTGTGTTTGACATTGTGGGGGAAGACAAAATAAATCCAATGTGGAAACTTTTGAGTGTCCAAGTCAAATCCATTGAGCTAGCAAATTTTTATTGGAGGATGGAGTCATTGGAGGTCGGAGGACAACCAATGACCTCTCATCATCTACCACGACGAGCCACACAAAATGATTTGGTGGCACGTGTGTGATTATTTTAACATGCAGGTTGCTTGATTTCGATTTCAGTTTGGTGTGAATTTTAGCTCAATGTGAAAAATAAAAAAACATATGTGAAGTGTTCATGTTCACTTGTGTATGTGAGTATTCCTACATATTTCCCAAATGTAATAACATAGTGAAGAATAGATAGCATAACAAAATGTAGCATTGTGAGTATTGAAGAGGTTAAATAGTCATAAGTGTTCCTATTCATACCTAGGTTTGTGGTTGCTTTGTGGAAAACCATTGAAGGTTGTTCAGATGTGTTCCTGCTTTAGTTCCCACACTGTTAGGTCAAATATGTTACCAATAGTGGTTGGTTGATAAGTAGATGATTCTTGAGTGTGTTCCCATCTTTATCAATTCGTTTTTTCCGATAGTGCATGGTTGATAAGAATTTGATGTGTTCCTTCTTCTACCTTTAGTTCAAGTGTTGTACCAAGATCATGAGAAAGCACGGGTGACAGGCTGCAGAGGAAGTGTGAAAGTTATTTTTCTACCATGTAAACATTAAGGGGGGAATGTTAGGAAAATTAATGTTGACATGGGTAATAATATTTACATGTGGTAAATATTCAGTAATTGTAAATGAGTTGTATCAAACTCATATATTTAAGTAATATTGGTTTGGTGTAATAATGTTGTGTATAACAAAAATAGTTCGGATATAGATTTTAAAGATATATTGTTGTACCAATATATCATCGAGGGAGATTCTTGTGAGAGAATAGTGGAGATTGCATCTCCCTAATTATAGGAATCTTCTCCCTATATATTTGTAATCGTATTCATATGAAAGATATAATAGAAGAATTGATATGTTGTTTTTCGTAAGTCCGATCCAAATCTATGATATTTGATGTGGAAATGAGGGGTTTTGTGGAAGAGGTACGAATGCCTTCAATGATTTTCTCATGTGTTTTAGGAGGCATTGTGGATATGTTTGTGGATTGAGGAGTTGTGACTTATGTGATAGTAGTTGTAGATGTGGGAATGGTAGATGTGGGAGGGTTAGATATGGAGGAGTGGGGTACCGTTGATGATGTGGGCATGGGTAAAGAAATGTGTGATAATGATGTCAAGACATACATGGGAAGATTTGTTGGGGTAGTAGATATAAGTATAGTAATGGGTGTGTTTGGATATATACGAGATAATGGGATAGTCATGGTACATAGGGGTAGGATAGGTGTGGATGAAAAGGTGGGTGTAGTAGAAGCTAATGCAGATGTGGTAAGAGCAATACTAGATGTAGATATGAGAGAAGTAGTGGAAGTTAAGGTGGTTGGTAAATAAATGGTGGATATGGTATATGCAGGGATAGCTCTTGAAGGAGTTGTAGGCACAATATCAAGTATTAGAGTAGGTGATGACGAGATAAATGGGGTCGATACGGGAGAGGTGTTCGATGTATGATGTTGATTGAAAATGGGTTATATTTGTTTGGTGTGGCTAGTGAAAACAAGTTTCTTGGTGGTGGGTTAGGAAAGGGTTGTCTAAAAATGTCGGGAGTGGTGAAGATCATATTGGTTGAGGAGGTGTATGATATTACAAAGGAGAAACATGATAAGATGGTTGGGATTGGATGGGAAGATCTAGTACATGAGGGATGGGAATGTCAATAGGTAGGATAGGCATGGGGATGTCGGATGGAGCAGGGGATGGAAGAGGATCTACTAGTTGATATGATGAAGATATGGCATTACTTGTGAAAGTAGTCGTAGTTAGGGCTAGAAGGAGAAAAGGATGAGATATTGATCATGGTAGATGTTTGAAAAAAAAATCCTTAGGGGAAAATTTGGTTCCATATTTAAACATAGAAAATAAAGCGAGAGAGTTCTTTTCTATTTTTAATAAAGAAAATGTGAAAAATAAAAAAGGGGATGGATAATGGAGTACCTAAGAGAAGGTAGTCTATGTTTGGTTTCAAGATTGTTTTGGCTTGGGAGAGTCTTGGGTGGCTTTCTATTGGGTGATGAAATCCCAATCAGTCTACTAGGTAGGATTTTGTTTAGATGTGTTAATTTGAATGCGTGAGTTTTAGTTGTGTGGGAGGATTGCAAAATCCAACAAGTTAACCTCTTATTTAAACTATGCGAGTAAGGATTATGCTATCCCATCACTTTGATAGATATAAGAGCTCACCTAAACTATGAAAAGGTACCAATTCCCTCCTTTATGCCATCTTTTTCAAGGAGTTAGAATGCATGATTACAAATCTCATAATTAAAACAACTAGATTCATGAAATTAGATTGAAACATATATAATAAGTAACATAAAGATCACATAAAAATTAATATCAAATTCATGAGACACTTAATAATGTAGACACATCAACAACCAATAACCATCCATAATGATCCATTATATTAACTCATCAAAGCATAGTAGCTAAATACATAGATAATTCTCGTAGTAAGTCATGCACACATATACACTTGCAACATAACTCTGTCACAATACACATCTCCCTCTAAGCCATGCAAAGAACTACATATATAAGTACTAGGGACTTTCCCTTGACTACCCATGCACCTCTCAAAATTGGTTGTATGATCATAATAGCCATGCGTGCATTACAAGTCAACTACAAAAGCATGCAAGCTTCACTAATAATATATTATCTTCTATTTTAAACTCTAAGTCTAATCCTATTATTAACCTAAGATATGCATAAAAATTTATCTTCCTTCACATGAGTTATCTCCTAAAAAAACATTTCTTGAACTACAATTATTCATCCTTTCATCTTATCTTCAAATCATTTCTTGGCTTTATTCCAACAATCCATCTTTCAATTCTTCCCATGGCCCAAAATATGGATAATTATGGAACATGTTTATCTCGGGCATGAGCTTTCGTGCGATGTTTTCTCTACACTTGCATGTGCCTTTGTGCCTAACTTCCATGTGTCTAAAACCATCGCGTTGTTTTACATAACGTCTTTCGGGGGTCCACAATTACCCCACACTAGATGGATTTCCACCCCCAAAATTATTTGTTCACCAAGTACAAAACTTTAGGAAGAAGAAAAAAATTCCAAAATTCAAAATGATCATCATACTAAAATTGAGCTAAGGAACCTGTAATATTTCTAGGAACTCTGCATATACTTCCCTACTACCTTTTACATTCCTCTAGCTCCTTCAAGGCCTTTTTCGGAACTTCTCACACAAGATATCAACACCTAGTCTTGAGTAATTTCTTCAACTATCATTTTCAATTCCTTTATAGCCACCCACATCTATGTAAGAGGCTTCAATAATGTACATATGTTCTAGTATAGAACTTTGGAACTCACTAACTTTCTGCTCAAGCCACTCACACTTTTCCTTTATTTTATCCTTCTACATCATGGTTTCTATGATTAATTGTGTGTGCTCAAGTTTTTTGGTGGGGGATCTTCACTATATGGTATTAAAAATTGCTTCCTCATCTACCAACCTAATCTCTACAAAGGGATCACACTTATGGCTTCTAATGAAGCATATATCTGCCTTCGCACTTGTTTCCTTAATCAAGGTGAGCATTTCCTCCATCTTAGTGATCTTGGATTCCACCGTAATCTTATCATCTTGCTTTTCTTTTTGATCACCTCCATAGTTGGCCTGTATCACTCTAAATGTTAACCAGTAACATACCTATCGAGATCCTATAGGTACTCCATCTCATCTCCATAGTCCGTTCTGGTCTAGCTAACTAGACAAGGACACTGCTCCAAGATTATTTTCACCAACATGTCAGCTCTATCATACGCCTCATTATTTCTCTTTTACTCTCCTTTTAACCCCTTACACGTCTATCCATCTCATGCTCCTTCTACTTCTTGTCTACCGCAAGAGTAAGAACATTGGCACTAGAATCCAAGCTCCTTCTTACCACATCTAAAGCCATATTATGTAAAGCTTTGTACACCTACTCATCTATCAAGTGATTTGGATTTATCACATTGTATGTCTCCCTTGAATTTTTCTTCAAATGGATAATATTAATGGCATGTTTACTCACTTCAAAATTTGCCTCCTCGTATTGGTTGTGCGGGCTCAAGTGATCATTTTCTTCATTCTGGATACCCCCGTCCCGATCGAGTAGCTCCCATACATGCATTTTATCTTTGGCCTATCTCAGTACGTTGATTTCTCAAAATACAATTAAAAGTAGAATAAACCGCCATGTGATATTTTCCTTTATCATTCTAACTTGCTTTTCCCACTCAATGATGCTATCGCAACATACTCGAGATAACTTGTAATGTGCTCTCTTTGAAATTCTATAAGCCACATACAAGAACCTCTTATTGATGTCTGTCTAGTGCTTAGAAGCACCCAATTTGCATCTCAAAAGTTAGGATACAACCCTAAGTGTCGGATCATCTAAATAGGTGATGGGTTCTGCCCTCCCTCCTTCTCATAGCTCAATTTCTTTACAAGTTCTTCAATTTTTGTTGTAGCACATAAATCTAGGGCCATGTCTTCTCCTGTGCTTCTCAAACTTGTGACATGCTTGATTAATTGTGTGGTGAGATGCATCCTCCTTCCCGAAAAGAAGAAAAGTCTTCATGGACCCACAACATCAACCTCTGGAAGAGGTGTGTGGGTTTTGACAGAAAGGAAGCTCCCAAAAATACAATACACCCATTTTTTCCAAATCCCACTTTCAGAGCCATCAATTAAAGGGATTCCAGCCTCATTTATACCTGGGAGGAATTTCTCTAAGTTTGTCCTTATCTTCTTCTCGTTCTCCTTGGTATGGTGATTAAAATCATTGATTTTGCATTGACTAATATTTGATTTCCATATTTCCACCCTCAACACACCATGAGGGTACTTCATTTATGAGTATATCTCTTTCAAAGTTTCCTCCATCATAACCTTGGATCTCTTTTTCTCGGTTTCAATCCCTTAGGTTTCATTTCACTATAAGTGTGTTCCCTAGGTGTTCTATTTTCTAACTTCCTTCTACATGATCCCTACAAAATTTTAACTACTTACAATGTATGAAACCCTTTCTTATGATCTAGTTCTAACTCCAACTCACTTCTTCACAAGGATTCATACATAGATCTCAAGCACATATGGTTCACACAAACTCGCATCATTTTTAAGCTCTTTGTAACACTTCATCTTGATCGGTAGTAAAAAAATTCTAAGGCAAGGTAGCCATATGACTACCCTAACCCATAATTTATAATTTTTCATGACCCTCATGTCCCTTTAACCTATGTAGTTTAAGTTAATTTTTCATTAAAGTACTTTATTTCATTTTGACGTCTTCCATGAATCCACTTTGCATGCTTTGTAGTCATAACCTTCTAGTGCACTATACTACTCCTTAGCCACATACCTCCTCCACATGCCTCCATGTTCTGAAATTAAAAAAATTTGCACCATATCCCAAGAAGTTTCCCATGCTACTTCCTACCTCACATTATACTACACGATTGTTTTCATTGTGTGGCCTTCAATCAATTCAATTTCTTTAGAACACCTTATGCACAGTACTTACACCATATTTTTCTCTTCCACACCATTTTTTTGAATAATCCTTCAGTCATACCGACCTATAATAATTCAGTGCTAATAATTCTCATCTCTGTACTTTGATCCACCCCACACTAAAAGTATGTGTGGTCCTCTACGCATGAAAGCACTTAAACATGCTTACGAGAACAAAACACTAAACTAAATTGACAAAGCATAGGAATGAGGAAAGGAAACACATATAAATAAAATGCATTCAAAGGAAAACTAATCTAAATGGAAATACTTGCCTTATTACAAACACCTAGAAGACTTATTTATAGTAGGGCTTCAACCTAATCCTATTGAAGTAATCTGGGTAATAGAGCGTCATCCAATGCCTGTACTAGAAAGTGTTTGATCCCAATATATTTTTATTAAAAATGGTGCCACCAATGAAATTTTAGTTTCTTAGGGTGGCACGTAAAATTGAATCATATAGAAACAACATCTTTCACGCCTCAAATTCCTTGTTTATGATATGTCTATCATGCAATGGCTTATGTCTTGCTTTCTCTATTTTTGACTTTAATAGGAAATGACATGCTACTCATCCAACGACATCAACTTGCATATGTGCTCTTCCACTGTTTGTTCATCATACGAGCCTCTTGCACACACGCAATATGTAAAGATGGCAACATAAAATCAACAAGTAATATGGCCTTCATGTCAAACAACAACTGAAAGGGTGTGGCTTCATACAACCTCTTGTATGTAGTTCTATATGCCTAAAGTATAGATGATACCTTTTTATCCTAGTCTTTTCTTCCAACATCACAAATCTTAGTCAAAGTGTGTCCTAATATCTTGTTGAAAGCCTCAAGAGTCCTATTTTCCTATGGGTGATAGGGTGTTTTCTTATGATGATCCACCATAAATTCTCGTAAGAAATATCCCGATTGTATCTTTTAAGAAGATTGTGCCCCCATATCTCTTATAAGACTCAACAAAAATCCATACCAACCGATAATGTTCTCCCATAAGAATCTTGTTGTTGTAGCTGCCATGAAATGATTTCTAGGAATTTATTTAACCTAATTTTTCGATAATATATACAATTTATGATGTAGTGCATGCCATTCGACACGCGGGTGGGGAAATAGGACCCACAAAGTCAGTTGCCAATTTTTAAACAGTTTAACACTTGCAATAGGCTTCAAAGGCATTTCATATCTTAATCCAAGTTTTCTAAGGCATTGAAAATGGTCACATAACTTGACGTATTCCTTGACATCCTTATAAATGGTTTTCTACCAAAGTCCAACCATCAAGGTCTTACACACAATGGCATCTCTAACATAATGTCCACTTATAATCTCAACATGATATTTTTCCATTATACCCTTGCACTCATGGTCCAAAACACATCACCGTAAAACCTCATTATGCCCAAGTTTATGTAATTCTCCACCTAACAATTGATAGGGTTTCACTAGTATTGCAAGTTACTTTTATTTTAAGGTCTTTATCCCCTTAGGCACCTGGCCAGTTGTCAAGAATATTACAATGTCTTCTAGCTCATTCGGTGCACTATTTAATCTAAAGAGTTATGCATCCGAAATTGTGTCCTCAATGCTCAGTGCATCCTCACCAAAATTGATCCTTCACAAGTGGTCGGGTTTGCAATCGCTTGTTCCTAGTTTTACCATAATTGTAAACTGAAATTATTGAAATAGGAGGATCCACCTACATATGCACCCTTGTAATATAGGCTTGTTGACCAAATACTTAAGCATCATATGATCTGTAAAGAATATAAAGGGTGTAGCTAATAAGTATTTCACAAACTTTTGTAGCACGCCAATCATAGATGAAGCCTCACACTCAATATTTGTATAGTTTTTTAACTAGTGTCAACTTCTTTCTTGCAAAAAAATGGGTTGGTCCACTATTCCATCACCTAGATATGCCAATACCACGTCAATTTCCATCCCATAAGTGTCCACATGTATATGGAATGCTTTTTTCGATGAAGGAAAGCAAAAATAGGTGTGGTGGTAAGCTTCTCCTTCACTTTTTCAAAGGCTAATTATTGTGCTTCATACCTATAAGACTTTCCTTTAGCCTTCAATAGTTCTTCAAGGGGTGCGAAATATTTTCATATCCTTTAATGAACTTCCGTTAGTACAATTTATGTCCCAAGAATATGCCCACTTCACTCTTATTGTTTGGCTCTTCTAGGCCTAAGATTACAACAACCTTGGCCAGATCTACCAACAATATTTCTCTAAAGATGATATGCCCCATCAAAGTGCCAAAAGGTGTTGTAAATATGCAGTTTTTAATATTCAATGAAATTCTCAATTGATTGCATATTTCAAACATCAGCCTTAAATTCTCACAATGATATTTAACCAACCTATAGATGTCCAATCATCAAGATAAACCTATATAAATTTATGAATGAATTCTTGGAATTCATATACCACAATGCACAAAATTACCAATGATGCATTTTTTATCTAAGGGCATCAATGTGTATGTAAAACTTCCTAATTTTTGGTAAAAGTGGTCTTTTCCCGAGCCTCTTTAGCAATATGCACTGATGATAACCAAAGAAACCATCTCTAAAAGAGCAGATTCCGTGCCCTACTACTCCAATTATTTCTTCTATAAACGGTGTGGGAAAAGGATCAATCACAAATGAAGTATTTAGATCCCGATAATCCAAACATATACTTATCCACCCATATTTCTTAATGTTTATAACCATAAGACTCACCCACTTAGATTCCTCAATGGGTTCAATGCTACCATAATTCAACATGTTATTAATCTCTTATCTCACTTTGACACACAAATTAAGATTCATCCTGTAAGGCCTCTTCCTAATTAGGTGTGTTCCTTTTTCAAATTTAATTTGCATCTCCCCTAAAGAAGGGTAAAATCCTTTCAATTCATGATATCTCCTCGAATATATCCATAAATTTGCGAGATGAGTTCAATAATTTTCACCACTTCCTGTTATGACTAGTAGTCACCAATGATGGCCTCCTTAGACTCTGCCTCTATTCCAATATTAAAATTCTTCATTTTCAAAGGTTCATGATATGGGTGCTCTTGTATCTGTTTTATCCATTACCTTGTGCATACCCTCAGTGTGGTTAACTTATAAGTTATTGTCTTTGTCATCTTCACCACCTATTGTTCATATCATCTTACCCTTCTATTTTTTTCCCATGTGCGAGACAATCTCTTATTCTTTACTCTCTTCTAGGTCAAGGTGTGCCTCTAAATCCAATTCTTTGAACATGTCCAGGAAAGAGTTCCTCACCTTCATGTGATTCCCAAAGTAATACGTTTTATAATATGCAATGCTTCATTTATCTTTGGCTTAGTTGAAAAATAATCAAAAATTAAATCATAATTGAGCTCATCTCTTGCCCATTCACTATCATCCTTGTTAACTTGGCATGCACATACCATGCATGTTCCCATCCGCTAAGGGTGGAATAGAACATCTATACCCAACATGATAGTGGCAAGGTTTCCTGCCCCTTGGTCCAAAGTCTCTCACACTTATGAACATGATGCAAAGTTAAATCCTTCCCATGGAATTACATATTTGTGATGGTTAATTATTTCTTAAGAACTCGGTGGAGAAAGCAATTGTCATTACTCACCACTCCAATAAGTTATCTCCATTTTTATCCCACCAACGCATTGTAGTCTCATGTAAAGTATATACAAGAATATTTATCATATCTCCCTCATCTATCTCGTTAGGATTCCATGGCTCACAAGAATACATTTAGGTTCCCCTCACCAAGATACTAAGGAACCTGATTATGACCCAAATGTTGAACAATGCATGGCCCGATCACACATATAATAATATTCTTGATTTCTCATCCCACTATGTCACATTCACCCAATTTTCATAAGCGATACATGTGGTATCACTAATCGAATGGGTATCATCCCATTGAATTACTCCTTCCTTAAATGATTCATTCACCTCAATATCTCTTGTCTAGTGCGGATAAATTCTATTCAACTCTTCCTTTCTCAAAGGCTCAACATAAGGGGCATCCTTTGCATCTATCAACGTTATGATAACGCACTCCTATTTATTCTCAAAACTAATATATCTTTTTTTGAAGTGAAAATTGACATTAGTTTCATAGCACCAAGGGTGCCCAAGTAAGGTTGGGAGCCAATATACTTCTACGAGATTAATTACATGAAATTACTTAGTAAACTTGGCCCTTTGAATCATGATAGTGGCATATATTAATAATCCAATAGATTTTTTTGTCATCCTATTTGGCATGTATGACACATTTTTTAGAATGCTTTATGCAATGGTGGTTTACCCATTTGATTCAAAGCATCCAATGTAAAAACATTAAGTTCATCACCTACATCTATCGAATGTTACTTAATAGCCATCCATCTATTACCGCCTTCAATGTAATTTCCTTTTCATATTCATAATTATGTGGAGGTAGATTTGGATGAAGTATTTTCCTCTCACACTCATTTCCTGTGTGTGGTACCTTTTCTCTCATATATTCACCTAAAAGGGAATGATGTTCTCCTGTCTCAACATACGTTATACTTCCTTTAAATCATTAATTTCCTTCCGTGGAATGTGAACATATTTTTCTATGTCTAATGCACATTCTTGTTCTTTCAAGCCCCGAGTTTCGCTTATAAATTTCTGATTACATACATAGTATCTAAGTAGGCATCTTTACGATGTTCATCATTTGGGTAATTTGTATTATAACTTCATACTTTGATATCACATGCTTACTCCTAAATGCCTCACACATGCAAGTTTCTTTAGTGTGGGTAGTTACTAACAAATGATGTAACTCACAATTCAATCCCACCTTAGTCATCCACTTTCCTCTATCTCGTGTGCTATATTTTAATCATAAGCAGTTGCTATTTTCATGTTTATGGTGATTTCTCATGTGATCATACAAATCGTGGAATTCTTCATAATTGTGTTTCTTTCCACACCACGATAAAAATATGTTCCGAGGGTACTCACACTCATAATGATCAGGTGAGCCACATGTAAATAAAGTACCTATAGGAAAACCTCTTTTTCATTATCGCAACCTTGGCCTCTATATCCTCCCCAAAGAGACTGTATTCGATTATCCCCATTACTACACCCTTCACCATGTTGTTCATGTTACTCCTTGATCCACTCACTACACTTTTCTAGTGCAAACTCATCTCAATATCCTCATGAATATTATCAATAACTCTAAAACTAATTGTGTCATGAGTATGAGAGTTGTAAATATTGCAATACATAGAGACATTCTTATGAATCATGCACTCGCAAGAGGGGATATCTACTCACATCATGATCTTGATGACATATCTCGGAATCTATAAGCATGGTGCATACTGAATTGAAATGAAAACTAACATTGGTATGTCCTTAAACCTCACATTCCATACAAAAAATCCCATTGCGCGTCTCATGAGCTGAATTGAACAATACTTTTTATAATTGCTTCACTATTGCTGCAATTTGTGCTTTGAAAAAGGGACTCACACTAGTGTCCACACTTCCAATCGCCTTAGCATGTAGAGCTTCTTCTAAAGCATCACATGGATCTACAAAATTCTTTTGAGATAGCTTCATTTTAACGAAATCAAAAGCCTCTAACAAACAACTATGCATGTTACCTAGGATGTATATCATATGATAATTTGGATATCAATGTTTTAAAATTTGTGTGATACTCCCAAATGATTTCTAACAGACCTACTTGATATAATTCAATGCACTTATACTCTACTTTTCAAACTCAAGGATAGATCTCAGCCAAAATGTAGTGCGCAGAGCATTATAATCCACCATAGTCTGCTCATGAGTCATATTTCCTATACCAGATATGCACATACCCTTGAAGTGTAGTAGTGAGCTGAATCACCTTCCTATCTAAAGAAGTAATTCCTTTAGCACACCATATCAATTCACACTTATCTACATGATCTACAATATCTTTGATACCTTTTTATTCTAGTATATGAAGTAACATATCATAAAACACCTATTTGGGCTAATGACGACCCCGTCCACTAGATCTAAAACTAGAACCTGCTGATCCACTAGATCCCGAGCCTACCAATCCTCCCCTGTTCCACCTCCTATTGTGGGAAATAGACAAATGGGAATACTCTATTATTTTCCAACATTTGTACTGAATCGCACCCCATAGTTTACAAAGTTGTGTTACTTCTAGACGTGACGCCAAGATTCTATGCGCTAACACTCTTGTCTAGATAAAATATAACTCTAGTCGTACCTCCAAATAATAAGGATGGCATCTATGCTACCATATATGATTGTGCTACATGATATAATTTTGTATTTCATAGAAAATGATACCTTCCTAATGCCACTGTATTACCCACACTCATTTGTTTATTAATTGTAACTTTTAGAACTAGGACACCAAACGTAAGGGCTAGGTCACTAGGTGGGATCAGATTCGCACCCAAAGTTCTTATAATTTCCTCTGATGTAATATCATTGGAAATTAAGGTGGGTTCTCTACCATCCTTTCCCAAATGTGGGAGACTAGATGCTTTAGCTCCACATCTCCTACGTGATCTTCAAATCCTTCATGAGTCATATCTCTTCTCAACACACTTCACTCTTCAATATCACACTACTTCACTTATTCCCTATCTTTTGCTTCATTATACTTAAGTCACCTTTCCTCTATGTGTCTGTCTACCGTGAGGTCTGTCATCTTTCACCACACTTGATCTTGCCCGTGACGTGCAATGGTGATTTTAGCCATCCATGGGAAGGTGCTCCAAATTCAAAACCACCATTAAGATGTTGATTTCTAAAGGAATGATGCAGAGGTTATATCCCCTAGGTGACACAAAAACTCAAACTTTACAACCTCTTAACAAGAATACATGGAAATGGTGTATTCCAAAGTATAATTATTCACAACACTGGCCCACCAATGATCTACCGCACACATCCAAGGTTCATCCACTTCAAACAAGATCTAATATTATGCATGTTTCCAAGTCCTTGATCTATAATACCAACTTCTTATAGATGCATACTCGAGAGAACCACTCGTATAATTCTATAGGAAAAAAATAAAAGAAAGACTCATAAATGTCATGATAAAGATGTTCCTCAACCCACTTGTGCACACCGAAATCAGTTCTAATAGCACATCTCGAGTAAACTGATCCTATCCTTCAATAACCCAATCTTCAATGGTTGCAAGAGTCAACCAATAAGCCATCACCATGCAATATCCTCACGAAAACTCAAAAAGAGGTCCCAACAATGGAACCAAAATCTATTTTTATTTTATTACTCAAACATATCATGTTGGCCCATCATGTAGATAGATCTAAGAGCTCATCCAAAGCATGCAAAGGTACTAGGTCCCTCCTTTATGCCATCTTTTTCAAGGTGTTATCATGCATGATTACAGATCTCATAATTATAACAACTAGATCCATGAACTTATATTGGAAAAATACATAATAAGTAACATAAAGATTGCATAACAATTAAGATCAGATTCACCATACAATTACCAAGAAAAAGACATCAATAACCAATATCCATCTCAGAACGATCCATTATATTATCTCATTAAAACACAAGAGGTGAATAAATACATATTTTTTCATAAGTCATGTGTGTAAATACGCCAACAACATAAATTTTTCACAATATACCTCTCTCTCTAAGCCATGCAAATCACTACATATATATATAAGTAGTGGGGGCTTTCCCTTTACTACCCATGCACCTCTCAAAATAGGTCAGTATGCTGAAAATATCCATGCATACATTACAAGTCAACTATAGAAGCATGTAAGCTTTACTAATAATAGATTATCTTCTATTTTAAACTCTAGTTCTAATCCTATTATTAACCTAAGCTATGGATAAAAATTTATATTCCTTTGCATGAGTTTTCTCCTAAAAATAATCATTTCTTAAACTAAAAGTCTTCATGCTTTTATCTTATCCTCAAATCATTTCCTGGCCACTACTCCAACCGTCCATCTTTCAATTTTTCCAATGGCCCAAAATGTGGCAAAGTCCGGAACATGTTTATCCCAAGTGCAATCATCCACATGATGTCTACTCTACTATTTCCCATGCCTTCTCACCTAACTTACACGCATCCAAAACCCTCACACCATTTTACATAGTGTCCTTCAAGGATCGAACAATAAGCAATTAGTATTCAAAAAGAAAGGTTCTTTTAAACCAAATCGTAGCACGATATTTCAATGAGGAAACACACAGAAAGGGAAATCCAATGTAAAAATGACAAAATATGAAAAAGAGGAAAACCTAGATCAAACTTTTAATTTTTATCTAAACTTTCGCAAAGATCAATCCAACAACTGAACCAACACAAACAAGTAATAAATAGGGCTTCACGTTAGAGTGTTAGTATAAGATAGAAGAAGCAAGAAGATAGAAAAGAAATGAAAGGGGATCACCTAAAAGGGTGGTACCACTAGGCGTTCCCGGAATGTTGTCATAATTTAATTGTTCCATTGAAATAAATAAAATAGCTACTAGCAACTCAAAACATGGAGGGTTTATAGTACCTCAGAAGTGTGATATACATGGATGGATGGATGCCAAATAGATGATCTTTACTACAACTAATAAAATTGCAAATAGGACGGACTAAAAATGAGATTAATTAGATAGGAAATGTGGGGTTTCCTAAAAATGTTGGATCTAAGAAGTTTTTCCTTCCTTTCGTGGATGTCATCCTCGTATTTTAAAGGAAGATAAACTAGAGGATGGAATAAATAAGAGCATACAAAAACAAAAATATTATTGAATCGAGAAATGACCAAAATTGATCTAAAATCTGATTTGACTGAAAGAAATGTAAATTATGATGGGGATGGATTTACCTAAAGGGGGACCTAGATAGGACCACATAAAAATATGCACACGTGGAAAAATAAGGTTAGAAGTACCGAATTTAGGTGTCTACTCCTACTCATAAATTAGATACATGGGGTTAACATGTTTATATTTCTTCCATGTGTCCATATTCAAATCTAGTGTAGTGGTGTACGACCTATCCTTGATCTCAAACTCATGCTCTTCTAGCATCCATATAGATGTTCCATGATAAAATATTTTTATTTATTAGCTCCCTCCTTATTTTTCCATTAGGTCCCATCTGAATAGTTTCTTTATGCTGACTATGCTTTGAAATATCACCCTCAACACCTTCGTAGGATCATCAACAAAGTCCATATGCAGTGATTGGGGAGGTCTTCATTTCCTTAATGTGTTGCCCTTAGTCTAAGACTTTCTAGGTTTAAATGGACCTTTATTGGTTTGACTTCCAATGCCCTTATCTTCACTAACCATATAGGAATAATTTTCATCCTTATCTTGTTTAGGATCCTCTAGAGTGTTGCACCTTTCTTCTTCACACATAGGTGCTTCTTCCATGTGTGTGGGCTCTTGTGTTGTCTACTCTCTCCTTCCTTCATCGCGATAGGATATACATCAACTCGGAGGTTTTTTCTTAGCTTCCTACTTGGATATTTCATGTCTCAAATCCTCTTCCAACTCCCCTTCAAGTCATCATCACTAGAGACTACTTTGGTTACACGCAGGCCCCTTATTAGTCCTCAATAGACTCACCTTAGCTAGTTGATAAGGCCATGTGACATCACCATGCTTCCTTTTTTATATTAAATTTATCTTTTGCATGTGTGATCAAGTGTGACATCCTCTTATTTTTATTCCTCACCTAGAGACTCCTCTTGATTATTCTTAAGCTAGGTCATATTTATTTTCTTTAGTTATGGTAGGAAAGTGTCACATACCTCTATCTCCACTTAGCATGATCTCTTAAGTTACAAAACCAAAAAAATACTTTGCATAAAATTCCCTTCTTTGAGACATTCATCATATGGTTCAAGTCGAAGGTGTTTGTCTTTGTGGTTTCAAGTATGTCGACTGGTTTCATATCCATTGGTTGTGTGCAATGTATATCAATTTGAGTCCACCTTTTCTACATAAAAATTCATCCTTTACATATCGTTATTCATGTTAACCATGTACTTAAAATACTTGGCTTCAATGCAAATTGAATTTTACACCATGAAAAAATTTGTCTCGATTTCCATCATGAAATGCACAAGGATAAAGTGTTGCATTACGCAAATATTTCCGATTTACAACCTATCCAAGAATCTCCCATAGTATGTGCCATTTGTTTTCAAAATTTGTGTACATTTTTTTATACTAATTATCAAGTTTATCCTTGTACACATTGTTAATTGTGCCTTAATATGTAAAATATGAAAAATCTACTCGGGGGTTTTTTCTATCGTGGGACCCACATGTCTTCTTATGGCCTATCTAGGACACATATCTCTTGGAAAAAAAATAACAAGAGGATTGAACCCCGTGTAATAATAGCTCGTTCATTCTATTCCTTTACCTCTTCAATAATACCATCGATGATAGATTGCACTATATTATACTATGTCTTATGAACCATCATATGTGTAATGTAGAGGAATGTCATATTTAATTTCCCTATCTCTTATTTACTTTACGTATCGCTATGATTCTTGAGTACTATGAGATCTCTAGAACTAGATGACTCTCAAGTAATGAAAACCGGTATTCACAACCTCAATATCTTTCAACTTGCCTTTGTAGCAAGGTAATATCTATAGCCTTCTTATAATCCTAGCATCGAACAACCACATATCATGTAAACACATCTTGTGCCAAGTGACCACCACCTACCGCCTCCCGGGCTCGTTGAGTCTCCTCAAGTGCCTCATCCTTCTCACCTAACAACACAATACATGTCACCACTGCTATGGCCTCCGGCTCAAATAAATGGGCATTCTCACCTCGATATCATCCACATGCTCAAGTATACCTCCACCAAAAACATCGGTCGACACATTCCATGCCAATGTGTAAATGGATGTATCAAAATCAACGACCAATATGCATCACCTATAAACAAAAATTACACAAAAATTAGGCAACCATATATAACAATATAGGAAAACAAAAAAGTACACAATGTAACTATAAAAATACTTACGCTCTGCTACAAATTCTACTACGATTTAGGGACATGTGTTTCCCCCTCTTTTCCTCCTATGTGTGGTAACCCCGTTCGACCTGCAAACAATGGGAACAACAATACCCACCAATGAGTTACCCACCATGTGTGGTACTCATCGGTGTAACCCACATCATCTTCGTCTATCAACTATATCGCCACAACTACTTCATATGGACCCAGGGGTATTAACTACTTTGTGTTGGGCCATGGTATAACTCCATCTATCCTAGGTGCTATGATATCTTTCAACCATATATATATGTAGGGGCACGTCGTGAGACATGCCAAACTGATGTGATACTCTCGAAGTGAAGAAGCTCACCACTAGAAATTGATCTTCAAGCCACATCATACTTTGAATATAGAACAACTCTAGCACATCCTTAGACCATCCTCTATAGTCATGATATGGCCTCAATACGATCCGCCTTGGGAACCATCCTCTATAGTCATGATATGGCCTCAATACGACCGCCTGGGAACCATCCTATGTATTTTTTCCCGTAGGTATCTCTGTTTCATTTTCCTATCATGAATATTGATCCACCTCCATGCATCAATATCTAGCCTAGCCCAATCTCATCGTGGACCTCTAACCGGTGTCAATATGGCTAATTCTTGTAAGCCCATACATCCAATAGTGTGGTTTCTCCTATTGTAATGCCTCTTCCATGAATGACATTCTTGCTTGCTTTGTAAACCGAAGTTTCAAACGTTGATAGATGATTTTTTTTTTTTTTCTCGAGATGGTCTACTCTTTAGAACTTAATGATCATGTCATATAGATGATATATTTATCTTCTAAATTATATTTAGTTATAATTGGAAATGATGAGTTGATATTAAGTAGTTACATGTAATCTTCATGTTGAGCTTTGAATAACATTTTATATGTATAGGTGAAAGGAAGTGAATTTAGTTTATGGACTATGCCATTAAATGGCCCAAGTAGTAATATTAAGTTTTCTCCATAGTCTATTTCATTATTAATAAAGGAATAGACATACCTTGGATCAATTACAGTGATCCAAGACATGCCTATGATCGATGTGCTACTTCAACTATAGCTGCTAAATCAGTGGTAACACATTCTTGTTTCGATATGTTTCATATCCAGGCTTGAATATTGAAATATCACTCGAATCCAATAATTCCCTTCAAAGTGATCCAATTTATTTTTCTTTTAAAATTACCTTAAGGTATTGTCATGATTAGTTGGTGAGGAACCTAATTTAATCTAAATGCATTTGATTTAATTACATTCCTTGAATCTAAGCTAATAGGAATTTGTCATTGGGATAATTTTAATACCTAAACCTAATGTATGGTATTTTTCATAAAGCCTAATAAAAATACACTACCCTAAGTAAATGGGTGGGAGTGCATGTAAAGTGACCTAGTCCCTAATCCAATAAAAAGGATTTCCTAAAGTCCTAAGCTATGGATTAAAACTCAGGAAAAGGGTGACTAACCTATGTGAAATCAAACTAACCTAAATGTGACTATGGTTAGCTTGATGGCGGGTGAGTTTGGATGGTCGGTGGCACCAATCCAAATGCATAATTTGGATTTTAAACTTTGCATTTAATTTATGAACCACTAGTTTTGGTCGGGACTTGGTTTATGAGTGAATAATGCTAAATTGACATTGTGAAAACTATAGTCAAGAATGACATTAACATATGGTCAGAATCGAGAGTTAGTTGGTGGTGGGTGGGAAATGTTGAGGGTCTAGAAGTTTGGCTCGTATTGAACGTTCTTGAACCTTAAGCGAAACCTACCTAGGAAATTGGAGGATGGTTTACTAGAAAAAGGGGAAGGTTGGTTTTGTTTTGCATTTTGTTTATTCAAGATTAATTGCGTTGCATGTCATTTTAACATTTTTTGAACTAGAAGTTCAATTCAGTTGCATTCTTAATGTCATTGTTGCATGACTGAGATAGTGGAAGGAATTTATCATAGTTTCTATAAATAAAATGGACAGAAGGAGTGATGGGTTTCTATGGATTTGAGTGCATTAATTCTTGTGGTTTTTACCACAAATGAATAAAGGGAAACTCAAGGAAACAAGAAGAATTCCATAGGATCACTACCAGGCATGATTAACTCTAACCCAATATGATACTTGTTGTGTTTATCAATCTTATAAAAATAACTCTTCCATTTTTCTGCTATTACTTCTGATTTTATTTTTTTATTGGAAAATGTATGGTTGTTTGTATATCTGGTTTTCTTTTTAAATTTTATGGAAACAAAGTGTGGTTGTGTGTGTTATCCTCAGAAATTGACAAGGGCAATTTTTCAGTAACCATACAAAAATTTCCATTTTGGTCCCCCGTTGAGATCTCTTAATGTTCGTAATGGCATAAAATCCCTTTCCGAACAAACTAGTTTCTAGAACTTCACCATTTTCAACCTTTTTGGGTTAGGCACAGCTTTTCATTCATGTTACATCAACCAAAATTGTGCCCCTCTATCCCTTTGGCACATTCTAGGGAGTGTCGACACTCCCAATGTTGTGCCTCCCAATGTTGTGCTAAGGCGTAAGCGCCACCTTGTTATCACTCTTTAAAGTGCAAAGTGGGCGCTGAAAATGTAGTGTCGACACTCCCAAATTTGTGCCATGGTGCAAATATCTTCATGTCGACATCCACTTAAGAGTGCCATAGAAAAATTTAGTGGCACATTTATTACACCTTTTGCTATATATAGGTGTGTCTAACCTGTCATTTTCACAATTGAAAAAATGTGAAAAGTTATTCCTCTATACATGTCAAGTTGTTTTGCAGCCCAACGTGTTTGCCATTTGTCACATTCATGGACCCCACATTGTCTCCTTTCTTATTATATATTCCTGGTAAGTGGCCCTTTCCTTTCTTGTGGATTTTTTGTGGTTTTTCTGTTGGTTTAGGTGGTTAGGATTGATAATAAACAATGAACCTAAGAAGATAACACAATCCCAACACATATTGCAAAACCCACCTTCAAACTATTTTTCACTCTCCTTCCAGATCTGCTAATCTGGAAGGCTCTGCCTCAGAATGGACCCCTCCTTTTCTCTCCTCTATCTCCTACTTTGCCAAGGTTAACCCCTTGCTATCAAAATCTGAGCCAAAAGAGTGAAAATCATAAAAATTTTGCAAACAACCCACTATTTTTCCTTCGGCGCAAGCTTCATTCTTGTTACATCAAACACAATCGTGCCAATGTGCATTGTCCCTGCATGTGGCATAAGCCTTCTTTGTGCCTTATAAACATTGCAAAATTCCCTAGGCGCAAGTGTTGGTGCCAAAGCAACTACAACAACATCTGAATGTTGTGCAAACCTTTCCCACACCGCACAACTAAACCACTTGGCGCACCTCACTCTCATGTAGCATCTACCACATCTATGCCAATGGCGCATCCTAGGACCTTGCTACACAAATCATATTTGCACCCCACACATGTCTTCATCGAGTAATAAGCCAACCAAGTCCAAGGGAAAAGCCAAGCTAACAAAGGTCAAGAAATGAAATATAAATACCAAAGGGTCAGGATGCCTGAATCTCTTGCAGAGTGTGATCTTGATATCGTAGATTCGTAAATCGGGCACATTGACATGGAGGAATTCCGACCAGGACCAAGAAGGTCATTGGAAGCCCATGGATGGATAAATTGGTTGGCATTGGTCTGTACTTTGCTACAGGGATCCCAATAAGCGCAATCAACAATGAATTTATGATGTTGGTGGGCCGTTGTTACAATAAAGACACAAGATGTGTCAACAATGAGAAGGTCGAGGTGATAATCAACCTCATGGCCCGACATTTTGAGATCATGTTGGGTATCCCTCACCACCGACATTTTTAGCAAGAATCCAGAGGACTGCATGAAGACATGGACTAAAAATGAAGACAAATGTATGTAGTTAATGAATGAGGTGTACCTCAAAAATAAGAAGGTGACAAGTAGGTGGCCACAAGTCATTCATCACAGTGACTTTTCAGAGGAGCTGAGTGACACAATCACCTTCCTGAGTAGGGTATTTGGGCTCTCTCGATGCCCATTACTTTCACAAGTGGATGCTCAGGTATTTAGAAACAATGAATAAAAATGTTCATGATTAACGTTTTGAATGGGGAGAGATTATCAGCAGCATAATCTTGGAGTAGCTTCAACAACTTTCAACAATTGGGAGGTTCTATATGAAATCCTATGTGGTATATGCTTCGCCTCGTAGAGGGACTACCCTACATTGAATTGGTATGGGGTATGGTCCTGTGTCAAAATATATGAGTACTATCCGGAGTAAAGACTTGAGAACAACATAGCCCAATTCAATAAAATCAACGATGTCTTCTTCTATGGCATCATCTGCCTCTTGAGGCCCAACATGACTCACGGTGAAATGACCAATAAGCGTGGTCACCACCATAGAGAAGTGGGGAGCGTCATTCATGCAATTCCCCACTTTCACCTATCTCGAGCCGCTAACTTCTTGGGAGACCCCACCAAATTTCCAAGGTATGAGGAACCCAAACCGATCATGTTGGAGCTGTCCAGACATGCTCATCACATACCATGAGAAGTGTTTGAAAAGGAAGAAAGGTGGAACTCCATTCCCTCTCACAAAGTGGGCAAGGTGCACACCTATACTTCACATAAGAAGCCCAAGAGATGTTTACAGAGCTTGAATTGCTCAATTTGAAGCATAATTTCCCAACAAGGCCAACCTTTGATCCTCGTGATTTCCTTCCAAGGGAAAAGATCGATCCAATTCATGTCCCTTAGATCAAATATATCTACATCAATCTATATCACGAAGTTGAGCTCAGACAAAAGGATCACTCCCGACTGGCCCTGACAGAGATCATTCAATATGGTGTGGCTATCATCCCAAAGGATTTCCAAGCAACTGATCAAGAAGTTGATTAGGTTTATCTAGACATGGATGGGGACAATTGGCCATTTGCCAAAATTGATAGAAACAAGGCCCCTCATACTATTGAGGAAAGGGTCAAAGGCACTCTCAAGTGCATTGCGGTCGTGCATGAAAATGGTATCATCTACCTTGGGGTAGACTTTACCATGTCTCCCTTGGGTGATGCACCCACCAAGCCGAAACACTTGCCTAAAGGAAAAGGAAAAGATATAGAAGGAGAGGTAAGCACTGCTCAGAAAGAAGTTCCTGAGAGCCCTCCTTCCGCCTTCAAAGAACAAGTTATGGACTTAGTGTCCCCAAGAAGAGAAGAAGCGACCATTGCTCCAACAGCACATCCACTCGGATTTTGCCATCGCTACAACCGGTGAGGTCCCAACCATCCCCTCTCGCTCCTCCTTCCCCTCCTCGTGTTGATCAACCAACCACTCATTTGGTTGTGTCTTCTCCCCGTCTTCTACCATTCCCCCTCCTTCTTCCTCAATCTTCTCTTCCTCACGGATCTGTCCCCCAACATTTCTTCCCTCATCTCAAATATTCCTTCCACCCCCATAGTTTCCTCTCCTACACACTCCCTAACCCCGTGAGCATTAGAGTGTTTTCTTCTTTCTCAATGCTGCCACCAAGTGTCTTGACACATTTCCCGTGTCCACCGAAGTTGCTCCTTCTTCCATCCCTACTTCCTCCTCTTCCTCTGGTCCCACTCCCTTAAGTTAAGAATGGATCTCTCGAACACCTAAGCCAAACAAGAGGAAAGTCCCTATCTGCACCTATGGAATTTTCTATTATTCCGCTAAAAGGGACTAAGAAGCAAAAGGCTATAACCCACTTCTCTCAAAGCAGCTTCAGTGAAGGGGTTATAGAGATGGCATACCCTAAACTCTCAAAGAAGAAAGAAGATCTGTCTCTCCTACAGATTTTACAATGACCCAGTCACCTTGGGAACATCATCGAGAGCCTACAAGAGAGGCCCTATCTCGCAGTGGATGCCCTTTGCAAGAAGCTTCAAGAACCAAAGGAAGAGAAGAGAATATTAAAAGAGCAAAACAAGCATCTTCTCTAAGCCCTGCAAAAGATGGGAAATGCCCCTCCTATAACTATCGCTAATCCTCTTGAAGTTCTTTTTCAAGAGAATATAAATGAGTACGCCAAGATCGGGCGAGAAAGTTGTAGCGTTGTCCACCGGAGAGAGCAGATCCTCAAAGATAGTGAGGAAGTGATTACAAAGTTCACAGAGCTCTATCAAAATATAGATCAAGTGAACAAGGAACTCAAAGTGATACTAGGATCTATCTCTCAAGAGTTGGACCATGCCAAGTTGTAACACGAGACATTTCGGAAGATGCTCGACCGCCTAGCTTGATGACTTGTGAAATTTGGCGTCTTTGATCACCTACAAGCACCCAACAAAGTCCTTGCTACTTTAGACTATCGGGTTGAACAAATGGAGTTTGTTTTGGAAAAGATAGATAAAAACAAGGAGGAAGCCCCGATGCCATGCATCAAATGGAGCAAATCATCTTAAGAATGTCTCCCGGGTTCGCTTGGTGTAGTGTACACCTTGAGGAAGGCAGATGATACTATTCATCTTTTCAAGGAAATCACATCGCAGGTTTAGCATCAGAGGCCACTTTTGATATAGAATCTATCAACAACCTTCTAGCCTACCGTGACTTTGTTGGATACCTGATGGAGGCAGAAATGAATACTTCAAACTCTTGGAAAGACTCGAGATGAATGAGAAACTTGTGAAGTCATCAGGGATCACACCAAGGGTCCCGCTCAGGGATCAACTTCGAGATGATGGTCAGCAGTTCATGGAGTATCGAGCTCGGGCCACATTACCTCTCCTGAGTAGAAGCAGGACACTCCTTTCAAGCCAAGGGATGATGACGAATAGGCTCCTTCCTCCTGGATAAATCCCATTTTTGTAAAAGTATTTAAAAGTATGTTGGCACAAATGATGACATCATCCATGTTGCACCATGGGATGTTGTCATCCACAAAATTGCCCCAAAGTCAACATTTGACTTTTAGATATTTTGTAAATAGTTGTTGGCTCCTTTTTTCTTCTTTCTCCTTCTCCTTCTATAAATACTTGGATACTTGTAGTATTCAAGGGTGAGAAAATTTGTATGAAAAATAGAAGTGAGGAGAGAAAGACTTTGAGATTTCTTGTAACAGAACAACTTATTAATACAAAAATTGAGACTTTGTGTTGAATTCTTGTGTTATGTGTTAGATCTTTCTTAAGTTAGATCTACATGCTTATTCTATTGGATTCACCTATGCTTTTGTCATTTGTTTAACAATATTGCTTTGTTTGTTTATGTGAGTAAGTTTGTCTCTGTTTACTACTAACCCAAAACATAAACCCTCCAACCTTTCTATTTTCGAATTCATTTCTTTTCTCCCTTTAATCCATCTTTCTTCTATTCCTTCCTTCATTCCTTTCTATTCTTCTTCTAGAACTAACTCTACCGAGATGATATCCAAAACCCTCAAGGCCGAATACCGTAAGACTTGCATGATTCCTACCGGTAGAATAGAAATAAACCAGCCACTTTTATGTCTCAAAGAGGGGCTATGCCTTGCACACTGTTGGCTTGTCTATCCATAGATCTGCCCACCCGATGATTTTTGGACCAACATATTTTGGTGACTCTCCGGAGAAAGAACCGGATCTATGTGAGTGGTATGTCGGCCTAAAAGACACCAATAGTTTTTAAAGTCATTGGGAGACTAAGAAAATAGATAAAGCTATAAAAAAATCACTACATTTGCAAATCTTAACTCTTTGTTTAAAATCCAATTTTTTTGCAAAAGTGATCCAAACTGAAAATTTTCTTAAGAGATCCATAGATCTAGACCAATTAGAAACCTTTAGTTCGCTGAGTTTTTATAAAAACCCGTATATTTTTGTAGATCTGATATTTTGATAGTTTTACAAATATTTTCAAACCCTTGCAAAAATGAAATCTAAGATTCAAAAATCAGCTTACTAAGTTAACCATCATTTTATCCTCACTAACCTTTGTCATTAAACCACAATTGGTTTTCAAAAGAGGGATAAAATTAAATATTTAAAAAAGTACATACTGCTGATTTTTGTCAAAAAAATAAAAAAATCAGCAAGTACAAACAAAAAGAGTTTTTATAAATCTGCTCTAAAAATCACTGCAGACCTGAACAGTAAACACTGGTGGGTGAGCCATTTACCAGTAGCAGGAGAGCTCGTGGAGAATTTGATCCTATTTTTGATCTACTTCAAAGGCACAACTTCGATATTAAACCAAAGTGCACTTCACGTCCACCGAGTTCGGCTAATCGGTCACCCAAGTGCCTTGCCTCCACGAAAGAACCATTTTTCACAAGGGGCTTCCACATCAATTTGTAGTGCCTGTTATTAAGTGGAATTGCACTCCCAGCTCATGTCCTCTTTCCATCTTTTCAAATGGTAGTACCATGGGGAAACGCTATGGGCCCTCTTACATTACCACATCCAGTTCACGCACTCCCTCATGGAAATTGCAAGAATTTCCCAAGATTTGATGGGAGTAGAAATCAAAGCACATATTCACATATATCTCGCATTCATTATGTCATGCAGCATCCTAGATGTGACCCATGAAGACGTGTCGGTACACCTCTTTCTAGAGACCTTGCAAGGACCTACAACAGAGTGGTTCCAACATTTGTCACCGGATCTATCACCAATTGGGCCACATTACTTTAATCATGTGTTTGAAGACGAGCATAAGCCTTCAAAAGACACATTTGCATTACTGTCAAAGATTACTCACTTGAAGAAGGAGGCCAATGAAACCATGTGCAATTTTATCACCTGTTTCAATTCGTTGATTAACCGTGTGCCACCTGCCATGTTGCCAACACCAGAAAATCAAAAGTGTTTCTTTGTGAACACCATGAGCTCAAGAGTGAGTTTCTTACTCTTACAAGAACAAATCACCACCTTGGTCCTCGCTCAAGCTGTGGCCATTCGGATAGAAGACAACCTACTTATATCTGGTGAGTTAAAATGAGAGCCATCCAAACCTAAGGCTTCAACTCCTTCTCAAGCCACTTCATCAGATCTGACATTCCAGAAGATGGCAAATGACTTGCTCGCATTAAAGAAGCAATTAGCTCAAGCTTCATCTACCACTCCATACCGGGATATCCCACGGAGGAACTTCACTCCCAACAATGCCCCACAAAGGCCACATTTTCCTGTTGCTGCTCCAAGGTTAGCACTTGAGGCCCCTCTAGTTAATGCCTTGGTCGAGATCGAAGAAGAGGAGCAAATTTATGAAGAACCTTCATCGCAAGGTGAAGATGATCAAGATGTTAGTGAACCGACTGGCGACTCTACAATTGGGTATATGGAATTTGAAGATGAAGAGTCTGATGAAGAAGAAGGTACCCAAGGGTATGCAAGCAGACAGTCATATGTTGTTTTCACCCACTCACAAGGAAAAGAAGTAGAAGTTGCTGCCAGGATACAAAAGGAGAAGGCTATGTCAAACACACCTCCAACCATTGCTAAAAGAGGTAATCCTCTTCTTGCTCAACCTCCTATTAAACCTTTTACGAAGAAATATTTTCCTCCCATCTCTCCTCCAAATCAACCTTCTTCTATTTCCATAAAGACCGAAACCTACCCTACCATCACAAAATGAGGGATCTGATTCCTTCATCAACGCAACCCTTGGTCGCATTCGACATAGTCAATCATGTTAAAAAGACCAAGATTCAAATGTTCTGAAGCCGAGTATCTTCGATCTAACCCCAAATAACTTGTAAGATTAATCAATATATCTAAATCTAAGCTTCCATCCCTCTCCGGTCTCCCCCGAAAGAATCCTTTCCACTCCTCCCCGTATCTCTGCATAAATGTTGCCTTGACTTCCGTGTCAGGGAAAAATTGAACCTTTTTATCTCTCCCTCCTAATCAATGGTCACAAACTAAGCAACTGCATAATTGATTATGGGGCTTCCGATAATGTCATGCCGGCAAAGGTCACTCATGCTTTAGGCCTCACCTTACCAAGCCTTTCGGTAGATGTTACTCCATGGAAACCAAATAGGTTCCATTGATTGGTCAAATCAAAGATGCACAGTTCACATTTGCAGCGTTCCCAGAGAAAAGGGTAAAAATGACCATCCTCATTGTTGATATCCCAGCAGCATATGGAATTCTACTAGGGAGAAGCTTTTGCAGAGAAGTCGGTGGAGAGATTCATATGGACTGGTCCAAAGCTAGAATTCTGTCAAAGGAGTAATGCAGACTTTGGAGCCTGAATCACAAAAGAAGTACCTGGTCACCAACTCTGATGACCCCAAAGCCCAAATTCTCTTCAAATCATCAAGGATGGGGAACTACTTCTTATCCACTGAGTCTGATAAAATGGACGTTCTCATCTAGGAGGAGGACCTTAACAAGATATGGACACTACAGTTTGATGGCAGTTGTGCACGAGTGGATGCGGTGTTGGAACCATCCTGATATTCCTTGAAAAGAGATTTTCCCTCTTTCTTTTAAACTATAGTTTTTCAATACAAAAATATTTGTTGAGTATGAATCTTTTTACTCGGTATGCAAGCTACAAAGGAAAGAGGAATCAAGAATCTAAAATTGTAGGGTGACACCGAACGATCACAACCGGGTAAAAGGGGTGTACCAAGTGAAAAATGATAGACTCAGGCACTACCGCAACGTAGTATGGGACAACATTGAGGAATTTGACACTTTCTCAATAAAATCCATTCCAAGAGCTCAAAATGACATGGCTGATTCATTGGCCGCCTCTCTTATGCTCCTCACCCAGGGCTGAAAATAGACACGTATACCATTGAGGTAGTCTTTCGCCCAAGTGTGCTAGACAATTCTCAGCACTGGTAGGTATTCAACGATGACAATCAGCTTGTTGCTTTTCTAGAAAAAGTTGATAACTTCAAAGAGCTTCATTTTGAGGGATCCACTTCTGCATGCCATGAATCTATCACTAGTCAAGAAAACGAATCAAAAGAAGGTGATGGCATATGTCAGCTCAAGGGAAATAAAATTCTGAAGGGTTTAGTCTCTCTGGAATGATTGTTTGACAAACATGATTGTTTTGTCAAGAAGAAGCGACAAGATGATCCTAACTCCTCTCCAGAGACCAAATCTATCAACCTGGGTACTATAGAACATCCGTAGTTTGTGAACATCGGGAAATGTTGTACACCTGAAGAAAAGCGGAAGTTTGTCAAATTGCTGAAGAAATATATGGACGTATTGGCATGGTCTTATGCTGATCTAAAGTCTTTCAAGCCTAAGGACGTTCAACATGACATCCCATTAAAAGATGATGTCAAACCCTTTCGCTAGAAATAGAGGCATTACAATCCCAAGATCTCGGGTACCATCCAGGAGAAATACAAAAATGCTGGATGCGAGAATCATATTTCCTATCCATCACAATACCTGGTCATGAACATCATGCACGTATAAAAGAAGAATGGTGAGATACACATATGCGTAGATTTTCACAATCTGAATCAGGTATCCTTGAAGGACAATTACCCGCTCCCCATAATGGATCAGGTTCGCAGTGCATAACCGGTTCAGAGATGATGTCCATGCTTGATGGTTTTTCAGGCTATAATCAAATTGAAGTCTCACCTGAAGACCAATTCAAAACAACATTCACTACTCCCCTGGGCACATTTTCCTACAAAGATGATGCCTTTTGGCTTGACTAATCTTGGTGCCACCTTTCAGAAGAAATGGACTTTGCATTCAAAGGTGTGATGGGAAAGGTCATCGTATTTTATTTGGATGACTTAACTATGTTCTCTAAAAAGAGAAGTGATCATTGTGATCATTTGGAGCAAGTATTGATTAGATGCCGAGAACACAAGATTTCCTAAATCCAAAAAAGTCTATTTTTGGGGTCATCAAGGAAAGTTCTTTAGGACACGTTATTAGAAAGGAAGGAACAAATATAGATGTTGAAAGGGTTAAAGCTATTCGAGCCTTACCTTACCCATAAGCATTACCGGTGTTCACTCTTTCTTGAAAAGGTGAATTCTCTCGATGCTTTGTCCCCGACTTCATTGAAAAGAATTGTCACATATCAAATATGATGAAAGGGTCACAAACATTCCGGTGGAGCGAAGAAGGAAAGACATCATTAGAGGATATAAAAGCCTCCATCGGTCATGCACCCATCATGGTATGTCCCGACTTCTCCAAGGATTTTATCATGTACAGCTATGCATCTACGCATATTATATCAGCCATCTTAATGCAAAAGAACTCTGAGGATGTTGAATCCCCAATCGCGTTCATGAGCTCCCCTATCAAGCTTCATGAATTCAAGATATCTTAGTTAGAAAAACATGCCTTTGTAGTAGTCAAAGCGATCCGTAACTTCCTAGGTACTACATCCTAAACTCTCATACGATAGTGCTGGTTCCTAACACAACAATTAAATCTATCCTAACTCAACAAGAGTTAGGAAGCTTATGAGGGAATTGGATCGCAAAGGTCTAAGATTATGATCTAGACATCAAACCAACTAAGTTGGTAAGAGGTAAGGGCCTATGTCAGCTTATGGCTGAAAACAAATATTTAGAGGTCCCTAAAGAGGAAGATGATTGCATCGATGGAGTGCAGGGTAAATTGAAGAAAGTTGATTCTCTACCTATGGTTCTATTTGTTGCGACTAGCAACGAATGGTATTCAGAAATTGCTTTCTTTCTCACTTATGGTGAGTTCCCAACTCATCTAACTTCAAAGGAAAAGTGGACTGTAAATCTCAGGGCAACTAGATATGTCATATGGGATGACAGTTTATACAAGCACAGATTGATGGGATCTTCTTGCGATGCATTGACAAACCGCAGCAGATCAAATTTCTTGAAAGTTTTCATGACTCGGCTGTGGCGGTCACTTCTCCTCATCCGTAACAACACATAAAATCATTCGGGCCAGTACTACCGCCAACGCTATTTCGGATGTAACCACCTGGTAGTAAAATGTGAGCTCGCCAATGCGGTTTGTTGGCAAACCAAAATTGGCTGCTTTTCCCCTCAGGCCCATCATTATTGACGAACCATTCAAGAAATGGGGAATTGAATTTATCAGAGCACTACATCCCCAATCAAGTGTTGGACATAGTTATGTCCTAACAGTAACAGATTACTTCACCAAATGGGTGGAGGCCATACCTGTTAGGAATGCCACCTCTGAAGTTGTTTGTAACTTCATCAAAGAAAATATCATCGTGAGGTTTGGAATCCCACACAAGATCGTTGCTGATAATGCTTCCAACTTCTCCTCACGGGAAGTTATCGGTTTTTGCTATGGATATGGAATAACCTTGGCCCATGCCTCGATTATTACCCCGTGGAAATGGTCGGCATAATCCAGTAATAAGAACCTAGTGACCATCATACGGAAGTTGGTCAATGAGAATCAGTAGTCATGGAACAAGTCATTGTATGATGCTTTGTGGGAAGACCGTATTACTCCGAAGAGGTCTCTCATTATGTCACCATTTCAAGTGTTATATGGAATCAACGCCGAGCTCCCAATTTATGTGGAACTTCTGCTCTGCGCTTGCACGAGCAATTGAAAATGAGACTTTCTAGAATTCTATGGAAAAGAGGATCATGTATTTAATAGAACTGAAGAAAAGAGAGTAAACGTGGTTGAAAGGATCACCAAATATCAGAATCAAGTCAAGAGATTATTCGATAAAAAGGCCAAGCAAATGGATTTCTAGGTGGGAGATCTCATCCTTTTATGGGACAAGTGAAGATAGCCAAAGGGCATGCATGGGAAATTTGACTCTCTTTGGAGAAGGCCTTTCAAGATCAAACACTCAATGGAGAGAATTTTTCTATCTCTCATATCCGATGACACCGAGCTCCCACTTCCTATAGTGGGCAACATCTCAAAATATTCAGGAAGTAGAGCTTGCTCTCTTCTTTGTACAGTTTTCTTTAGTTGTGTGTTTATTTTTGTCATGTGTTTTCTTTCTGTTGGTTGTGTGTTTTCCTTTCTTTTTCATCACCCTTGTTTTTGACTCTATAGCCCAATGGATAGGCACATGTAGATCTGGGATTCTCTACCCTTAAGCTTCGCTCAAAGATAGTCCCCAGAAAGAGCCATTGTTATCCTGTAAAATTGACAAGGGCAATTTTGTAGGTAACCATACCAAAATTTCCATTTTGGTCCCCCGTTGAGGTCTCTTAATGTTCAGAATGGCATAAAATCCCTTTTCAAAAAAACTAGTTTTTAGAACTTTGCCATTTTCAACCTCTTTGGGTTGGGCACATTTTTCATTCACGTTACATCAACCAAAACTACGCCCCTCTATCCCTTTGGCACATTTGAGGGAGTGTAAACACTCCCAATGTTGTGCCTCCCAATTTTGTGCCTCTCAATGTTACACCAAGGCACAAGCGCCACCTTGTTATCACTCTCTAAAGTGTGAAGTGGGCACTGAAAATGCAGTGTCAACACTCCCAAAGCTGCACACCATGGCACAAATATCTTCGTGTCGACATCCACTTAAGTGTGCCATAGAAAAATTTGGTGGCACATTTATTGCACCTTTTGCTATATATAGGTGCATCAACCTGTCATTTTCACAATTGAAAAAATGTGAAAAGTTATTCCTCTGTACTTTTAGTGTTCCCAGCATTAGCGTGTTGCCATTTGTCACGTTCATGGACCCCACATCGTCTCCTTTATCATTATATATTCTTGGTAAGTGGCCCTTTCCTTTCTTGTGGATTTGTTGTGGTTTTTCTATTGGTTTAGGTGGTTAGGATTGATAATAAACAATGAACCTAAGAAGATAACACAATCCCAACACATATTGCAAAACCCACCTTCAAACCATTTTTCACTCTCCTTCCAGATCTGCTAATCTGGAAGGCTCTACCTCATAATGGACCCCTGCCCCTTTTCTCCTCTGTCCCTTGCTTTGCCAAGGTTAACCCCTTGCTATCAAAATCTGAGCCAAAAGAGTGAAAATCATAAAATTTTGCAAACAACCCACTAGTTTTTCCTTCGGTGCAAGCTTCATTCTTGTTACATCAAACACAGTCGTGCCACAGGCACACTGTCCCTGCATGCAGCATAAGCCTTCTCCGCGCCTTATAAACATTGCAAAATTCCCTAGGCACAAGACTAGCACCAAAACAACTACAACAACATTTGAATGTTGTGTAAACCTTTCCCATGCCACAGCGTAACTAAACCACTTGGTGCACCTCACTCTCATGCAGCATCTACCACATCTGTGCCAATGGCGCATCCTGGGACCTTGCTACACCAATCATATCTGTGCCCCACTAAAAGACTTCTAATGGTGCAAGTGCACATCCCTTGACACCAACATCTGAATGTTGTGTGTAGCCTTTCCACACCCCGCGCCCCTTTTGGCGTTGTTTTCTCCCATGCAACACTTTCCCAAAGTGCGCCTTGCTTTTCTAAGTCCCTACAGCAAAGCTGCGCCTTGCACCCAGAGGCTCATAAATTGCTAACTTTTCATTCTGTAAGCTTTGATGGATGACTTAACAGCTAACATGGCTCTTCTGCGATGGACTTCCTTGATTCTTCTTGCAGATCAACAACTGAACTCAGATCCACACATGTCTTCATCGAGTAAGAAGCCAACCAAGTCTAAGGGTAAAGCCAAGCTAACAGATCAAGAAATGAAATATAAATACCAAAGGGTCAAGATGCCTGAATCTCTTGCAGTGTGATCTTGATATCAGAGATTTAGAACTCGGGCACATTGATATGGAGGACTTCTGGGCCAGGACCAAGAAGGTCACTTAGGCAGCCCATGGATGGATAAATTGGTTGGCAGTGGTCTACACTTTACTGCTGTAGGGATCCCGATGTAAGCGCAATCAATAATGAATTTATGATGTTGGTGGGTCGTTGTTATAATAAGGACACAAGATGTGTCAAAAATGAGAAGGGCGAGGTGATAATCAACCTCACGGCCCAACATTTTGAGATCATGTTGGGTATCCCTCACCACCAACATTTTGTAGCAGTAAGCTAGGAGGACTACATGAAGACATGGAATGAAAACGAAGACAAATGTATGTAGTTAATGAATGAGGTGTACCTCAAAATAAGAAGGTGACAAGCAAGTGGCCATAATTCATATATCACGAGTGATTTTTCGCAGGAGCCGAGTGACACAATCACCTTCCTGAGTAGGGTATTTGGGCTCTCCGATGCCCATTACTTTCTACAACCTGGATGCTCGGTATTTAGAAACAATGAATAAAAATGTTCTGATCAGCGTTTTTAATGGGGAGAGATTATCAAAGAACACAATCTTGGAGAAACTTCAACAACTTTCAACAACTGGGAGGTTCTATATGAACTCCTATGTGGTATATGCTACTGCCTTAGAGAGGGACTACCCAGCATTGAATCGGTATGGGGTATGGCCCTAGGTCAAAATATACAAGTACTATCTAGAGTTAAGACTGGAGAACAACATAGCCCAATTTAGTAAAATCAATGATGTCTTCTTCTATGGTGTCATCTGCCTCTTGAGGCCCAACATGACTTACGGTCGGATGACCAAAAGCGTGGTCACCACCACAGAGAAGTGGGGAGCGTTATTCATGTAATTCCCAGTTTCATCTATCTCGAGAGCCACCGACTTTTGGGAGAGCCTATAAAATTTCCAAGGTATGCGGGATCCAAACTGATCTGTTGGAGTTGTCTAGATAGCTCATCACATACCATGAGAAGTGTTTGAAAAGGAAGAAGGGTGGAACTCCATTCCCCCTCATAGTGGCGGGTACACCTGCACTTCACAGAGAAAATCCCGAGAGATGTTTGTAGAGCTTGAATTGCTCAATTTGAAGCATAATTTCCCAGGCAAGGCCAACCTTTGATCCTCATGATTGCCTTCCAAGGGAAAATATCGATCCAATTCATGTCCCTCAGATCAAAGATATCTACATCAATCTATATCACGAAGTTGAGCTCAGATGAAAGGATCACTCCCGACTAGCCCTGACAGATCATTCAATATGGTGTGGCTATCATCCCAAAGGATTTCCAAGTAACTGATCAAGAAGTTGATCAGGTTTATCTAGACATGGATGGGGACAATTGGCCATTTGCCGAAATTGATAGAAACAAGGCCCCTCAGACTATTGAGGAAAGGTTCAAAGGCACTCTATAGTACACTAAGCATTGGTGCAAGAAAAATGGTATCATCTGCACCCGGGTAGACTTTACCACGTCTCCCTTGGGTGATGCACCCACCAGGCCAAAACACTTGCCTAAAGGAAAAGGAAAAGATATAGAAGGAGAGGCAAGAACTGCTCAGAAAGAAGTTCCTGAGAGCCCTCCTTCCACCACCGAAGAGAAAGTTGTGGACTTAGTGTCCCCAAGAAGAGAAGAAGCAGCTAGTGCTCTAATAGGCACATCCACTCAGGATGTTACCACTACTACAACTGGTGAGGTCCCAACCATTCCCTCTCTCACTCCTCCTTCCCCTCCTCATGTCACTCAACCAACCGCTCCTTTGGTTGTGTCTTCTCCCTCGTCTTCTACTGTTCCCCCTCCCTCTTCCTCCATCTTCTCTTCCCTCGTGGATCTGTCCCCAGCATTTCTTCCCTCATCTCACAGATTCCTTCCACCCCCACGATTTCCTGTCCTATAGTCACTCCTAACCCCGTGAGCATTGGAGTGTTGGCTTCTTTCTCAATGCTACCACCAAGTGTCTCGACACATTTCCCTATGTCCACTGAAGTTGCTCCTTCCATCCATGCTTCCTCCTCTTCCTTAAGTTAAGAATGGATTTACGAACACCTGAGCCAAAGACAAGAGGAAAGTCCCTATTGCACCTATTGAATTTTGGCTTCTTTCTCAATGCCGCCACCAAGTGTCTCGACACATTTCCCCATGTCTACTGTATTTAATCCTTCTTCCATCCCCTGTTTCCTCCTCTTCCTCTGGTCCCACTCCCTTAAGTCTTTAATGGATCTCTCGAACACTGAGCCAAAGACAAGAGGAAAGTCCCTATTGCACCTATGTACTTTTCTATTATTCCGGCTAAAGGGCCTAAGAAGCAAAAGGCTATAACCCGCTTCTCTCAAAGCGCTTCGGTGAAAGGGTTATGGAGATTACATACCCAGATCTCACAAAGAAGAAAGAAGATCTATCTCCTATGATTTTATAGTGACTCGGTCACCATGGGAACACCATCGAGAGCCTCTGCAAGAGAGGCCTTATCCGGAGTGGATTCCCTTTGCAAGAAGCTTCAAGAAGCAAAGGAAGAGAAGAGAATATTAAAATAGCAAAACAAGCATCTTCTCCAAGCCCTACAAAAGATGGGCAATTCCCCTCCTATAATCAAGTACTAATCCTCTCAAAGTTCGTAGTTAGGAGAAGATAAATCGATCACGCTAAGATCGGTGAGCAAGGTGTAGCGTGTCCACTCCGGAGAGAGTAGATCCTCAAAGATAGTGAGGAAGTGATTAAAAGTTCACGAGCTCTACCAAAATATAGATCAAGTGAAAAAGGAACTCCGGGCGATACCAGGACCTATCTCCAAAGAGTTGGACCATGCCAAAGGTTGTAACACGAGACATTCTCGGAAGATGCTCGATCGCCCGATCGATGACTTGGTGAAATTCGATGTCTTTGATCTATCGACATTAAAATTTTCCTCCGTAATTTCTATTTTATTAATGTATGTATTAGGAATAAGATGTTGTTAAGTATAATTAATAGTGGCATCCAATAGAAGATAACGGTACCATTAGTATGGTGCCACCATTAAAGTAGAGTACGGTATGATCAAAGTACAATAGGAATGTTGTGGTAAAAGTAAATATTTTTCGTAAGTGGTCCGGTAATGTTAAAATGTTAAAGTTGGGGTAAGTAGAGAAGTAGGGTCTACATGATTAGGAATTAGAAATATTATATTTGTAATAAAGACAAAGAGTGATGTCATAAATATTTTGTGTATTTTATTTGTGGAAGTCTAAAAGGTGGAACCCATGTGAGATGATAAGGGTTATCTTATCTTAGAATATAAGCCTACATGTAAAGGCAAGAGTTTAGGCATGGAATATGATCGGTCGGAAGATATTTCCTATCCTATCTTAGAGATAGGGTGGATAAGCCTTTGAATTCCTATAAATAAAGAGGTCACTCTCTCATTTAGCATAGAGGGAAGTAGTGAGAAATATTGTATGAGTAAGTGTGTAAAGGAAGCCATCAATTAGAAGGCGTGTTAAAGAATCCATTGTGAAGTTTTCCCATAGTTATTGTTGGAAGGAAAGTGAAGTCATAACACTTGAAGTACCTCATGGGTGAGATTGTAACAATTCATGTTGATATTATAATTTACACTTATATTTTAAATATTTCATCATTCCTTCATATCATAGTCTATGGTATTCTTGTGTTATGTTTGTTGTTGTGTTTCCATATTACATCCACCAAAATAAAGGTTGTGCATTAGTAAATAATCATAGCACGAGGAGTTCCCAGGTGGAGAATTATCATAGTGCCGGATTGGTGTTGACATTTTGGTTCCGTTGCTGGGACCATTCCTCGTTGGTGGATTTTCTAGAGAAATATTCCCACTTAGTTAGAAATAATTTGGAGGGTAACCTTGTTTTTACTGTGCATAGTAGTTACCATGGTAAAGTCACTTTTTACCATGAATAGTATTTACCATAGTAACTTCACTTTTTACCATGAATAGTATTTACCATAGTAACTTCACTTTTACCATAAATAGTGTTTACCACAGTAAAGTCGAGTTTACCATAATTTACCATAGTGGTCATTCCTATTCTACTTTATAGAAATGTGTAAAGTCACTTTCTATTGTAGTGAATCTAATTATTTGTGCACATAAGTCTTACTGATTGTACTTGTGAGTTGGTATTTCACTATGGTTACTTTTTAAAATGGGGAAAATTCCTATTTTTCAGCCCAATCTAATGAAGATGCTTCCTCTTTCATTCAAGAGTTTAAACGATCTTGCATTTGTAATGGTCTCATAAGAAGGGAAAAATGGAATGAATTTTTCCTACCTTTTTGGATGGTTCAACACTTAGGTGGTTTGAAACACTAGGTGATAATGTGAAAAACTCATGGGATTTATTAACTGAAAGTTTTCTTGAAGAATTT
The DNA here is from genome assembly GCA_018340775.1 of Taxus wallichiana var. yunnanensis. Lineage (NCBI taxonomy): Eukaryota > Viridiplantae > Streptophyta > Pinopsida > Cupressales > Taxaceae > Taxus > Taxus wallichiana. The sequence continues at coordinate 932,302,474 of CM031242.1, forward strand.
GGTGAACAATAGAAATATGCAGATCTCATGATCAAGATCACAAATCTATCCCAAGGAGAGAAGGAAAAGATAAGAGATTATCATGCTCGTGTTCTAGAGCTAAGGAGGAAGCTCGATGCCTAGATCCAAAAGGAAGGATTAGCGGATGGGTTGATGAATGGCGTGGATAATCTCCTCTGTAAGCACTTCATTCTTGGGATGAAGCCGAGATCGAGACAATGAGTGAAGTATGACTGCCCAGCTTACCATTGAACAAGAAAAGGAGATTGCGAAAGGCAAGAAGAAAGCATGGAAGAGGAGCCCAAAGAAATTGTTGCTAAAGTAGAGCCTACACCAGCACCTTTGGTCCAGAATCCACAACCACTCTTAGTGAGCACAAATCTTTCTCCTAGTACATCTACTAAGTATGAAGATCTTCTCAGGAAGATGGGCCAGTTAACTATTAATCTTCTTCAAGGAAAGGAATTTAGTTCTCAGGGAGGAGATAGAGGTCCAAAAAGAAATATTTCTAAAGTTATATGTTATGGTTGTTATAAAAAGGGTCATTATAAGTATAATTTTCCAAATAGAGCTTCTACATCTGGTACAAGAGATAATGATAAAGGAAAAGCACCTGTGAATTCTTTTGATGTAGTAGATAAGAGCATAAATAATGAAGTATATGTGTTTGTAACAAAAAGAAAGAAAGAAAAAGATAACCAAGATGGAAATGATCCTAAGAAGATGAAAGGAGAAACTAGTAAGAAACATAGGAGAAGAAAGTTGGGTGTGTAGGATTTTCTAATTTCACAGGGACAAGGACCATACTCCATCTTAGAAGATTTGTCCAAAAGGCCTACAAATATTACATATGGTCAACTCTTGGTTGTCTTCTGAGAAGAGGCGGGAGCTGCGAAGTGGACTCAATGCTCGACGAAGGAAGGAGGTTGAGGTCCCTATTTTAGAGGCAGAGGCGGATCCCTATGCTCCACAAGATGAGGTATTATGTAATGGTATTTCAATTCATGATGTCTTAGTTGATGGAGGTGCTACAGTTAATGTAATGACCGAGTCTGTAATGAATATGTTGGGTTTAAAAATTGATCGCCCTTAACACTTATGTTAAGGTCATTAAATAAGGGAAAAACTAAACCAAAAGGTGTAGTTTCAAATGTGGAAATATTTGTTATGGGTGTTGTATGTGTGGTAGACTTTCAGGTGATGAAAAATGGTACTGTTGCATACCCAATGTTGTTGGAAGACCATGGCTAAAGAGAGTTCATGCAAGAAACTACTAGAATAAAGGCTTCATGACACTTGGACGTGGTAGAGAGAGGGTGAAGATAAACGTGATCCCTCGGCATCATAAGGCAGAACCTATGGATTCAAGTGATGAAACTGATGATTGGACATCCTCTGATTACTCTAGTACCAGTGAAGTGGACACCGAAGATGAAGAAAGTGAGGTTGATGTTTCGGTCATGGATATCCTTCCAGTCACACCGACTCATGACCCCATAAAATTATCTGAAGAAGAAATTGATGATCATCTCCAACAAATAAATATTGGTGATGCTTTGTGATGGAGAGTGAGAAGGAATCCTACCTCTAGCTCTTTCAAGGTACATACACATATTCACTTTTGATTACAAGGAACTCCGTCAAGTAAGTTGGGTAGAACATTCTATTGAGCTGGTAGATGGTGTTAAGCCCATAAAGCAAATTCCATATAGAATGAATTCTAATTTTTCCAAGACTATAAAAGAAGAAATAGATAAGTTGCTTGATGTAGGATTCATATTTGTTGTGGAGAATTCAGAATGGGTTTCTCCCATTATGATCTCAATAAAAAATAATGGGAAGCTACGCATTTGTGTTGATTATAGGAAGCTCAATAAGGAAACAAAGAAGGATCATTACCCTCTTCCATTCTCAGATCAGATCTTGGATGAAGTAGCTGGCTAGGAGTGCTATAGTTTTGTTGATGGATATAGCGGATACAACCAAGTTCATATAGCGGAGAAAGATCAGCTAAAGACCACATTCACCACTCCTTGGGAATATTTTCTTATAGAGTTATGCCTTTTGGGTTGTGTAATGCTCCGCAATGTTCCAGCGTTTGATGAATAGGGTGTTTGAACCCTACATTGGGAACTTCATCAGAGTATTTCTGGATGATTTTTGCATCTATGGGAGCAAGATGGACCACTGCACCTAGATGGAGACAACATTTCAAAGGTTAGATGAAGCACAAGCCTCACTAAACCCTACAAAGTGTGTCTTTGGATGTTCTAAAGGTGTTTTGTTAGGGCATGTTGTATCCAGAGATGGTATTGGTACTGATCCTGATAAAGTTTCAAAAATCAAAGAGTTACCATTTCCTATGAATAGAAGTAAGTTGAGATCATTTTTAGGCCATGTGGGTTACTATAGAAGGTTCATCAATAATTTCTCAAAATTGCATTACCCACTAACCCGATTCTTGAAGAAGGATGTTACTTATGAACCAGGAAATAAGGCGCATGAAGCTTTTGAACAACTGAAGGAAGCCCTGGTGTCTTCACCTATTTTAAAGAATCCAAATTGGAGCAAGCCATTCATTGTGTATACTGATGCCTCAGATGCAACACTAGGAAGTACTCTGAGCCAAAAGGATGAAAATGGGAATGATCATCCAATTTACTTTGGGAGAAAACAAATGGGTAGTGTTGAGGTAAATTATATTGTAACTGAAAAAGAGGCTCTAGCTATCATTTTTGTTGTAAAGAAGTTTAGAAATTACTTTCTAGGGCATAAATTTATAGTTGTAATAGATCATCAGGCTCTAAAATATATTGTAAATAAGCCTAACCCATCAGGGAGGATAACAAGATGGATAATTTTGCTACAAGAATTTGAATTTGATATTATAGATAGGCCAAGAAAGAAGCATGTCAATGCAGATGCACTCTCTCAAGCCTATGATGGTTTAGGTTCATCTTGTGATGATGATGATTTCCCAGATGTAGCATTGTTATCCCTTAACACAATCCCTAGTGAATACATAGATATTTAGAATTATCTGAATGAATTCAAGTTTCCTGATGGTGCCAATGCAAAGACTAAGAGGAAGATTACTCAAGCCAGTCATCCATATTCTATTCTGCATGGAGTATTATTTCAATAGGACCCGATGGACAATACAAGAGGGCGTAGTTAGACGTGATCAAAGGAAGAAGCTGATAGAATAATTCCATAATGGTACATGTGGAGGACACTTCTCTGAAAACTTACAAAGAAGAAGGATCTTGGATGCGGTTATCACCGCCCACTCTTTTTAAAGATTGTTATAATTATTGTAAGACATGTGATATTTGTCAAACACATGGTAACCGTAAGACTTCATCAGCTCCATTATGCTCTATTCTTCCACTTGGTCCCTTTGAAAAGTGGGAATAGACATTGTAGAGTCCACTTCCAACTACCCACGCCAAAATAAGTATATTGTAGTTGCCACATATTATTTAACCAAGTGGGTTGAAGCTAGGCCATTAAAAACAGCTTCCATGGATGAAGTGGCAAGGTTCATATATGAACGCATTGTCACCAGATTTGGTTGCCCATTAGAAATTGTAACAGATCAAGGAAGCCACTTCATTAATGAGGTGGTAGAAGCCCTAGTCAACAAGTTTTCTATTAAGCACAGGAAGGCAACAACATACAAGCCAAGCACAAATGGACAGGTGGAACGAACAAATTTTGTGTTGTGTCAAATTCTAGCAAAAGATGCAGCCTTGCAGGTACATAAGTGGGATAAAAGGATTCATGCAGCATTGTGGGCATATAGGGCAACATCAAATTCAGCAACATGATACTCCCCATTTCAGTTGGCTTATGACATTGATCTAGTTCTTCCTATTGAGTTTGATATTCCCACTGTGAGAGTTATGAAAAATGAAAGGATGGATGAAAGTGATTCGGTAAAAGAAAGGTTGGTACATCTTCATTTTCTAGAGGAAATGAGGGAAATAGTGAAGGATACAAGCTATAAGAAGAAAATGAAGTAGAAGGAATACTTTGATCAAAAGATCCATTAGTCTCCATTTCATGTGAATGACTTGGTTCTAGTATATGATTCCAGATACAAAAAAGAAGGCAAAGAAAATTTCTTCCCAAATGGATGGGGCCCTACAAAATAGCAGTTGTGCATGAAAATGGTACATATTGATTGGAGGAATTGGATGGTACTCCCATTATGAAATGGGTCAACCATGACAAGTTAAATATTTTCAAGCACCAGCTTTAGAATGTCCATAAGAGTCTACTCCGAGGACGGAGTAGAAGCTAGGAAGGGGAAAATGTCGACATTAAAATTTTCCTCCGTAATTTCTATTTTATTAATGTATGTATTAGGAATAAGATGTTGTTAAGTATAATTAGTAGTGGCGTCTAATAGAAGATAATGGCGCCATCAATACAGTGCCACCAATAAAGTAGAGTACGGTAACATTCAAAGTACAATAGGAATGTTGTGGTAAAAAGTAAATATTTGTCGTAAGTGGTCCGGTAATGTTAAAATGTCAAAGTTGGGGTAAGTAGAGAAGTAGGGTCTACATGATTAGGAATTAGAAATATTATATTTGTAATAAAGACAAAGAGTGATGTCATAAATATTTTGTGTATTTTATTTGTGGAAAAGTCTAAAAAGGTGGAACCCATGTGAGATGATAAGGTTTATCTTATCTTAGAATATAAGCCTACATGTAAAGGCAATAGTTTAGGCATGGAATATGATTGGCGGAAGAGATTTCTATCCTATCTTAGAGATAAGGTGGATAAGCCTGAATTCCTATAAATAAAGAGGCCACCCCCTCATTTAGCATAGAAGGAAGTAGTGAGAAATATTGTATGAGTAAGTGTATAAAGGAAGCCATCAATTAAAGGTGTTAAAGAATCCATTAAGAGGTGTAATTGTGAAGTTTCTCCCATAGTTATTGTTGGAAGGCAAGTGAAGTTAGTAACACTTGAAGTACCTCATGGGTGAGATTGTAACAATTTCATGTTGATATTATAATTTACACTTATATTTTAGATTTGTCATCATTCCTTCTTATCATAGTCTATGGTATTCTTGTGTTATGTTTGTTGTTGTGTTTCCAGATTACATCCACCAAACTAAAGGCTATGCATTAGTAAATAATCATAGCACGAGGAGTTCCCAGTGGAGAATTATCATAGTGCTGGATTGGTGATCACTGCGAAGCACCCAACAAAGTCCTTGTTGCATTAGACTATCGGGTTGATCAAATAGAGTTTGTCTTGGAAAAGATAGATAAAATCAAGGAGGAAGCCCTGGATGCCATGCATCAAATGGAGTAGATCATCTTAAGAATGTCTCTAGGGTTGCTCGGTGCATATACACCTTGAGGAAGGCGGATGATACTATTCAGATTTTTAAGGAAATTACATCATAGGGTTTAGTGTCAGAGGCCACTTTTGATATAGAATCTATCAACAACCTTTTGGCCTGCCATGACTTTGTTGGATACCTGATGGAGGCAGGAAATGAATACTTCAAACTCCTAGAAAGACTCAGAGATGAATGAGAAACTTGTGAAGTCATCGGGATCACACCAAGGGTCCCGCTCAGGATCAACTTCAGGCGATGGTCAGCAAGTTCATGGAGTATCGAGCTCGGGCCACACATTACCTCTCCTGAGAGGTTAGCGGACACTCCTTTCAAGCCAAGGGATGACAATGAATAGGCTCCTTCCTCTTGGGATAAATCCCATTTTTGTAAAAGTATTTAAAAGTATGTTGGCACAAATGATGACATCATCCATGTTGCACCATGGGATGTTGTCATCCACAAAATTGCCCCAAAGTCAACATTTGACTTTTAGATATTTTGTAGATATTTTGTAAATAGTTGTTGGCTCCTTTTTGTCTTCTTTCTCCTTCTCCTTCTATAAATACTTGGATACTTGTAGTATTCAAGGGTGAGCAAATTTGTATGAAAAATAGAAGTGAGGAGAGAAAGACTTTGAGCTTTCTTGTAACAGAACAACTTATTAATACAAAAATTGAGACTTTGTGCTAAATTCTTGTGTTATGTGTTAGATCTTTCTTAAGTTAGATCTGCATGCTTATTCTATTGGATTCACCTATGCTTTTTTCATTTGTTTATCAGTATTGATTTGTTTGTTTATGTGAGTAAGTTTGGCTCATTTGACACCGACCCAAAACATAAACCAAGGAGTTGACATTTCTATTTTGGAATTCTTTTCTTTTCTCCCTTGAATCCATCTTTATTCTATTCCTTCCTTCATTCCTTTATGTTCTTCGCGGAACTAACTCTACTAGGATGAGATCCTAAACCCTTGAAGGAATAATACCGTAAGACTTACATGATTCCTACTTTGGTAAATAACAATAAACCAATTTCACTTCCTATCTCAAAGAGGGGCTATGTCCTACACACTTTGTTGGCCTATCTATCCATAGATCTGCCCACCCAAAATATTTTTGGACCAACAAAATGTGGAACTATTATATTCTTAATTTATCTATGAGAACATATGATATATGGATGTGGATGATTATGTTTGCATGAATGGTCTATTATTATTTTTGATAGAAACGATATTAGTTTTACATTGCTTCAAATACATATTTTGAATGTCCTTATCATTTCCTTAGCACAAATGGTTATGGTTGTTTCAACGACTCTGTGGCATCAAGGCGTTATGATGATTGTTTATCGATTTATCCGGCATTTAAAATCCTTTTGGGTCAACACCCTTTTGGTTATAAAAAAATCAATAAATATTATGACTTGTTATCTTTCGCAGACATTCTCTTATTACTGAGTTTCTTATTTTTTCATCTCGACCATATTCCTTTAGGTCTCAATTCAAAGTTATGGAGATAATAATCTTGTATAAACCCTTCATGGGCATTCTTAATTGATTTATGTTTCTTTCTTGAGTTAACATCGTCGATGGATGGTGTTAAATGGGAGTTTTAATTCCAGTGACCGTAACACTTGTTAGTTTTGTTGTGTTTCCATTTTTGAAACTTTAAGTCTCACCGTATTGGTGAGATGGATGGCCTTTAGTAGGAAAACTCATATGAGTATCCGTAGTCTACGTTGTTGTTAAAGTTTATCGACCTCTAAGTCGATATTATTTTGTGACCGAGTTTTCATATCCGAACCTAGAAAGGTCCAAATTAGTTAGAAATTCAAGGATTGTAGGGTTATTACCTACATCTTGAAGAGGTTGACTATGTTAGGTTAAATAATATTTTGAAAATTAGTTAACTTTTGTTTTCTCATCTTGAATATTTGACCAGCGTAGTCGAGGAATTGTTAAAAATTTCTTGATGAAGTCCATGGTAATACCATGGAATACTAGTTCTTCTTGGTCATAGTTCCATTTTAGTGGACAAACAACCACGTGTAAGTGACTTGATTTCTTGTGGACAATTATTGGTTTGTATTCGGTTTGTTTGATTACCCTATGTGACTAAATAACAATCATTAGTCTTTGATAAAAGAACTTGTTTGTTAGGAAGGTAACAAAAATACCTTGAATGTTTTTGGGAAGACATGGAATTGTAAACTGACCTTTGACTATGTGATAGTTAATGATTGGATAATTATGGTGTTTATTTCAGTCCCTGTTTCAGATGGAATTGTTTTATGGTTATATCAAGTGGTTCAGCCATTAGACAATGTTTTGTTTGCTACTTGAAATGTCTTCGATATCATTATCTTAAAGTATGAAGTTAAGTGATGGTACAATTAATTATTATAGAGCGATAGATTTTTGAATTTCAATCACATAATCTTTATGACTACCTTATTGAAATCCCAAAACAATTTTTCATTCTCATTGACTACGGAACCAATGTTTTAAACTTGAATGAAATCTATTTTTTTTTCATATTCGGGATAAAGGTTCATAAAAGGATACTTTGACTTCTTTTTCATAAATTGGAATTGTGGTTTTTAGTATGGAACTTAGAACAATTTTATTAACTAGAAGGATTTTTCATGAAATTGATAGATTGTAGCATGATATTCTAATGTGTTAGATCTTATCATGATCACGTTCTTGGACCCGACACATGCTAACAATGTCTAGATGGATTTTGTGAAAAGTGAAAGGAGAAATACTTATAGGTATTTGCATTTATTTTACTAATGATGCTTATCAAATTGATAAAGTTATGAAAGGATTTATGTTATGAGTCATGAAGGCCTAGTTCCATTGTAAACTAAAATGGTTGGAAGATGTTATTATTTCATTATTAAAATGTTTATGAAATACTCGAGCTATTTGATCAATCAAATTATGCCTTGTCAATTTGACTTGTTGTTAGTTAAGATTTGTATGATAAATGTCTTAGTTTTATTCTATGATGATTTGATATATAAATCTATGTCAAAGTACATATGACATATTAGATAATTTGGGGTTATGAAAAGGAATAAATGGGGAACTATTTCACATGCTTATTATAAACTATCATAGTAAACTTCCTAAATTATAATTATGATATAGTTACTTACTAAGACACCTGTTAGGATAAATTAATTATGCATTATATGATTAATTATTTAATTAATATTATTAATTAAATAATAATATTATATGGTTATTGTATGTTGTTATATGGTTTTAAAACCATATTTGTCTTTTTGTTTCACAGGGATAATTGTTATAATTATTATAACAATTTATGTGCTTCCCGGGATAATATTTGGAAGCTAATGTATTTTAGATTTGTTGTTGCATTGTTGCAACTTCTCTTTTTTGTATCACATGTGCAATACACACACACACACACACACACACACACACACACACACACACACACACACACACACACACACACACACACACACACATATGTATATATATATATATATATATATATATATATATATATATATATATATATATATATATATCGTCTTGCTTCTATAGTTTTTGTTGATTCAAATATAAATTTTAGGCTTCTATCCTCCCACCCCTTATTTACATTTGGTACGAGAGTTGGTTTGCTCTGGCAAGGTTGGAGAAATTTTTCGAGAGGAAGGAGAAATCATGGAAGAAGAAATCTGCAACAACGAAGAGTCTTATGTTGCCTCCCCATAGCTTCCTACATCCTCCCTGCAGTCTCACAACCTCCTATGCATTCTCTAGGTAAACAAAAATCATTTTTTTCCTTGGTGCTATCTGCACTAGGAAAATTTGTTTAAAGCTTATACATATAGATCAAGGGTTTTTTTAAATATATTTCAAATTTTCCCCATTAGGGGTTTTGTCACTAAATTTGGTGACAGTGTTAGTTGTAACTAACACTTATGGTACTACCAAGCCTAGAGGACTCTATGCTAAATTTATCCTAGCTCTGCATTTGGAGGAAAATTTACAGATCAAGCTTACATTGGCCAGGTCTTATGCATTAGATCTCAGTTTTTTTCCATCTTTACCAAGTCTAATGAGTCAAATTTCTCCTCCGCTGCCAATTATCTTCTATTGGTGGGTTGTGTACCTATTTCAATACAAAAAAATAGTGATCAGCTTTGTTTGCATTACCACCAATTAGCCTCTCTTCAAAACAAAATTTTACTCTTGCACATTGGTTTTTGAAAAGGACCACAAAAGCTTTCATTGGCATTATCTTGGATCAAGCAATAGGCGTGTTGAAAGGGCTCCACCCCCATGTCAAAAGCAACCTACAAACACAGGATCAATGACCTATCACAAGAAAAAAATGTGAAAAAAAGGATCAACAAAAAAACACATAACCTCTTAAAAAAATGGTGGAAGGAATCGGTTTTTAAAAAAAAAAGAGAGATAAAAAATCTATAAAGGCATAGTGAAAAGTTTTAGATCCATTTTTGATTCCAAAAACCTAAAATCTAAATCCACCTCAATCCTTAGCCACATGGATCTTGCATGCACCACATCACCATTTTCACAAGGTTAGTTGTTTTTTACCTTGTTTAAATAAAATCTATTGTGTTTTATATTCAAACAAGTCTAAGTGCCTTGGTGGATAGCGCAAGCTTTAGAAGTGGGAGGTTTGGGGTTCAAATCCCACCCCCAACACAAATTTTGGATTTTTGAAATTTGGCAAAAAATTGGAGAAACCGCTATATTTAGAGGAAAGCTAAAATTTCTCTAAATTATAACTAAACACTAAATTTTTAGTGAGAAAATCCCTAATTTAGGGTAAAAAAATTTCTCCCATTAGGCCTATTTTTTCATTCTGGACATTTTTTTCTAAAGGAGGCCTATCCAGAAATTGCATTTTCAGCTATATTTTTGCAATTTTTGGCATAGTAGGTCATTTTGGGCTCCAGAGGCCACTAGGGCCCACAAAACAAAAAAATTCCCGCCATTCAATTTTTCCATATTTTTGAATGTAATTTATATACTTGCATTATATTGTACTAATTTGAAAGGTTGCCATAGTCAACTGTAAACTTTGTAACTACTCAAAAACTAGCAGAATATTGTAATCAAAAATAGCAAAAAATTGGTTCTAAAACACTCACGAGATCCTAGATCTCATTCACAAGCATTCGGTATATACGGTGCCTCTGGGAAGCACTTACGGGTAAAGCCATCATGACTACTACTACACTTAACACCTAATATAGCTGCAACAATGTCATCTGGGCATCGACCCTTTAAATCAATGGGGAGTAATAAGGTCACAGTGCACACACTATGAGCCATCCCATCCGTTTATGAATGATTACACGACATAAATCCAGACTGAGAAATTATCCAAGTATATAGCGAAGTTACGCACACGTATGAGGATATTTCTTTGAGCCGGTGTCAATAATCACACAAACCCCATCAGTATTGTCTTGGTACCACATATTGAATTATTTCACGTACGTTAACGCCTCTTTCACATACCACTGGGTATATAGAAAGGGTGAGCTTCTTCCACATACTTGGGGTATATCGGAAGGGCGTATATAGAAAGGTTCAGTATATCAGAATGATGGTATATAGATTGGGAGACCTTATACCTAGAGTGATAAGAGCCAAACCCATCGTGATCTCTACAAAATGGGCACCAATGCCCCCAAATTTTTTCTTTTGGATTCACAAACTACTCAGAGGAAACAACTATGCTTTGCATGGAAGACAAAAATTAAGACACAACTTGAGTTTGAAGAAATCTTGGCCTGTTGTGAATGGTACTCTGACCAGATCAACTACTGATACAACACAACAACGGCAGTTTGATAAAGCAGATCAGAAGGCCAAACTCATCATCTTGTTTGGAGTGTCCAATGATGTGCAACCCCACATTCGAGATGCCAAAACAGCCAAAGAAGCATGGGATAAGTTGAGCACAGTATACGAGGCCAAGAACAAGAATGTTATACTGAATTTGTAGAGTCAGTTACACACATTAAAGTTCAAGGAATGAAAAATAGAAGCTTTCTAAGAAGAGTTACAAAATTGAGGGCTTCACTTCTAGCCCTAGGAGAACCAGTCATAGATGATGCTCTCATTCCCATTATTCTGAGAGCACTCCCCTCTTCTTACCACATTTTTTTCACAACACTAAATGTGTCAGATATGACAATTAGTTTTGACAAGTTGGTAAACCTACTACAACAAGAGGAAGCAATGCACAATAAGGATGATGAAGAGGAGCAGGCACTATCTTCACATCAAAAATGGAAAGGAAAAGGTAAAGGAAAACCTAATTCCTATCAAAAATCCCAAAATCAAAATTAGTATCAAGGGGATAGACAACAAAAGAAGCAATGTCCAATCTGCAAAAGAGGACATAACCTACAAGATTGTTGGTATAATACTTACAAGAAAGGTTCATCAAGAAACTTTGGACCTCCACAACAATCTAACAAGGGACATTCTAACTACAATCAAGGGCAGAAAAAGGGGAACTGGAAAAGAAGACCCCACCAACAAGGTAATATTGTTGAGCAACAAGAACAGTCAGACAATGAAGACTTCTTGTTCACTGCTCGATCAAGTGAACCATCCACGTCATCTAGTGATGTTTGGTATGTTGATTTGGGGCCACTCGACACATGACCAGCCATAGAGACTGGTTTATTTCAATGAGGGACACACCATCAAAAATCATGTTTCATTGGGAGATGATTCTTCATATATAGTTCAGGGGATTGGGAACATTTCTCTACCCCTTGGTTCACATACAAATGCAGACTATCGATGTCCTATATGTCCCTGGGTTGACTAAGAATCTTCTTTCAGTTAGTCAACTCCTAGATCACAACCTAAAAATTGACTTTGATAGTCAATCCAACAAGAAAACATGTTTGATTCAGACAAATCAAGAGGCTCAAAATAATTGCAAAAGCCTCCAATGTGGGACGCATGTTCCAACTTGATTTTGTTCATAGAGACGATCAAGCACTTGTGGCTAAGAACTCCACCTCAGCATAGTTGTGGCATCGGAGATTTGGTCATGTAAGTTTCAAATATCTCAAACACTTCACCGGCATAATATGGTACATGGGCTACCATCTCTTTAGAAGGATACAAACAAGTGTCCTCACTGCCTAGCAGAGAAAACAACACAGAGCTTCATTCCAGAGGAGTACATTTCGAGCTCATGGTAAACTTGACTGGTTCATACCGATCTTTGCGGTCCGATGTAGCCAAGTCATTCTAGGTTCCAGTACTTCATGCTTTGTGTTGACGACTATTTGAGAAAATGTGGATTTTCTATCTTCGTAAGAAAAGTGAAGTGTTTGAAACCTTCAAAAAGTTCAAAGTAGCAATTGAGAATGAAACTGGTCATCACATCAAAACTCTACTCAGATCGAGGGGGGAATTCACCAGTGATGAGTTCAGAGACTACCTACAAACTCATGGGATTCATCAAAAATTCCTCCTCCACACACACCGCAACAAAATGGTGTTGTTGAGAGAAGAAATCATACTATCATGGAAATGGTGTGATGCATGATCGATGATTCCGGACTTGCAAAGACATTCTGGGTAGAAGCAGCAAAGACAATAGTGTATTTGTTGAATAGAGTGCCCACTATTGCTCTTGATGGAGTAACACCACAAGAAGCATGGTCAAAATGGAAACCATCTATTGCACACCTCAGAGTATTCGGGTGCAAAGCAAGCATGCACATACCCAAATAGAACAAAAATAAATTGGACATGAAGTCACAAAACTCATCTTCATTAGGTATAGTGAAGAGACTCTTGGGTATAGATTGATGGATCCTAAGACCAGAAAAGTCTACACCAGCAGAGATGTTGAGTTTTTCGAGAAGAAGGAAGCAAAGACTCCTCCTCCGGACTCACAAGATGTAGATTTTTCACCAATTGTAAAAATTGAAGTTGATGTTCCCTCTAAAGATGAAAGTGATGATGGGGATGATGGTGTTGATCAGATAGAACCACGACCCATGGGAATAGTTCAGCATATGCCTAAATGGTGTACAAGTACATTATGAGATGCAAGAATGGATGCTCCACCGGATACATCCACCCCTGGACCACGGACTCACAGTAAAGCAAGAGAAGAAGTTAACTTTTCCTTGATGAGTAGAGTTATTGAATCGATGAGAGCCCTCAACAGTCCAAGAAGCCCTACAATCAAAATCTTGGAAAGATGCCATGGATTTTGAATATCAATCAGTGATGAAGAATAACACTTGGCAACTTGTCGATCTTCCACTAGGGAAGAAACCCATTAGATGCAGATGGATATTTAAAACAAAGTACAAAGTAGATGGGATAGTGGACAAGTATAAAGTGAGACTTGTAGCAAAGGGGTATGCACAAAAAGAAGGCATTGACTATGAGGAGACATTTTCTCCCACAGCTAAGATCAAAATGATCAGGATGATCTTTGCTCTAGCTTGCTCAGTTTGGATGGAAAGTCCACCAAATGGATGTAAAAAGTGCCTTCCTAAATGGATATTTACAAGAAGAAGTCTACATGACTCAACTTGAGGGATATGTAGTACCTGGTCAAGAAGCAAAGGTATGCAGACTCAGGAAATCTTTGTATGGCCTCAAACAGGCACCCCGGCATGGTACATCAAGATTGATGAGCATCTCATACAACATGGATTTGTTAGAAATCCATACGATCCCAATCTCTACCTCAAAAAGCAAGGGGGAGATGGTGATTGTTGTTTTCTATGTCGATGATCTAGTCATCACTGGAAGTTCAGTGAGGATGATCGATGCAACAAAGAAAGATCTTAATCGATCATTCGACATGACTAATCTCGGGCTGATGCACTATTGTCTTGGATTGGAAGTATGTAAAAAAGAGAATCATATTTTTTTCTCGATGAAATATACCAAGACTACGCTTGAGAAATTCAGGATGATGGATTGCACACCAATTGCTACACCCATGGAGAACAGATTACAATTATCTTGTTCAGATCCATCTCCTGAGGTAAGTGCCACTCTCTATCGGCAACTGATCGGGAGTCTCATTTACTTGACCTACACTAGACTAGATATCAGCTTTGCAGTGAGCTATTATCCAAGTTCATGCAGGAACCCAAAGTTTGTCATTGGAAAGTAGCAAGGCACATTTTGAGATATCTCAAAGGATCAGTGGATCTTGGTCTAGAATACAAGAAGAATGACAACTTCTTCTTGATAGGATATTCAGATTCGAATCATGAGTAACATTGATATAAAAATCTACTTATGGATTTGTATTCTTTATGGGATCTCGACCAATATCATGGGGAAGCAAGAAACAACACTTCATTTCTCACTCTTCCATAGAAGCTAAGTATCATTCTGCAGGAGAAGCATCTATGAAGTGATTTGGCTACGTCGCATACTAGAAGGACTTGGAATACCATAGGAAAAACTAACCACCATGTATGTTGACAATGAAGGTGTTCTCAAACTTGTTCACAATCCAGTTTTTCATGAGAGAACAAAGCACATTGAGGTACAAGTTCATTTCATACGCAAACATGTGTTGAAGCACAACATCTAGCTTCAATATTGTCCAACAATTGAACAATGAGAAAATATCTTCACAAAGTCACTTGCACGTGACAAGTTTGAGTTGTTCAGAGAGTTCCTCTCCTCATCCCTTGAGACAATGCACAATTAAGGGGGAATGTTAGGATAAATTAATTATGCATTATATGATTAATTATTTAATTAATCTTATTAATTAAATAATAATATTATATGGTTATTGTATGTTGTTATATGGTTTTAAAACCATAATTTTTTTTTTTTTCACAAGGATAATTGTTATACTTATTATAACAATTTACATGCTTCACAGGATAATATTTTGAAGCTAATGTATTTTAGATTTGATGTTGCATTGCTGCAAAGTTATCTTTTGTTTGTATATCGGTTGTGCGATGTGTGTGTGTGTGTGTGTATATATATATATATATATATATATATATATATATATATATATATATATATGTTGTAGCCTACTTCTATGTTTTTGTTGATTCGATTACTGTCCATGTTTACAAGGTCGAGTGGATAATATACTACAGAATCCTAAGTAGTGTATTCCTTATCGAATTGAACCAAATAAATGTGTTTGGAACCTATAGGAACCTAATTAGGTAAATAAGGAATTTACTTATCTTAATTACAAAGGACAAGGATATGACCTTTATCTATGTGAATGAATAAATCAACACTTGTTGGGTAGTAAATATATTTTCTTGTGAATCAACATTTGACATTGTGAAAGATTAATGAGGATAATATTATGATCATAACTTATAGTGATAAGTTAAATTTGTTATGTTGAAAAATAAAGTTACTTATTTCATACATGAACCAATAAATTAAAAAGAGAGAAGATACTTGGAATATTATAAGATTGGAAATTAATGAGAAGGAAATCATTAAGTCAATATTTTGAATTATACATATGCAAACTATTAGACAAATTTTTAAGGGAGACTTAATGATAATCTTCTTACTTAAATCCAAATGATTTATGGGAATAAAATGAATGAATTACTAATTATTTATGAGTTTATAACATAATGTTGAATTGATCTACATACACTAAATTGTTGAAAGGGTACATGACGATACTCTTAATAAACGAAATATATTTTAAAACATATATTATCCCTTAGATACATGCGTAATGTAAATTAAATTAATTAACAAGAGTAAGTTAATCAAACAATGCCTCTTTAAGAATGAAATTCATGTTATAAGTACTTAGTGGGCTGTTGTAGTCTAACTGTTGCTACGTTGTACCCACTTAATGATGAAAGGCATTAGGTGGATACAGTGAAGCACCGACTATACCTCATTATCCCACTCATCTCCTCTAACTCGATTGTCATAAGTGGGATTCTAGTTCATAGTTTTACTCTAAACTAAGATAGGCATATAGTTGAGTGTAGTAGTCAACTCGTGTTGACCTAGGGTGAATAAACACACTCGAATCAATGTAAGTTGATTCAAGTATGTCTACTTACCCTTAGTCACCACAAGTAGACTACAACACTAGTGTATGTGAGTTGTCCCTATTTAGTGTAAAAACCTTGATTTGGAATTGGTTGACGGAAGTCAAGGAAGACTAATCTAGATAACAAATAAAGTGGGGTGAAAGACATATTCCTTTTGATGAGTATATCTTATGTCAAAGTATAACAAATAATGATGTTTAAAAAATTGGCCAAAATATCGCAAGTTGTTGGTGCATTATCTTATGTCACCTAGTCTAAGGTTGCGAGACTTTAGATAAGTATCGATATGAGATACTCGAGATAGGCTTCCTAGATAGTAACACTTGAATGACCCGTAAAGGGTAAGGAAACCAAAGTATACTTTATATACACAAGAACAAGTAATATGAGAGATCGGTATAGTATGGCATCATTACAACTTCATATGGTTTTCTATTATTTGATGGATTAGCAAAGGAATGTGTGTTCCAAACTATGTAAATTTAGAATAGAGAAAATTATGTGTATAAAAAAATCTCTTGGTTTCTAATTCATAAATGAGGATGTTACATTTTGGTATCAGAGATGAAGGTTTCAGCTCTTTGACCTATTGAGTCCATATATGATAAAAACTTAATTTCATGTTAACAAAAAATAGTTAGAACAAGGGGATGTGTTGTAAATAATATACCTCCGTGGAGAGGCAACTACTTTGCACAAAACTTGGATGAGATCCTTACTTCTATCGTGGACACAAGAGATTGTCATTCTATGCTTGAAAAACAAGTAATGGGTAATGAGGAGGAGGAAGATGATGCTAATAATAAAAATTAGCCACCTCTAGGAAATAACACTAATGTTGGAAATCTTGGTGTTGATAAAAATAATGCAATAAATAATAATGTTGCAAAATGCAAATGCAAACGCACCTAATCACCAAAAATAAAAAGTCAAGATTTCCATATGAACTTACTATTGTCATAAAAAGGATAAGTTCACCAAAGTTTGATTACACTACACTAGGGGATGGGGCTGAAAATTGGCTCAGTGAAATGGAGAAGTACTTTACAATAAGAAACTTCTCCAAGGAAACCAAAGCGATATGGGGATCTTACTAACTTTCCCATGAAGCATCATCATGGTGGGATAGTCGTAAGGATGAATTTAACATTGATGAATTAAGTATTACATGGGATAAATTTAAGGGCTACTTCAGGTAGCATTGGTTACCATAACTTTATTATGATAAAAAAATGATAGAATTTCAAATTTTAGTACAAGGAAAATTAATCAGTAATCGAATACTTTGGAGACGTTTACTAAGCTTCTCAAGTATGTTCCACAAGATGCTAAACCGATGAAAAGTTCAAGGTATGCAAGGTCATTATGGGGTTGAATCCTATCACTTTGGTGGAGAAGTAGATGCACACATTGCCCAACCACCATGGAATGGGTTGTAGAAAAATCCATATGGCAAGAACATAAATTGAAGGCAATTTCTACACATAAAGAGGATATTTGAAAGAAAATCAACAACTCTTGATCATCACTTGCACCTAAAAAGGTGGCATGGAAAATTTTGGTACCAAAAACAAGTTTGTGGCTGATAAAAGTAAGAAAACAACAACAAATAAACTTCCCGTGTGTATGGCGTAAATAATTTCGTAAGGAATTTAAAAAATGGGCAGAAAACTTATGGAGGTCAAAATAGTAACTTCAAGACCGGAAATAAGTTTGAGCCAAAGGGGACCTATAAGGCGCTGTAATAACCATGGTAAGGATCACTACACAAACCAGTGGCCTCTAAAGAAATATGACAACAACCAACATCATAAGATACATGTTGCAGTAGCTGATAAACAAGTAGAAAAGAAGGTTACGTCCATAGAAGTGTCAGGTAAATTATTTGGTACACCTATTACTATACTTTTTGATACTGGTGCTACATAATGTTTCATTTCTAACAAATTAGGTGCAAAATCATAAAGAAAATATGGAATAATGGAACAATCTTGGACTATTCATTATGGTAATAATGTTGTCCGTACTTTGTTAGTAAATGTATTTTTGGCACAACCTTAGAATTACCGAGTTTTACTACAAAAGTAGACCTTTATGTTTCTCCTTTAGGGTCATATGATGTCATAACTGGTGTAAACTAGAATGTTGATTATAAATCTAAATTTTATTGTTTCAAAACACATTCAATGTCTTGATGATCTGTAGAATACAATTGACATACAAGGGGTAAAAGAGAGATTTCAGTTAGCAAACTAACATCTATGCAACTTAAGAAGGAAAAAAATAAAGGTCGCATGTTATATGTAGTATAAATTTATGAGACAGTAGAATAAGGTTATAATTCCTTGGAAAACTACCTGTTGTTAAGAGATTTCAGTGATGTGTTTTTGGAAGAACTACTTGGTCTTCCACCAAAACAAGAATTTGACTTCACAATAGAAATCAAACCTGGAAGTGAACCTATTTCGAGACACCTTACCGCATGAATGCAAATGAATTATTGGAACTTAAGGCTCAATTACAAGAACTTTTGTCTAAGGGTTTGATAATACCAAGTATCTACTTGGGAGCACTGGTAATTTTTGTCAAAAGAAAGATGGAACACTTAGACTTTGCATTGGTTATCGAATGTTAAACAAAGCAACAGTAAAAAATAAATACCATCTTCCTAGGATTAATGATCTGTTTGATCATATGTGTGGTGAATCAATTTATTCAAAGGTAGATCATTGATTTGGATACCATTAATTAAGAAGAAGGATGAAGATATTCATAAAACACCTTTTATAACAAGGTATGGACACTAAGAATTAAGTGTTTTTTCTTTTGGTTTGACAAATGAACCCGCAGATTTTTATGAATTTGATGAACAATATCTTTCAAGAATACTTGGAAAAAAAAATTGTATTCTTGGATGATATTCTTATCTATTCTAAAAGCATGGATGAACACAATGAGCATTTAAGGATAGTTCTTGAAATTTTCAAGAAGACAAAACTATATGGTAAATTGTCAAAATGTTTATATTATGAAATAGAAGTACATTATTTGGGACATGTCATAAGTAAAGATGGAATATCCAGATCCATCAAAGATTGCAGCCATAATTGAATGGCCAACACCTAAGAATATTAATGAAGTTTGAAGCTTCATGGGGCTTGGAGGATATTACCAAAAAAATTCTAAGGAATTTCAAAAACTTGTTGCTGCAATTACTTCATTACAAATAAAAATACATTTTTTTGGAGTAGTAAATGTGAAGAAATATTTAAAACTTTAAAGAAATAGTTAACTACATCACCTATTATCACTATTCGGATCCAAATGGAAGCTTTATCATAGTTACTGAGATGCTTTCAAAGAAGGTTTAGGAGGTATGCTACTTTAGAATGATCACGTAATTTCTTATGAAAGAAAAAAACTTAAGTTACACAAGTTTAATTATGCCCCCATGATTTACATGACCTATTTCGTAGTTCATGCACTTCAAGTATGGAGACATTATCTCTTTGGTAGACCCTTGGAGTTAAAAATTACCACCTTAGGCTGAAGTATATTTTTATGCAGCCAAATATAAATGCAAACCAACAAAGATGGTTAGAGTTTTTGTCACAATATGATTTTCACATAAATTACATTAAAGGTAAATAAAGTAGATTGGCGGATGCACTAAGTCATAGGAAAATATTTCCACACTTTTAACTTTGAGAAATTAGTTTAAGGATGAAGTAAATAATGCAAGAATTCTAATTCGTGTTTTCAAGCAAGTAAAAACAACGCTTGCTACAGATCCTAATGATGATAGATACAAAGATTTTAGTTTTGATAATGAAGGAAACTTAAGGTATGAACATCGGGTGTATGTACCCTCGAGAATGAGTTAAGGAATAAATTGATGATTGAATTTCATAACTCTCCTTACTCTCAAAGCACATCCCGGAGTTACAAAAATTCTTACCGATGTAAAATAGCAATATTTTTGGGATGAAGAAATACATAACTGAATTTGTTTCTCATTTTCTTGAATTTCATCATGTTAAATTTGAACATATACATCCATCTAGTTTACTGTATCCACGTAACATACCACAGTATAAGTGGAAAGTAATTAGTATGGATTTTGTTTAGGGACTGCCTATGTCTAAGAATAAGCATGATGTTATTTTATTTGTGGTTAACAAGTTAACAAAGGCATCTCATTTCATTCTTTATACATTTAAACGATGATTCACCTATTCTTACAAACATATTTTTTCATGATATTTTTAGATTACATGGTGTACCTAAATTGATAATTTCGACATAGATCCAAGAATGAATTCCCGTTCTTGGAAAACACTAAATGCAACCTTTGGAATTAAACTAAATTTTAACTCTGCATATCATCTGGAAATAGATGGGAAAATAGAAAGAGTAAATCAGATAATGGAAGATATGTTGAGAATGTATTGTATGGACCAGCAGTACAAATGGGAAGAATACCTTCCTTTAGTGTAATTTTCATACAATAATAATTAGCATTCCTCTCTAAAGATGGCACCTTCCAAAGAATTATACGATGACGAAGTGCGTAACCCTAGTTAGTTGTGATAACATCAAAGATAGAGGGTAATTGGACTATAAATTCTCGTTGAAATGGAACAACAAGTCAAATTAATCCATGAACGATTAAAGGAAGCTGTAGATAGCTAGAAAAGTTATGAAAATATGAAAATGGTGGATAGGAAATTTGAACTTGGTGAAAAATTTAGTTTATGTGTTAATCCTAAAAATAGTTCTATTACTTTTGGCAAAGCAGCCAAGTTATCACCTCATTTTATGGGACCTTTCAATATTGTAGAAGTGATTATCCCTATAGCTTATCGCTTAGCATTACCACCCACATTATCATGAATGCATGATGTTTTTCATATTTCTTTGCTTAAGAAATACGTTTCAAACTTGTCACATGTATTAAATTAGAATTCCTTGCAGGTCCAAGACCCAGTATAATTGTGGTTGAACCCATTAGGGTGTTGGAAACACGCAAGTTGCACTTGTGAAATCGTGAAATAAGCCAATGTAAGGTTCAATGGGACTAGTTTAGTGAAGAAATTGCAACTTGGGAAAATCTTGAGGACATAAAAACTACTTTTCCTCATCTTTTTGAATAGAATTAATTCTGATTTTTCTTGATATTTGACTTTTAAGTCTGAAAACTATCATTAATACTTTTTAGTTTTGGGAAAATACATATTCGTAATAACTAAAAACAACAAATTTGATGTTGTAATAAGTTTGTGAAACTTGAATTTCTGCAAATTTGGTTATAGTTTGAAAATTTTGTGAACAAATGAATTATAATTATGATTATTTCCTTAAATATGAATGTGGACTAATTTATTCATCGGAAGATGATGCTTTTTATAGGGGAGGTATGTAATGCCTCTACCATGAATGAAATTCTTTCTTGCTTTGTAAATTCAAGTTTCAAATGTTGATAGATGATTTTTGTTTTGGGATGGTATGCTCTTTAGAACTTATTGATCATGTTTTTGTAGATGATATGTTTATCTTCTGAATTGGATTTAGTCATAATTTGCAATGTTGAATTGATATTGATTAGTTACGTGTACTCTTTATGATAAGCTTTGAAATACCTTTTGTATGTACAGTGAAAGGAAGTGAATTTCGTCTATGGACTATGTCATTAAATGGCCTAAGTTGTAATATTAGGTTTATTATATAGTCTATTTCATTATTAATAAATTAATAGACATACCTTGAATCAATTAAGGTGATCCAAGGCATGCGTATGATCGATGTGTTGCTTACTATAATGTTAAGTCACAATAACATATTATTGTTTCTTATATGTTTCATACACGAGCTTGAATATTGAAATATCGTTGTGGCATCAAGTAGTACCCTTCTTTGTGATCTAATTTATTTGTTCTGATTAAATTACCTTAAGGTAATGTCATGATTAGTTAAAGTGAGGAACCTAATTTAATCTATCTCGCATTAGCTAGTGGGGAATTCGTTATTGGGAGAATTTTAATCCATAAACCTAATCTATGGTATTTTACATGGAGTCTAATTAAACTACAATACCCTAATAAAATAGGGGGGAGTGTATGTAAAGGGACCTAATCCCTAATCCAATAAAAATATTTCCTTAAGTCCTAAACTCTGGATTAAAACTTAGGAAAAGGGTGACTAACCTACATGGCATCAAACTAACCTCAATGTGACTACGGTTAGCTTGATGGCGGGTGAATTTGGATGTTCTATGGTAATAATCCAAATTCTTATTGGATTTTAAATTTTTCATTTAATTTATGAATGCCAATTGTGGTGGGACTTGGTTTATGAGGGAATAATGTTAAATTGACATCGCTAAAACTATAGTTAAACACGACATTAATATATGGTCAGTAAGCTAGAGTTAGTTGGAGGTAGACGGAAAAGCTGAGGATTTGGTAGTCAAGCTCACATTGAATGTTCTTAAACCTTTAGAAAAATCAACGTAGGAAATTCGAGGATGGTTTGGTGAAAAAGGGGAAGTTTGGTTTTGTTTTGCATTTTTTTATTCGATCGCAATTACTCTGTATGTTGTTTGATCATTTTTCGAACTGGAAGTTCAATTCAGTCATGTATTATTAATGTCGTCATTGCATGGTTGAGATAAGCGGAAGGAATTTATTATATTTTTAAAAATAAAATAGATAGGAGTGATGGGTATTTATGGATTCAAGTGCATGAGTTCTTATGGATTTTACTACAAACACCTGAAAGGAAACAAGAAGAATACCGTAGGAGAACTACAAGATAAGATAGGTTCTAACCCAATATGATACTTATTGTGTTTATCAATCTTATAACAAGGACTCCTCCACTTTTCTAATATTTCTTTTTGGTCGATTTTTGTGATTCAAAAATTTATGGTTGTTTTTATATCTAGTTTTCCTTTTTAAAGTTTATGGGAACCGAGTCCGATTGTGTGGAACTATTATGTTCTTAATGTATCTATGAGAATATATGATAGATGGTTTTGGATGATTTTGTTTGCATGAGTTGGTCTACATTATTATGTTTGATAGATGATATTAGTTTTACCTTGATTCTCAGATGCGTATTTTGGAGGTCCTTGTCATTTCCTTAGCACAAATGGTTATGGTCGTTTTAGAAACTCTGTGGCATTAAAGCATTATGGTGATTTCTTATATACTTATTTGGGTCTATTAAAATCCTTTTGGGTTTTGGAAAGGATTAAATCTCAGGTCAACACCCTTTTTAGTTGTAAAAACTCAATATATATTGTGACTTGTTATGTTTCTTGGAAATTCTCTTATTACAGGTTTTCTTATTCGGTCTTCTCAACCATATTCATGTAGGTCTCGATTCAAAGTTATGGAGACAACAATCTTGTATAAACCCTTCGTTGGCATGCTTAATCGATTTATTTTTATTTCTTGAGTTAACCCTTATCGATGGATGGTGTTAAAAGGGAATATTTAATTTTAGTGACCGTAACACTTATTATTTTTGTGTTTCCGTTTTGAAACTTTAAGTCTCACCAACTTGGTTGATATGTGTATGAACTTTAGTAGGCAAATTCAATTGAGTATATGTAGCTCGGGTTGTTGTTTAAGTTTATCGACCTCTGAGTCGATATTATTGCTATGAATGATTTTTCATATTTGAACCTAGAAAGGTCTAGCTTAGTCGAATAATTTAAGGACAATAGGGTTATCATTTACCTCATAAAGAGTTTGATTGTGCTAGAATAAATCATATTTTTCAACTTAGTTAACTTTTGTATTGTCTTGACTCTATGACCAGCGTGGTCGAGGAATTGTTAAAAATTTATCGGGCGAATTCCACTATAATTCCATGGAATACTAGTTTTGGTTGGTCATAGTTCCAGTTCATTCAATGAACAAGCACTTGTTAGTGCTGGATTTCTTGTGGAAAATTATTATTTTGTATTCATTTTGTTGGATTACCTTGTGTGACATGATAGCAATCATTTTTCTTTAATAAAATAACTTTTTTGTTAGCGTACCAAAAATACCTTCATTTTTTTAACAAATATAGAGAATTGTAAACCAACCTTTAACAACGTGATAGTTAATGATTCAAAACTTTGTTGTTTATTTCAGTCCCTATTTCAAATGGAATTGTTTCATGGTTATATCAAGTGGCTCGAAAATTAGACAATGTTTTGTTTGCTACTTGAAATGTCATCAATATCATTATCTTAAAGTATGAAGTTAAGTGATGGTAGAATTGATTATTGTAGGGAAGATAGAGTTTTGAATTTCAATCATGTAATCTTTATGATTACTTGATTGAAATCCCAAAACAATTTGTCACTTTGTTGACTATGGAACCAATGTTTTAAACTCGAATGAAATCTAACTTTTTTCATATTTGGGATAAAGGTTCATAAAAAGGTACATTGACTTCTTTTCCTAAATTGGCATTGTGGCATTTTTGCATGCTTTATTTATGTTAATAGAAATAGGGAACTTAGAACAATTTCATTAAATAGAAGGATTATTTTCATGAAATTGATAGATTGTAGCATTTTATTCTAATGTGTTCGATGTTATCATGCTTTGAGTTGTTGTGCACCTTGTGACACATGCTAATAATGTGCGAGATGGATTTCGTGAAAAGTGAAAGGAGAAAGACTTATAAGAATTTGCATTTATTTTACTAGTTATGCACATCCAAAATAGATAAAATTATGAAAGGATTTCTGTTATGAGTCAAGAAGGCCTAGTGCCATTTGTAAACTAAAATGGTTAGAAGATGTTAATATTTCATTATTAAAATGTTTATGAAATACTTAAAGCTATTTGAGTAATTGAATTCTACCTTGTAAAATTGACTTGTTATTTGGTTAAGAGTTGTATGATAAATGTCTTAGTTTTATTCTATGATGATTGATATATAAATCTATGTCAAAGTACACATGACATAGTAGATAACTTGGGGTTATGAAAGGAATAAATGGGGAACTATCTAACGAAGTCCTTATTATAAACTATCATAGTAAACTACTTAAATTATAATTCTGATATAGTTACTTACTAAGACCGAGTGGATAATATGCTATAGGCATTCTGTAAGTAGTGTATTCCTTATCGAATTGAACCAAATAAATGTGTTTGGAACTAGTAAATGAATCTATAGGATCCTAATTGGATAAAGAAGGAATTTACTTATCTTAATTATAATGGACAAGGATATGACCTTTATCTATGTGAATGATTAAATCAACACTTGTTGGGTATTAAATCTATTTTCTTGTGAATCAACATTTGACATTGTGAATGATTAATAAGGATACAATTATGATCATAACTTATAGTGATAAGTTGAATTTGTTATGTTGAAAAATAAAGTGATTTATTTCATACATGAACCAATAAATGAAAAAGAGAGAAGATACTTGGAATATGATAAGAATGAAAATTAATGAAATGGAAATCATTATTTCAATCTTTTGAATTATACATATGCATATTATTAGACAACTTTTTAAGGGAGAATTGATGATGATATTCTTACTTAAATCTTTTTAGTTATGGGAATCAATTGAACAAATTATTAACTATTTATGAGTTCATAAAGCATAATGCAAAATTGATCTCGCATACACTCAATTGTTGAAAGAGTACATTATGACACCCTTACTAAAGGAAACATCTTTTAAAATGTAGTTGATCCCTTAGATACGTGCGTAATGTAAATTAAATTAATTAACAAGAGTAAGTTAATTAAACAATTCCTCTTTAAGTATGAAATTCATGTTATAAGTACTTAGTAAGTACTGTCATAAATATCTTTTCTACGCTACGTTGTACCCACTTAATGACAAAATTAATTAGGTGGATGCAATTAAGTAGCCACTATACCTCGTTATCCAACTTATCTCTTCTAACTTAATTTTCATAAGTGGAATTCCAGTTAATATTTTTACTCTAAACTAAGATAGACATATAGTCGAGTGTAGTAGTCAACTCATGTTGACCTATGGTGAATAAACACACCCAATCAATGTACGTTGATTCAAGTATATCTAATTACCCCTAGTTACAACAAGTAGACTGTAAACTAGTGTATGTGAGTTGTCCCTATTTAGTGTAAAAACCTTGATTTGGAATTGATTGATAGAAGTCAAGGAAGACTAATCTAGATAATAGATAAAGTGGGGTGAAAGACATATTCCTTTCGATGAGTATTTCATGTAGGAATGTAAGCATGGTAAACATGTTTAAAACAATTTTCAAAGTATTGCAAGCTACTAGTTGCATTGTCTTATGTCACCTGGTCTAAGGTTGTGAGATTTCAAATGGGTATCGTAATTAGATACTCAGATAGGCTTCCTATACAGTAACACTTGAATGACCCGTAAAGGGTAAGGAAACCAAAGTATACTTTGTATACACAAGAACAAGTAATATGAGAGATTGGTATAAAACTGAGTCATTACAGTTGCATATGGTTTTATGTTATGTGATGGATTAACAAAGGAATGTGTGTTCTAAATTATGTAAATTTAGAACAAAGAACATTTTTTTATCGAAATAAATTTCCCTATTTTATAAGTCATAAATGAGGATGTTACATTTATCCCTCCACCAAGCTCCTCGTAAGTAAATTGGGATAGGTCTCTATATAGGTGGTATAACACACACCATGTCCATGTGTATCTCGTACCCTCCTCCTCTATCTACTGGAAAATGTCATGTATCTTACACAAGATGCCTACACCTCCTCGCTCTATTGTTATACATGATGTAATCACAAACACTATGAACTTCCACATGTGTGGAATCCCATGCTGTAATATAACATCCAAACAAATATGGGCCTCAACAAGTACTTGCATCCTAACAAAATACCACCTCATGGCTCGTATTTGTCCTCCATATCCTCTACTGGCATAACATGTACTCTCTCCCCAACAACTGGAAATCGTAGTATGTGATATAAATCCTTCATAATGACGGTCATATTTCATGTAGGTAGCCAAAATGTGTACATATCAACACACCATATCTCACATAGTGTAGTCAACATAGGCATATTATGGGGCACATCCTCCATCCATGTTATGTGTCGTGGGAAGGCACATTCCATCACATCCCAAATCCAAGCAATGTACTCATATGATTCCCACAATGGAACTCCCTCAAGTGGATATCCTCTCGCACACCACAAAACAACAACAAAACCCAAATAAGTTAGAACACATTCCTAGATCAACTACATTCACTTATTGCACTAAAAACTAGTTTTCACTTATTATACACCAAATGCACACATTCGGACTAGATCACCTAGATGAAAGACCTGGGCATCAAGGAGAAGGACACCAGGACCTAGATCTAGGTGCTCCCATCCCGGGGTCACCCACATCGATTGTCCGTGTATAAAATGATGAGAAAATTACAAATCTCAAAATTACAAATATTCAACCAAAAAAACTACTACACCATATATTTTACAAAAACAATGCACTCACCAACATCGTGGTAGTACATGAATCTACGACAGTCGCTACCCTCTCAAACTAGCTAGGATGCACTACTCTCACTTGTATAATTTTCAATCACTTCATCCTCACTCTCACAATCACATTTAAAACAAATGAAGTAATTGTTATCCCAAATTCACCCTCAAGGTAAATTTTGGTAACTTATGCAAATTCTTCAGGCTCAAGTAGGTTGAAATGGTTCAAGGGCCAAAATTTGGATTTTCAAGGTACCTCTCCTCTTTTCTCTAACTCCCTTGTCCAAGAAAAATCCAAGGAGTTAGTAAAAAATTGCAAAAATCTGAAAAAATCGAGGTCGCAGGCCTATTTTAATGCAAATCAGGTTTGAGAGTTGCTTAATGGAACCAAGGCGGATCGTACTAGGGTTCATCATACCAAATTTGGGCCTAAAATGCTAAGGAGACAGTGAAATGTGGTAAAGTCGTGTTTTTGGCACATGCCGCACATGTTCATTCGGGACCCGAAAACCTGATTTTCCCAAAATGTCCAAAAATAGAAGGAATCGGTGGAGTCATGTCAAAATGTCTTGGGTGGTTCATGCAACATCGGGATGCATGGGACATGAGTTCCCAAAAAATGCCGACTTGTCGATTTGCGAAGTGGGTCAAGAGTGGTGCGGATGAAGCGGAGGTTCTCTGCCCAAGTCGACAAGGACATCCAGAAACCATGACCTGAAATAGCTTAAATATCCACATGCAAAGGAAAATAGTGCAACTCAGATCCTGAACTTCAAATGGCCCTAATGTTTGACCCTGAGCTCAAATTTTCATGGAATTTGACTTTCTGAACGCAAACGCACGACATCCTCTATGCTCTAGTGGATAAGATGCCCTGGTCCCGTTAATTTTTATGACAATATATTTATTAAAATAAATCAAACATCTTCAGCTCGATTTAATCGGATGCCCATCCGTTAAATGACAAAATGTCCGGCAGACCCAAAATAATTGCTCACACTTAGAAGGCAATAACTTTTGCATTTCTCAATGAAAACGCACAAAATTGGTGCCGTTGGAATTGTGGTTCCAAAAACAATTCACATAAATCAATAAATCCATAATTGTATTAAGAATTTATGGATATTTTGTAGAAAACGTGCCTGTGTTCGAATAGTGTTTTATTTGGTAGCTAGGATGCATTAATGAAGCATGGGCTGACATATTTCACTAGTGCAATTTATGGGACAACATGGGGGAATTTTGTAAGAAACATACAATAATTTAAATCCATTTATGACATCTTGCAAGTGGTGAGAGGAAAGATTTCAGGATTTCCATTTTCCCTCTCTCTCTCTCTCTCTTCTCAGATTTCTATAAATTGGAGTGTTGGGATCATTGTAAAGAGAGATAGTTTTGAGTAGCAAAATTCTGCCAAATTTGTTTTGTGAAGACAATGTGTTGCATGCCCTTGTAGTGGACTCCTTGCATGGTGATCCAAGCCCTTATCTTGTAATAGATTGAATTGTGCATACTTATGAAGCAATAGATGTAAGTTTGTGGATGTATCTTCCCCTGCTTGTGTTTGTTTGCATTATTCTTACTTTTTCAAACTCATTGCAAATATATTTTGTTTATTTATACTCTTTCAAGGATTCATTATCATTGTGCATGTATGGAATATTGTTGTGAATACATTTTCTAGATTGTGGAGAACTGTTATCACCCCTTCTAGTATAAAATTTTCTCTTATTTTCACACATTAGAAAGCTATCCTCATTCCCTCATTTTCTAGTGTATCACCAACTTAGTGTAGGATTCATTTTCATGCACTCTCTCTCTCTCCTTGGTCCTTGAAAAGTTATATTAAGATTAGATAGTTTTTCCTACATTAGAGTAGATTGTTGCAGGTAGTTTAGGAGCAAGAACCAACTTTCTCTAGAGGTCTATCTCAAGTAGCAAGTCCCACAACTTGGAAATAACACCCATGTTATTCAATCACACCGTGAGCTTTAGCACACACACTTGTAAAAACCATAGGGTGATGTGATATAACAATAACTAAACACTTTTTCACTTCACTACTTATAGTTACTTTTTCATCACCTACTTTATCGTAGTCATTCTTTCACTCTTATTAAAACTACTAATACACACTACACTATTTTTTTCATATCTTCATGTGCATTATCTCTCTTCAACATTGTCTTCCATTCAATTCATACACATTTTGGCAATTTACCACTTTCCATCTATCTCGGCTTACTTTCACCTTAGCGTTTTGTTGTTATCATTACTTACCTTTTTCCAAAGGGGGCATATCATAGGGGTTATCCTATTATGTTCCTAATATCACCACACATCTAAAACACTACTAGTGTGATAATTCCAAAACATTTACTAATTCACTTCATGATATTTCATCATCAATTCCCCCTAATTACCTAAGTTGGGGACAAAAACATATTATTTTTCTATGTGGCATTTCATCACTTCCCCTAATGAACTAACTTGGGGAAACGATTAAAAATATTTTCATGTGATATTTCACTAGCTTCTATCGATTTCTCGCTAATGACCTAACCTGGGGGAAAATAGCATAAAATCTCTCTATGAGTAACTAAGTCAATCAATCAAATCAACCAAAGTATTCAAACCTCTAACAATCAAAATTACACCACTCAATTAATATAATTCAACACAATCGTCCTCCGGATGACCTAACTTGGGAGATTACATTCATCACTTTTCCCATATGTCCTAACTCTAGAAATTATTCTACATTTTGTGCTTACTTCAAGATGACATAATTTGGAAGACATCATATATGTTTGCACTTGCTTCAAGATGAACTAACTTGAAGCCATCATAAATTTTCACATTTGCTTCCGATGACCTAACTTGGAAGTTATCACATTTCTTTGACGACACCCGTGGAGTGGGGAAAGAGTTCCTTTCCTATATCACTCATACATGTTTCAACTATTTAATCAAAATTATTTAGATCTAAAAACCACAAAATTTGATCTAAGTCCATTTGTAGCGGCTAGACCTTGAGGTTGTAGTTAGAGATTGGATTATAACACATTTTTCTCCCTACGATCTTCCTCTAGCAAGAGGATTCCCAAATCCTTTGGTTGATTATTTTTATACACGCGTTTTGGTTGGTAATTGATCACTCCTTACCCCATCTCATTTTCATCACACAAAGTTCAAAATCATAAATCATCTCACATTTCTATCATCAATCGTATTTAGTACACTTCATTACCATGGTACTTTTTTTGTTACATGGATCAATACATTGATCCATGGTTTGGCATGATATATGGTTATTTCGGAACACTTCTAGTACACATATGTGTGTTATACTACCCCTACTTATGTTTCATTACACTAGGCATGAAATTACACACACAAGCACACATATCTACATTGGGCCTAGAATATAGTGTATCACTTAGTTATAAGTCCACCATTATGGCAGCTAAGGTCAATCCAAACCCTTCTTATGCATCTTTATTTTTAGGTATTTCATGCTTTTGTATGGGGTTTTTCGTATATCTTCATATCGGAGTTCACATGACATAAGAAAACATATTATGACAACTACATGGCAAAGATAAAGACAATGTGAAGACCTAGCGACATTGTCGCTTTCGGGTTGTGAGATTTTCTTCAAACTAGAGTGCCCAAATCATAGACCAAGGTGCTTGATAAGTGCCCTAGTCCTCTCCCAGTGCCCCGATCAAATTGGATCTGCAATCGTTGTAATTTCAAGGATATCTCCTTCACATTTTTTTCATTTTTGTACATCATTTTATTCAAGTCCACCACATAACGGGGTAAGCCATTTTTATGTTAGTACCTTATCCTTATCATTTTCATTATTTCATTTAATTTGAATATCATTTAAAATTATCTAGCATCGTATTTCCTTTTACATAATTTATTACATTTATGTACCTACTTAAATTAAATAATAATATAGATTCCAAATTCATATTTTGGTTAATCACTAATATTTGTGGGATGTTGATCCCACTACATTGTTTAAGGAAATCGTTTGTTGATTCTATATAAACCGAAAAGTTGTATAGATGGCGGCTTAGTTGGTTCCGCCATATACTAAGCCATTCGGTGGGGATTTGATTGTTTTCATGTTTTATTAACTAAGTTACAAAAAAATTGAAACTAATAATCTACATGGCTTTAAAAGCATGTTAATCTAACAATGAACCATCAAGATAGTAGCTTAAAGGAAATGCTTCCCAAATGCATAAATGAAACTAAAATGCTAGGTTATTTCCTACTCTCTATGATTTCTAAATACAACTATGAATCTATGAGGATCATAAGAAATCAAAATGTAGTGGTGGAGAGCTCAAAATTGAGAATGGAATCTCACAAATAATGGTTACTATGCCATTTTTATCTTCCCATATTACTCAACTTTGAGTGGGATGGATACAGGATGAAAGAGATAATCCAACAATGGAGAATTCTTAAATCCAAATTCCTATAGCTTACCTCAGGGAAAATGCATTGTGCTTGTAAAGATGTAAGGAGCTTGGTCCTTTATATAGATTGAATGTTGGAGAGAGATGTGCAACTTGGTGCATGTGGGATAAGGGTAAAACAAGATTAGGAATGGATAAGGTTGCTTTAGATAAGTTTAATTTTTCATTAGCAACCATGGGAATTGGGAGATGTTTTAATTAATCAAGGGTGATTAATTAATAGATAGAAGAAAGCTTATAGAAGCTGATTAGAGGAAAGTTAGTGTGATTTGAGGGATATAAGAGGAATTTGATCCAATAGATGAAGATTTATGGATTTAGAGTTGTGAGCGTAATTAATTAATAATAATTAATTAACCCAAGTAGAAGTGAATACTAATTAACAAAAGGTCATTAATCGGCATCCTGAATGATGGGAAAGCTAATTAATTAACGAAATATCATTAATTAACGAATATGAAGAGGAATGTTATCTAATTCATGGAAAATCGTTAATTATTACGAAAAAATAGGAAAAAGGATAGTGCAATTTTAGTATTAAAACTACATAAGCGGATTTTAGGTGTCTACATTTTCCCATCTTTAGGGTGGTGTAAGGGACGGCACTTCTAAGATAGTAGACAAGTATAGACAAATAAATTTTTTGAAGATATGGAATAAAATTTAATAGAAGGGAGGATGCCCCCTCCAAAGTTGTCGATGGGGTGATGAAAGAGGTCGATTAGTGATCAAAAAGATGAAAGAAAAGGATAGAGTAATGAATCAGATTCCCCAATTTACTTTGGAAAAATAGTATTGATAAAAGAGAGTGAATAAAAAATTAATATGGAAATAGATATCATCTTGCTAATGTAAAAACCAACATTATATCATCATTTTTCTCATGATCAATGTCATCGCCCTTATTGAAAAAGACGCATACAACAAAATTGTACCATAACATGAAAAGATATGATACGAAAAAAATTTCATTGCCAAAAATTATGACTCGGTCAACAAACATAATACATTGCAATACGAGAAATTATACAAGCTAACCTAACATGGAAACAAGTACAAATAAACATACTCAAACAAAAACGCTTCAAGATGGTTACACAAATCTTGTTGTTATCAAGCTTCACTCCAAAATGTTCGATGTAACAACAAGGGTTAAGATGGTGCCCCAAGCAAGGATACATGGGAGGAGAATAAACGAGAGGACACTTCATTGTATTAAAAATCATTTGTGCGTTATGAAATAGTACCCAACAACTTGTTGTGCCAAAGAGTAAAGACATATTAAGAAAACCAGATTTTTAAAGGAGGTAGATCCGGATGATCTCATGCGAGTCACTTGCGAGAAGTGAAAAATGAAGAAATATTATTTTTTAGACAAATTTTCTATGTTTGAGTACAATGCATTTGACATAGCCTTCATTGTGCACATGTCTTTTTACCTATTTTTATGGTATTTTTTATTTTTACAAAAAAATTAATTTTGATGTTTTACCAATGTTTTGGATTTTTGATGTTTTACCAATTTTTAGGATTTTTTGAATGTTTTACCAATTTTTTGGATTTTTGATTGTTTGTGAATTTTTAGGGTTTTTTTGAATTTTTCCAAAGCTATGTATAGGAAAATTAAGATGCAAAGATGCCCCGGTGATAGATGGGAATATACAAGGGAAAATCTTTGCACATATATACAAGAAGAAGATATGTTAGATCAAGGCCAAGGAAGATAGGTTCAACATGATGATGAACTCAAACCAATGAAGTGCTAGGAAGGAGAAAGCGTGCCCCCAGTGTAAGTTGGCCAAGAAACATATGATAGAAAAGAAGGAGAAGAATGTTTTATTAAAAGGGGACAAAGGTTCCCGTAAACATGGTAAAAATCCAACCTTAAACCCATGGATGATCCGAGCAACGGAAGAAAAATGTGAATGCTATGGAAGATATGGAAAACTTAGCTAGAATATTGGCAATGAAAACGTGATTAGCCAAAACCACAAACCGTGAGACAAAGTACACACTAAAACAAGAGTTTGAACAAGGTCTAAAAAGACACTTGGTAACATACTAATCCTATTTGCTCATAGAGATCCGGTGTTTGCACGTGAAATTAATTACTTCTTTAAGGCAATATTTGATATACAACAAGTTAGAAATCGCTAACCAATGTGTAGAAATGATTTATTATGAAAGGTGATTTGTTAATGGAGGGTGGAAGGAGATCCTTACATTTCTCTTTAGCCACCAGAATCCATATCCTGATGGAGATGTATTTGATTCTAGTCGCAAGAATGCTCTGTTTCCAACCAAGTGTCCATAGCCCCAATAGAGATATTGAAATACCCCAAGAGAGAGTTATATCTCATTTTTTATGTTTTTTAGCTTTTGTTTTTTGATTTGATTGATTGATTTTGATTGATTCTTTTACTTTACGTAAACTAATTTTATCTCTCTTAATTTAACAATGGGTTAAGAACCACTACTCACTTATGATGGAAGGATATGGAAGTGATTGTGATGACGAAATTGGCTAATGTCAACAAATATGTCCAAAATTTATTCACAACAAGTTTATTATATGTATGACATTGATAAGATCTCTAAGAGGTTAGTCATTCTTTAATTTACCAAGGTGATGAAAGACCAAGGTCAAACAGTTAGCATAGAGATAAATATCACCAAATGCGTATGAATACACTAACCAAAATATCATCAAGGGATTAAAATCATTGATGAATTACAAAGGAATGGAAAGAAAAGGAAGAAATAACATACATGCGTATGTAATACCCGATTACAATGTTTGATCTTTATACCTTTGATTTGTTTTTGTAATGTTTTAATGTTTTCTCATTTTTTTATATTTTAGAATTGTTTTGGTCTTTTTTATTATTTTGGGAAGTTGGGACCAACAATGTTACTTTGCATGATAAGATCCAATAAAGATGTTTGTGATTTATTTTATAAGGGAGACTAGGAGATTTTGTTTATCAAGAGTGATATTATCTCTAATCTCGATGACCATGGTAAGATTATATTCGACAACCGACTATAACTTATGAAATATTGACTTTTTATGTGGGAGCTTGAGTTCCCTATCCATAGGTTTCTGCACTTTGCACCATACTTGATGGGTATATTGGTGTGTATTCTTGAATCGTGTTTGATTTTTAACTTTATGGTTGTTTGACTTGTTGGGAGATTTGAATCTCTTTGTAGTTTTGATATTAACTTGATAAAAAAATTTCGGGTTTTGTATAAGCTAATGTGTGATTTTTGTTATCCCTAGAAGTGCAAGGAAAATGTGGACATTTAGAATTGATGAGAGGAATGGGAGGAATGATGGTGGGATTTCCCAATTATTGATAAAAGGATGATAAGATGGAAGAAGAGGATATGGTCTAAGAATAAAAGAGGATGGGCTACTAGTGAGGTGTCCCATAGATATAAGATGATGATGGGATAGTAGGATGTGGGCCAAGAATATAAGATGATTGGTTACTTAGGACATGTCCCGTAGATAGAAGATAATGGAGTACTAGAGCGTGGCCCCCAAGATAAAAGATGATGGGATACAAGAAGATGTCCGATAGAGAAGATGAAGGGATACTAGGATGTGGCCCAATAATAGAGGATAATGGGCTACCCAGAGGTGGCCCAAAAATAGAAGCGGACGGATACAAGGAGGTTTCCCACATATAAAAGAAGATGATGGGATATCAAAGGTTACCCAAGGTGAGATTGTGATTGAGGAATTTTGATATGTAAATAATGAGGGGGTGATGAGAAAAAAAGGCCAAGGATCAATGCGATACCTAGACATTCATCACTTAATGAAGAATGTGAAGATGAAAGAATAAGACGAGAATCAAGATTCATGATCATATGATCTTCCTCTATTTTCCAATAAAAGGAATAAAATTCTCCCCACAATATGTGAACATGTTGAGGTCAAAAGAGAATCCTTTCTCATGGTCCTATAGACATCGTGTAGCTCCATGAATTCTCTGATTACTTCTTCATTTTGAAAGAAATCAATCGGTAAGAGTGTTGTTCTCTTATCACGGAGGTTGATTGAAGAAATGGGTCCAACAAGTGTGGAATATTATGTAGATGTTTGATGATGATTGATATAATAATATGACTCAAGAGGAGAATTAGATTTGGATCTAGATGTCTCGTGAGTGGAAGAAGATGAGGACTTGGAAGAATTCATTATTTGTTTCCCTAGAAGATGACATCATGTAGGTAGACAACGGGGATCACGTAGCACCAAGATTACGATGTGGGAGTTGAATTTGATGATTGATTAAAGTAATTGGAATTCATGCGGATCTTTGACAGAAGAAGAGGTCGTTGAGCTGACTAATACAAGGGTTCTTGTGAAGAAAGGGGTGACCACAATGCAGGATTCACACCGATGTTTGAATGGAGGGACTTGAGTCACATGTATCTTCAAAAGAGGAAGATGTTGGTGAGAAAAATACTAAAGAGGGTCCTGTAAAGTAAGGAGGACCCCGACTCAATATTATAATTATAATAATGATAAAGGGGGTCCTTCAAGGAAAGAGAGGACCATGACGTAGGAGTCACATTAGATGAATGATAGAAGGGCTCCCGCAAAGCAAGGGAGGACTGTGACTTAAGATTCAATTTAGAGAATCAATAAAAGGGGTTCTATGAAACAAGGGATGGCCACGACTTAGGATTCTAATTAGAGGAATAATAAAAAGGGTCTTGTGAAGAAAGGAGTGCCATGACTTAGGATTCGAGTTAGATGAATGATGGGGATAATTTGTGGTGACATAATTCCTTAAAGGAGGAGTATGTTGTTTAGGAAATTGATTACTCCCTAGAATAAATTTGATTGAATGAAGCTTGAAAGAGTGAGAGGAATGTGACAGATAGTTTTGATTAGAAGCCTCTTTAAGATTCGAAGAATCGAAATAATAATTTGGATTAGAATCAACAAGAGTGGGGGTACCCAAATAATAATTTGGATCAAAAGCGTCAAAACCATACCACCGATTATGACATGAAGGTGGGGAACAGGGTACCCGAATGAGTTATCCAGTGTGAAGAACCAAACGGGGTTTAGTCGTGATGGGCATGTTTCGAGGTAAATTCCTAAACCTAGGTTCCCTATTGTCATAAGCATGAGGAACCTTGCGATAATCAGTCATTGTTGGCATTGTTGGGTCCAAATTCCTAGACCTAGTTTGTATGATTGAACTCCTTCGTATGGAAGGAAGTTCGTAATCGATTTGGGCAGATAACGATGACCACTAGACATTTTGAAAACAAATAGGGGATGCTTATGTGATTTTACAAAGAGGATTTAAGTAAAACATACATAGTGATGACTTAATTTTGATAATCCAACAAGGTTTGACAATAAGTTACGAGTGTGAAGGATCAAAAGGATTGTCCTTAGAGAAATAAATTCACAAGATGAACGATCACAAGGAAAAATTATGCCATCTAAAAACACAAAGCCAATCTACAAGGAAATACTCCCTATGCAAAAATGTGTCTTAAAGGTAGTTCGACACAAGATGATCAACTCAATGTCAACACTTAAGTCAAGTTTAAAATAAACAATTCGTAAGTATTAACAAAGGGTTGAATTGATTTCCAATCAAGGTATACCATAACCCCTCTAAATGTAAACAAGGCCTAAATCTCAAAAATTTGAAGTTATAAGTGAAAGTAATGAAAAAAATCCACTTAGATACGTGTAATAAAGCTTTGCGGAAAAGCAATATATTACTATAGATATGATCTTGATACGATGAAAATAATTGTAACAACACTTTTAAAGGTTAAGGAAATGTCAAAATCAACTAATACTTAGGAGTTCCTAGTGTGCAAGCAATGTGACGCTATAATCTTGAAACCTAAAACCAATTTACGAGAAACAAGATATAAGGATCGAAATTGTATCGATGTGATGCTAGCAAAGTAACACCTCAAAGGAAGATCGATGATGAGCAAGCCTAGCTACAAATGAGACATCTTGACGTGGGTATCAAGACAAGGATATCAAGATGCGAAGATGTAACAACACACTTTCAACGCTTTACAATCCAGCTTATAAAGTAAGGATGAATGTAAACGTGTGTAAAAGTGGTGGACACAATCAATTAATAGTACTTGGATGTTTCTCCTCTTTTGATCAAAAATATCAACAAGATAGCAAAGGAGTAGATCAAATGGGGGTGAAAAATACTTGGCGTCACTTTGGCAGAGTTTTGCCTCATCTAATAGCGTGTGAAAAATAAAGAGAAAGAAACACTTCACAAAATTCGTGATGAATGACGCTTGCTCGAATTTTAATGAACTTTCCCTTGTTCAATATACAAGGCTTCGAATCCAAAAATTCTTTCCTTGTGAAATATCTTTGAAACAAGATTATTTTTGAGTCACCAATTTGGCTCTAAGATGAAACAACTTCTTAATTGGTTCTCTCAACTAGGTGTCAAAAATTATCTTTGTGAGCTTGGTTTGCCAAGAAATTCAAACCGACTAAACTTTGGAGTATCCCGACTTTACTTTACCCCCTTCAATACAATGAGCATAAATGTGTTCAGTTGTATTTTAACTAGGGTTACATTACAAATACATTTGATTCTAAATCTTACAAGTATATACTTTACTTTACTCACTTCGATACAATGAGCATAAATACATTCACTTGTATTTTCGCTGGGGTCATGTTACAGATAATTTTGATGCTGAATCTCACAAGTGTATACTAGTCAAGTAGGTAAGAAGAGTGCTTCCCATTTTTTCCACAAGGTTCCCTCTTGCATGGACTACTTTGGGGTTCTTAGGAGCATCCCTCTTGTTATCTTAAGGCTTATGCCAAAGGGAGTTTCTCCTAGTTCAAAGTGGATGAGCCATAGCTCTTAACCGATCTGGTGTTTTTTTCTTATCTTTACACTTAATGTGGTTTATTTGTACACCATTTAAAAACCTACAATACATGTGTAGTTAAAAGTTTTTCTAGATCCCACGTCTTTGGCAAGCGATTAGGTCTTGTAATCAAACATTAGTAGTTCTCCAAAAAATCACATTATTGAAAAGAGAATTAAGAGTTTATTTTGATTCTCAAGATCATCCAAGGATGTAAAAATATCATACACAACAAATAATCAACTAAAAAGTAAAGGAAATATTTTCAATTAATGAACCATATAAAAATCTTGATAAATATTCATTCCCTTAAGCCAAAAATGAAATATGAAGTTTCCAATTAACCAAATGTTAGAAAATGAAAACTAAAGTTTCAGTTGATCCTCAAGATCACCCTAAGGTGCAAGAGAAGAGCATACATAAACTTTAGCCCAACTAGATAGAAAGGAAAACTTAAAATCCAAGGACCATAAAAATTCTTTATAAAAGGTTCAGTTCCTTAAGCAAAATGAATCATGAAATTTCCAAGTCAATCCAAATGTTAAAAATATAGAGATCAAAGTTGTTTTTGATTCTCAAGATCACCAAAAGGTGCAAGAGAAGAGCATTCATAAGCTTTATACTAAATCAAGTAAATTCCTCCACTCATCAATAGATGTCATAACATTATCCTGGAAGTCCACTCCCTCAAGTGGGTCTTCAACTACTAGTGCATCATCTCTGCGTAAGAAAATAGGCTCCATAGGCCTATCTGTTATCCTTGTAGGCCTCCTCTCCTTTGTATGAGTGTGCACTCCCTCACAATGAGGTGATCCCCTCACGTTGCCAATCTCGGAAGGAGATCTACTGTGCCTCCTGATAGATACAGATCTATCTCTCTTGTCATGTCTATCTCGTGGCCCACCTAAGGCCAATCTATCAAGAGTGGAGCCCATACGCTCCATGGACCGAATCAACTGCTGTTGGGAAGCTACCATGGCTCTCAGTAGTTCTCGGTCTGGATCTGCTTGCTCATCCCGGGGAGGACTACGAGACCCTTCTCTTCTGTCACCCATAGCTCCAATACATGTCCCAAAATTAGCTCCAAGTCGTGCATGTCTCCTAGTGTAATACCTGTGTGTTCCAAACTCTGGTGGCTGCATCAAATCAAAACCCTCCAAGTGGGAGGAACATTGCTCTGATATAGCACCGAGAGATCCCTTACCAAAATATGACCTAAATTTTTAGCTCGAATCATTTGAAATTTTGTTGAACACTTAGCATGCAACTACTTACAGGTTAGGTAACAAAAGTACTATGCAAAACAGATTTTTCTATGGCCCAAATCAGACTCAGAAATGAAATACAATACCATGTAAGATCGGGTAACTACTGCAATAAGTCTTCAAAAATGGAAACTATGGTTTGATGGAAAAATACACATAAATGGCTTCCAAATAATTAATTCTTTATGACAAATCACTGCCACTAATTTTAGGAGTTCCAACATATAAAAATCTGGTTTTATTGATGCCAAAAACACTTAGAAATCAGATTATAAAACTGGTAAAAAAACCTCTAATAAATTATGAAACTTGGGTATTTTCATTCACAAAAATTATTAGATGTTAGACAATGAATTTCAGATCTAAATACCTCAACAATAATGCTTAAACAGTCCTAAGGTGAG
The DNA here is from genome assembly GCA_018340775.1 of Taxus wallichiana var. yunnanensis. NCBI lineage: Eukaryota > Viridiplantae > Streptophyta > Pinopsida > Cupressales > Taxaceae > Taxus > Taxus wallichiana. Next base: position 932,343,518 of record CM031242.1, read on the forward strand.
TCGATTCACTAGAGAAAACACTGCTGCAATTTTATTCTTCAAAATGCCTTCAAAAACACATGTTGGAAATCACTGCTGGAAATGATTAAATCAATGAGAATTCGGACTGGAAATCTCTCAAAAAATCTTGGGGTTTTCGTCCACAAGATATATAAACCTAAGGGTTTTCGTCCATGGATTATTTGCACAAGCTCAGAGCTCACATGCAAGAGAAAATATCATAAAATATTTATGTATTCCTCTAGGCAAATTGCCTTCTTCTTTATATAGGAAATGGGACCCAAAGTGACCTTTGTAATTCCCATAAAAGTGACCTTTGGACTTCGAATGAAAGTGACCCTTTGACTTCCAAATCACATTCTCCCTTCGGAAGTAACGAGCCCAGGTGCAGGTTATTACCACAAATAGAGATCGAGAGGCTGTTGCTTCTAGATAGGCTCAGGTTGACAGTGGCAGGTTGATAGGTGAGTGAGATGCCGCCTTACAGGCAGCTATCGCTTCTGGAGATGTTGATCTGATACGGGATGCCATGAGGTCCGACGGCGAGGCTTTATATGAATTGAACACAGTTGTTCTGAAATTGAGAACCTAGGGAAATAATGTTTGTTGCAGTTTCTATTGTGTGTAAATTCTAACGGAACTTCTTCCATATCCTAGACTGCGATGAACAAAAAAACTCTGTGCTATTACATAGTAATATCACAAACCATCCTAGACGGTAAATCTCTTCGAAATGATCTCATTCAACCTTTTTTTTCCCATTTGAAGACACAAAAAACACCATGAACAAAACTGAATAAAAAAAACTTGCCTTGGCACATCTCCTCTAACTATCCTTTGAGCCAGACCCTCCACCACAGTAGCCTTACCAACACCAGGCTCTCCAATGAGCACATGATTTTTCTCTGTCTTGCGAGACAGAATTCTGATAGCTCTCCTGATTTCTTCATCTCTACCAATGACTAAATCAAACTTCCCATCATCTTCCAGGAGGTCGCGCCCATAGGTCTTCGAGGCTTGGAAATAAAAAAATTCAGAAATAGTTACCACCTTCTTGCCCTGCCCCTCAGCTTCTCAATTTCATATTTAACCCTCAAAACGCTCACAACTGCTTCTTTGAAGTAATTTGCAATTTGAGGATCCTCCATACTAATCCAAGTATAATATGATATACATCCAAATCGACGTCTCCTTTCTTATTTTTAGAACACCGAGCATACCTCACGCATTTGTTCAGAGCATTGCTAGGAAGATTATCATCTGGACTAGGATGTTGGGAGGGCATTTTCCTCAAGTATTGGCGGAGGACTCTATGATCTGATTCTACTGCTTGATATTCACCAACAACCAATAGAATAACATGCTTTAGAAGCCCTTTTGGGTCCTCTATAATCACAATGGCCAAATGAATGCGACTGAATTGAGCACGACCATATTCTTGAGCAAGTTCTCAACCTTTTGCTAAGGCCTCAATAGTTTTCTTCGAAAATTTCTCTGGATTCATTTTTGACTATCCAACCTCTGACTAGAATTTAACGTACTTTTATCTATATCTCTCTCTTCCTGTAACAAATTTAATTTAGAACGCCCATTTTCTGTTTTTGCAGAAATCAAACCAGAATTAGTTCAACTCACTGTACGTAATAAATTGGAGAACCTAAAATTTCATCCCAAAATTTAAAAACAAATAATATTGGGGAATAAATATATTCCGTACAGATGAACAATATTTTCCAAAACGAATCCAGATTTTGCTGGAATATAAGCTAAAATAAATAAACCAAAATTTCACTTCAATTAGCGGGCTTTTCAGCCAAAACATAAAACTTTAAATATGCTAAAGAAAAATTAGGTCAGATGTCTCTCCTATTTGAATAAGAATATAAAACCAGAAGATCCAGAAGACAATGCCCTTTGTTTTAAAAAGTAAGCCAAATTTTGCAAGCAAATATGCTTAAATTGGAACGATGCAGTATTTTAGCTAAACCTTTTGATCTAATAGAACTTTATGAACATAACCCTTCACTTTACAAATTGTTTCAACTACAAACACAAACTCCAAATTGTATTTACTCTATATTTTAAAATTTCTTTTATTTTGCCATGAGATATAAGACTTACTGACAAAACTTTACACATAATAGTCAGAATTTGAGATTTTGGAAAAAACTGTGTAGCAAAAGCTCTATTTCTTAATGTCTATAATAAAAATATGTATAGTTTTAAAATGCCCTAAACCAAAACCTCCAAGATCATAATGGACATTTAATTTTCACACAAACTTAAGTTTAATGACGATAAAGCAAATTGTACATGCCTAACATTTTGGGGAAATTACACATTTAATTATAGACAAAAACGATTTTATCTTTGGGTTACTTAGATCATATCATTCAATTATACTTCAAATTCAAATGGTCATTACTCTATTATACCTGAAATTCAAATCAATAGCCCAAAAGAGGACAAACCAGATGAAGAAAAACATAAAAAAAAGAAATTTTTGAGCAAAAATACATGTTCTACTAAGACTATGATCTACAAATGGTATAAAGAGACTAAGGGATGGAGAAGCTGAAAATGGAGTACAATTCATTGATGAAGCAAAATACGTGAAAGTCGATACCCTCTTCACAATGGAATAACATTGGTGAGTGGAAATGGGCATATAAATACTATAGTCACTAGCAAATAATAGTGTTAAGTTGTGATTATTGTTGATGAATGTCCGAGTTTGTTCTTCCCATAGTCCAAGCATAACATTGAAGCTTTTTATTGTGAAGAATTTTATCTAAAGCTTTGTTTGGAGTAGGTTACTTACCTTCTACGCTACTGTTGAGTTGAATTTTTTTTGGGAGGAAAATCAACTATAATTAATGAAAGAAATCCCTAATACATAGAGGTAGATCGATTTAATTCTCTTACATGAATTTAACTTGGAACAAAAAAGTAATGAAAATCAAATAAGGAATAAAAGGAAAAGGAAAAATTACCAAGTCCTCTGTTTTCTTCGCTTATAAGGAAAGCAGAATACCTGGGTGTACACAAGAAATCAATGCTCTTCACTTCACCGATTGCATCATTTGTTTCATTTTTGTGGGAGATTTTGATGTTTTTTTAAGCAGGAGGATGGGTTGATTAAATGCCCTAACCAAATATCTGACGCTCAAATTTCATCAAAATCCCTTTAAATTTAATAGAAAATCCTTGAAATAATAATGAAATTTCTTCAAATTTAGGCAATATGCCTCAAATTTTATACTACAAACTATCGCATTACAAAAAAAGTTTTTTTATATATCCTTTTTTATTTTGTATATGTTGCTTTGAGTTACCCACATTCTTCAAAGTCATGGTAAATGTAATAATTTTTTTCCAGTGTTTTTAATAAGAAGTCATAATACTCTTTCACTACTATTAACCTCCATTTTAAAGTAGATTGAAATATTTTTTGAATATATGTACACACAAGATTAGCACTTTGCACATCATCATCATCTCCCTAACACCACTATTCATAACACCTATTCTTATCTCTAAGTGATGTTGATATGACTATAGTGTGGACATAAGAATTACAAAATAGTTTATTTGCCTCATTCATTTAATGTTTAACAAGGTTGCTAAACAAATCAATATTGTATATTTTTGTAGTAAAATGTGCTCCTTCACTATTTTTCTCGTGATTCCTCACGATAGTCATTTCAATGCCAATTATGTATAGTTTTTAGAACCCTAATTTCCAAAAGAAGATTATCGATCGACACATCACACTAATCAGTCACCACATTTAATTTAAACATAAACACATGGTTGTTTGGGTGATATGCATATACACATGTGGCATATAAAGATTGTACAAGTACACACTAAGCCACATTTACATTTTTATTTGTCTAGATAGAACATGACTATTTCCCCATCATTTATTATCATAGTCAAAAGTGGCTTCGTGGACAGTCCATAATTCACTACAATTGTTGCCCCTTTCTTACAACTTATGCCATTATTGGCCATGGTGTTCCCATTCTGGTAAGCATTTTTTGGAGAGATATTGACTCGGGGCTTGGTTTACAAATGAGTATTGGTATCATGGCACATTATCATTCTCCACCTCTTCGCTTAGATCTGCCTCCATTTGGTCCTAAAATTCATCGATGATGAATTGTTTCCTGTGGTGAATTATTTTGATCTTGGATTTACTGTATTCTAATAATTCTCGGTATCTAATTGCAGATCAATGAGAAAGCTTCATAATCGATGGAATAGTAACAATATGGCGTCTTCTTCTACTACTAGCACTGTATCTGAATAACCCATTTGTCACTTCATCTCTAGAAAAAAAAATTTAAAACTTTATGCAGCTGATTTAAATACCCATATATTTAAATCTACATAAACCTTAATGCAATCCATTTCTAATAACTGTCATGAACCATGTGCTAGTATATGAGAGAATACTAAACCTACTCGTTCTCCCTCAATGCTCTATATGAGCCCTTACCGAAATGTATCCTATGGTTCTCCTTTGTCAAGGTATGATATATAAGTGAATGCTCCTAAGTGTCTACCTAGGTTCCACCTATGAAATCCACAGGCATCCAAAAACTTAGATTTAGGAAATCTTGACAGTGTAATCAACAACTTACACCACTTTGCGCAAAGTTTCTGAGTCATGTATGCCATGCTCAATTCCATGATGGAACACTCGTCATAAGGAAATTGTCGTTTCACCTTTATCACTTATTCAGTTATATGGATTCACAACTTAGATGTTGTAAATAGCTACAAGCCTTGAATAAGGTACAAACTAGTTTAACCTACACGAGAACATACCTCTATGTCATCCTATGGTGCCTATGGAAAAGTAAGTGTTTTAGGGACAATTTTTCTTTGTTACTTTCCCACTTCCCTTTCCGTAACCATCATAAGTTGATATAAGGGTGCGTTCCCAGGAGGCCCATTCTAACTTTGTAACTCTATCAAGGTTTTTACTTAAGGAAACACCATGCCACACTTCAACCTCTTGATGAGACAACTTGTAAAGTGTTGCTAAACAAAATATCCTAATAATGACATCCATCATTATAGGGATATGACTGTGTAGCAATTGCAGCGAGTTAACCCACCAAGAAACCGATGTGGGACATGGTATCTAAAGTTTCCAAGGTACTTATTATCATAAAGAATGGTCAATATTTTACGACACCTCCACGAATGGGTCGTACCTAAAATCTGGTTTAAGGTGATCCTAGTACCTATATCTCTGTATCACTTAATTACCTTACTAGGTCTCATACCCAAGTTAACCACTGATAAAATGATACTATCAAGGTCTAGGATCATTATTTCAGTTTTAAAAACTATCCCAGCTTAATCAACTAAGCCCATGTTTTCTTCATTCCATAACTTAGGGATATGTACTCACATAAAGTTAGGTATTTAGGTATGATTCATACCTTTTATTAAGTACCATAGACTGTCAATGCCAACCATCATTTCAGTTTAAGAAACCACTTTTCTTAATTGCAACTCAATAAAGAGCGTTCATTTATTTTACTATCTCCAACAAGTAAGATATATCTAGGATATCCGATATGATAGATTTGATGAACCACTTTCCCATTTATCTTTCCCTATCATATCCTTTTAAAAGTTCACTCTATAATTCTCTTTAGAGATAATTACAGTATTGACTAGGGATGAGATTCAAATGCTATGTTCTTTTTGACTTAGTACGCATGTTCCCATCTTACTTCCATTATATCCGACATGCTTATGTGCTCATAATGATGCATCATGGGATAGCCCCTAATTAAAAACATTTCATCTCCTTGAGAAAAATATTTCATAACACAATTTATCACAATTATGCAATTCCCGAATAGTGAAACCATAATCAATATATATTCATGTTAGACTACCATAAGCCCTTCCTCTTGTTGCTTATGTGTATTGTCCTTGTATAGGACTTAGTGTTGATTTCACTTAGAAATTAATATTACATTCTTATATCTTTGACTATTTGAGTACACCCTATACAAAACCTTTGGAGAACTTAACACAATTATACAATTAGATTGTTATTTTGCATTTTATAAAGAGGTAGTTACCCATTAGTAACCTTATCTATTTCCAAGTATGCTTAACGTATGATTAATTAGAACAAGATATTTTTAAGCAACATTTCTCCAATAGTTCCTTATATGATCCCTAGAATCTCACACATAATATGTGTATAGCACCTACTACATGATTGATACTAATGCTTAATACAATAGTATTGTAGATACTTATTTCCTAACTTGATATATTTACAACTCATAACTCATCAATCAACAATCAATCACTTATAAAACAATATATAGCAGCAAGAAATCTATCTTAATTTCATTTATGAGATAAATACAACTCATGTCTATAAGCATGACCAAAATCTTTTATTTTAATGAATAAAATAGTTACATTAAGTAGCAAGCCCTTTTTCCATTTTCAAGGAGAAGTATTTCATCTTAAGAACATTCAAGTCAGTCATATCTTCAAACCTTCCTCATTCAAAATAATATACAAGACTAAATACTTCCACCTTCTTTCTTGGCATTTATCTCGCAAAATTATTAGTATGATTCAGTTCACATGAAATGAGCATGATAAGCCTTAACTCATCATAACAACATACTCTACTTAATTATTTCATAAAAATAACCCATATTATTTTTATGAATCAATACTACAGAGCTTAAGTAGATAAAAAATTCTTTCTATAACATGTTAGAAGCAAGAAATTTAATGAGCCATGAAAGAAATCAATTTCAGACTTACTTTTCCATACAACTACTTCAGTCACTCAGAAATAGTCATATAATTCATAAGATACATGAGAATTATAAGTATTCAAAGACTACCGTATAAGAGTATCAAGATTTCACTCATGCAATCCCATACTTGCATGCCTGAAATCGTTTTACTCAAAAATTAAGTAACCATATAAAAATCAAAAGCACATTCAAGTAATCTCTCAAATATTCTCAATGATTTGACAAGGATTTCATACACCCATAAGGTCTGCTAAGGTCCAAGCAATAATACAAAGACACCAAGAGTATTTGGTTAAAAATATGATATTAGAGCGTTTAACCTCAAGGATAAGAGAGAGCATTCATGGCATCCTGCCATATAGCAATCAGGTATAATTTGAGTAACATGCTACATATTCAATACTTACCTCAACTTAAGCATTTATTGAACATTCCAAGACTAGAAAAGAGTACATAATTCCATTCTTCATAATTTTTAACATATCAAGACCTATTAAACACTAAAGTCTTTAAAATTCTAGGAAGAGAGTAGGTACCATGTGTTGACAGATAACATAGTTGTTGATTAACCCAAAAAGTTCATCTAGACATTAAGAATCCCATGAGTTTGCTCAATACAAATTTCAAATTCTAACTAACCACATTTTCCCGGTAAGTCAAGACTCCACAAGAATATAAAAATGATCTCCTAACCCATTCTACTAAACAAGGTTAGAACATACCAAACTAAATTCATGACACAACTAGGAAAGGTCAATAAGGAACTTTCAAAATTTCCACGAAACACCGTATTTAATAAATGAAACCGAGTACAGATTTTTATTAGAGAAAGAGTCACTTCCGGGATTACTGAGATACCACACAATTCAACTCAGAAACATTACACCCGGCGAGGATCTGTCACATCTTACGGACTTAGTTAAATGATGAATCCAATTATCATCTATCATAAGAGTAGGAGTATATAGCTTAACCGTTTTTTCCCAAAATGGGTTACCACACAAAATCGATGCCTCCAGTTTCTTAATAGAACACATAGTATGATAACGTGATCAAAAAAATTGTACATGTCAATTACTACAGAGGGAAATACCAACAAACTTTACAACCCTGAAGTCAAGAGACTTCCTATCTTGACAACTTTAATCCCTAGTCCTACTTAATGACTCAAATTCCAACATTTAAAACATAAAACCAGCTTCCGATAAAAATGGTCAGCCCATAAAAAGGGATCATCAAAACTCAAGGAATAGTTCAAGGTCTTTTCCTTAAACCTTCTAACATACTTGATTAAATGGTAGATCATACTAATGATAATTAATCATCAAACCTTTATTACAGGTTTTTATCCTTGAAAAAGGTAATCAATAAACCTAGTAAGCACAGATAAGAGTGTAAGGGTCTAAGAAATCAAACACTACTATCATTACCAACTCATACGTTGAGATAAGACGTACCCAATAAAAGGAATTGTTCAACACTTTTTCAACCGTAAGATCTAATGCATAAACTTCTAGGAGATCAACTCACTTTTTAGGATGGTTTCCTAATGGACAACAATGAACTGCATTTCTTACAAGAGGAAGGAGGTTCTTAGTTGAAGTCGACATTACTTTCGAACTCAGCATAGAATTGTAAGAAGAACCAAGCTTTAGTAATAATAGTGAATAAATTAGCTCACTAAGTATCATACAAGGTTTTATAGGAGAATGTCCAACTTCCATTATCGAGGCTAAGATGGAACATAAGTGACGAGATTTTAACAAGTTGGACTTAACCATCATAGTAATCAAATCTCAATATAACCTTTCCACAACCGGCTTTAAACCCCGAAGGAGTCGAATAGTTCTAGAGTTATTAATGAAGCAACAAGGAGATCAACATGAAATAATAGAATGAAGTATCTAGAACTTATACAATCTTAAATTGTAAACAAGATACAACAGTTAACTGTTAGGAAACTCAACGATTCATCGAGCCATCATAGTGGCTCTGGAGTAGACCATAAATGTCATTCTAAACTACCCATTCAAGGGTCAAAGAGGTAGACCTTGTAATTATTACAACTGTCCTTATTATCTACAACTCAATGATAATATTAAATTCAGTTTTTTTCTTCAGTACAAATACTTATTTTAAATAAAACCAGGTCGATTATAAGCACCGACAATGCCTCCTACAAGACCAACACGACTCCACATGCATAGATTTATTTAAAGAATCAAACCCAGTTGTGTAAATCCAACAAACACTAGGTCAAGGAAAGTCATCTACAACAAAAACCCACACAAAACAATTTCCATAATTAATTTAATAATTAATTCCTTGACTAATGACTATAGTCCTTCATCCAAGAAAATACGACCATGCTAGTATTAGCCACCATGTGGGGTAGACTATCGGAGGGTCGGCTCAAGGTCAATTATTAGTCAAAATAAGGTCTTATTCAAATTCTAATTTTGGTCGCTAAGCGAACTATCAAAATTTTCAAAGCCTTAACATAACTTAGTTAAAAAAACTATAATGTTAACAATTTAATAGAGATGAGCAACAACATCACAAATAACTTTCGAGGCTTAAATTACACCAAGGATTTTATGACATACCACATTACAAATGACATAATGTCACCTTAGCGAAAATAGTTCATCAATAAGATAGACCCCAGATTAGTAGGGTTCACATCTAAGGAGATCATCTTTAGCTTATTCATGATATTGTGATTATGTGTTCACATCAAGTTTCCATTTAATTTTTGATATGCAAAGGTGCCAACAACAAGGATAAAACCATTTGTCCGATCATTCCTTTAAAAATAGTAATGAAATCATGGGGCATTACAAAAGATATTGTCTTTCCACATGGATTCCAACCTCATCAACTAGGAAGGTAGCCATGGACATGAAGAGGGAATGAGATGCCGGTATGGAAGATTTTGCAATGGAGAAAGGTGGGTGATGGGGAAGAAGAGGGCGGTGTTGCAAGGAAAAAAATTAGACTTTCTACGAGATCAGTCTACCCTTTTTTAAGAGAGCTTGAAAAAATAGTACCCTCACAAAATAACGATGACAAGCCAAATACTACTTTTTGTGTTTAGCAGAGTTGAAGTCCGCAATAAACTACCTATAGAAATTTGATCATATCAAGAAATAACTTACAAAGAATGCACTACATAAAAACATTGGTTGGGTTGGCCTAGTGATTCTAGTTGGTCCGATTCCTATCCCTCCAAATCCGGAGGGAGTAACTTCTACCTCACCACCTTTGAAGATTTTTAGTCATACGCATAATCAAAAACTCAAATATAGTATGTATCGAGACAATTTGGGTATGGTAACAATAGATTCATTACAATGCATTAGATAATGTATGTAAATGTTATTACCATGTTCGAGCTGAAATTTTTCAAGACCCGAATAAAATTGTGGCTTGAGATCTAGTGACATAAAAGGAAAAAGTTACTTTGCTTTCTCGTAATAGGGCATAAACTAAGGCCGCCCAACAGAGCCAGGGAAAACAATGTGGAGAAAGAAACACAAACGGGCCAAATGCCAAACATACCTGTATGTATGCAGTACTCAAGGCGGTGGTTCAAGAGGAGGTCACTAGCAAGCCAAGGATGGTACACCGCAGCCGTGTTGGTGGAACAGTGAAGCAGTGTGGCACCCATATGGTGACAAGCAGTGAAGCGGCCATGCGATGGGAAGGAGTGAAGCTTGAAGACGATGTTGAGGTGTCTAAACCGGAGGATACCACACCTCCCGCAACACGTAGACGCTCAGCAACAGGAAGGTCAATCACGAGTGAAGCATGACAAGTAGCTTAAGCTGCAAGGTGTCATCGTCAGTGGGTCAAGTGCACATAAGACACGCCTTTGGCATAATTATAGTGGCACGATTTATATTATAGTTGTAATTAAAATTTATACGATTTATTTGTGGAGCCTAAAACTGACTAGAAATTATAAAATTACAATTCTACAATGGAGTTTTACTTTTTAAAATTAAAGCAATTAAGAGACAACTTGAAAACAATGAAGTCCAGAAGCTTTGATTAGAACATTTCTCATAAATAAGCAAAGTATAGAAACTGTGAATACAACCGTCACTACCCCATTTCACCAATTCATTAAAACCTATCAATTTGACTTCACTGTTTTTGATTTTATACCACCCATCACATTATTTACAACTATATTTCAAACTATGTATATAAAAATACAATGGATGTGATCTTCATATTCCAATGACTGCCACAGGTTTTATTATGTATCTCGATTTCAGTGTCACCGCCACAAGCTTGTACTTACAATTTGCACGTGCCTTTGACTGCTCTCTGTGTTTCCCGAGGTCCATAATTTTCCAAAGGTTAGTTATTTCTTAGCCCCGTACATTTAAAATTAAAGTATTGGGCAGAGGTGAGATGGTGGTTTTTGTTGCACAATATTTTTTACGATTGCGTGATCTCCCTTCACTGCCAAAATTGAGGAGGTCGTTTACTGTAAAGAAACGTATGCTCAAATGACGTTGCCCATTAATATATCTTCCTTGAGCTGCCCTAAATTCCAAAAATTTCTTCCAATTTTCCAGATTTATGTCAATCATAAATCCTTTACTAGTGTGAGTATGGAGAAGAGTGTCACAGTCACAACAAATTACTTTCCTTGTGAACTCTCTGGTTAAGCTATTTTTCAAGCCCTTTACGCAACCTTTTGCTGCGAGCTCTTCTAATATATGCCACAAAACATACCCATCCTACCCTCCTACTCCTCCTCCTCCTTGCTCTTCTATAGGATCAAAAGCTTCTGGATACTTGGTATGTAAAAGAGTAGCCATCTGTATGGCCTCTTCCGAGCTCTTGCCTTGCTGCAGAAATAACTTATTGGTTTTTGGACGGTTCTTTCTCTCAAGAAACAATGAACGCAGAAACTTTGTGAAGGGAGCTTTGTCTGGTACAGAGTAACAACTAGCGAGTACATGTTTGAAGGCATTTCTGATACCTTCCATGGCCAGTATACATTGTAAAGCTACACATAAGTAACAGGTGTCCTTCTTATTCGTAATTCCTCGACATACAAATTTACCACGTAGAGATTCGGCAGTCTCTTTTTCCAACTCTTGCACCATTTTCATGTATTCACCAGTTAATTTCCAATGCACAACAAACAACGACCCACTAACATGATTTCTCCACCGCTATTTCTACCAAAATCTTTGAGTAGAACAAAACTTTTAAATATGAATAAGGGTTTTTTTAAAGAGATTCTAAAAATAGATTTCATCTTAAATAAATTTTGTAAATATACTGGACTGAAAATCGCGTGGGTTAAGTCGTATGCATCTTAAATTTGACAGTTCCTTTTATTCAACATTGCCCTCGAATGCTAATAACCGTTAAAAGGCTAAGTAGGCATTATCCTTCCTGATTTTTTTATTGTTTCATCTGAATGTTTCAGTGTTTTTCAATTAAAGTTGAGTATTTGTATGTTTTGCTATTTGAACAGTCCTAATAAAACATATATTTATTTACAATGTTAAGATAATCAAGTATTTGTGATTTGAAGTGTTTTTTCAAGGGGAAATCTCTCTTTATATTTCTTAATCATAAAGTATAATTAAAAGACTTAAGCGGCAAAACAACAAAATAGGCTATTGGTCGTTATTCATTGTTTAAAAATATACGTTAGTAAAAATTATTGTTATAATTATTAACTTATATCAGTTTAAATGACAAATAATACGATAAATTAAGCCCATGTAGCAATGCTTGACGATGAAGATAAATGAAGTAGTTGTGATTGTGAGACTAGTTGAAACACTACCAAGGAAACCATCATTTCAATAAATCTAGACATACTCCCATGAATCTAGACAATTGATTTGATAAAATTTAAACCTAATGTACGGAAAATGTTCATCAAATAAATAAAACATTATATAAGCAAGATAAAGCAAAGGAAATACAAGCAAGAGTGAAAAGATAGGAGATAAAGATGACTCAACTTGTAACCATAGGTTTGGACTAATTCTCAACTCGATGAATAAGCTTTGGAAACATAGATTTTGGGCTCTATAAGCTCGTGTCTAATACTCGGAAAGTGGAGATCTCATGAACATGAGCATCTAAATGGAGACAAAGCCATCTAGGTGCTAGTGTCTCTTCTGGGACCTAGTGTCTCAGAAATTCCATAGGATTTGATTCTTTTCGTCCTTCAATGTTGCTTCATGTTCCTTGTAGGTCACATCATATTCACTGGATAGTTCACTTGTACTCTACAAAGTAAACCCTAGATACTTGCATAGTACTTCAAAACACATTACATGAATACAAATATGCATATGATTGAGTCGGATTGACCTCGGTGTTGGCATGTAGGCCTAAGTAGGCCTAATAGGTGTTGTCATTGATGTAAAACCACATTAATGAAAAAGTGGATGTTGTAGCATGACATCATTATGATGCATACAGTGCTAACAAGTTGTTTCAGATGTGGTTCAACTAATATAGTGAGATTCAATGGTGCAAGCTTTTTTTAACAAGCCTACATAGGTGCCTAGGTGGTGTTGCATGACAAAATTAGCTTCATGGATGCTTGGTTAGCATGTTCACATGATTTACAACATGATGTGAGGGTGCTTGTGCACTTAGAGCAGTGGCAAAGTGTAGGTACGAGTGGTTCACCATGTTACAATTGTTCATTGGGAGTAGGTATGGTAGCTAGGAGGTGTGGCCAAGTGTTTTGGAGCCATTTGATCTCATGGAAGCATGCATTTAGGTTTGTCATGGTGTATGAGGTATGTTTGGGTAATTTTAAGTGATTCTATGTTCAGTTATTTCATTGTTTCAGTTGAATCATATATATTTCCAAAATGTATGTTTGAACTTGTGACAGATGTGGGCCCACCTAAAAATAGTAGTTTCTAAAGAAGAAGGTATTTGGGCAAGTTGGTCCAAAGGGGTGATATGACAAACTGATCATGTGTGATGAATTTTATTTCTAATTAATGACCATGATGTTTTATAATCATGGTTATGCAAGTGCATGATGTTTTGGGGGTCAAACAGGTTGATTGGTCAAAGGGTAGTTTTGAGCCCATAAGAAGTAGGTCTCAAAGATTTCTGCAATAACTTAAGATAAAGATTTAGTTTTGAGGTGATTCAAAAAAATTGGAAACTATATTCATAAACCTTTCAAGTGATATATGTATTTCCTCATGATGATGCAAAATGATATGGTTTCCAGGGTTTTCTTTTAGAAGGAACAATTTTGGTAGTTCAGGACAAGTTATGTAATTGTGAAAGTTTGAGGCTGTTTGAGGCATGTGATGGATTGTATGATGCCTCATATCACCTAAAACATGAATATAAATGAATTTTTCATAAAATGATCCTATTTATAAGTATTGATGATATGTATAATTTTTTTTTATGAGCTAACCTTTGAAAGTAACGTTTTGGTAGATTGTTTTGGTGAAGGCAAATATTTCTATAGTTTGAAGATGCAGATGTTTCAAGGAATGAAAAATTTTTAGGAGTGTTATACAGTCCTACCATTTCGTTTGACTTGTTGCATAACATAGTTCTATACATTAGAAGAATTTTTGTGACATTATGAAGTTTCCATGGTGTTCAAGGGTGCAAGAAACAAGTGTTATGAGAATCGCAAAGATTAATGGCCCAAGTAAATTAAATAATCTGATTGGTTCATGAAAATTGTGACCATGGTTGATGTTTATATTATGTATTTCTAATATTTTATGAATATGGGAGTTTTAATAATCATGGTTTTGGAATGAGGAGAATTTTGGCATCCCGATGCATGTGTTTTTGTGATTTTTGGACAATGAAATGAAAGGTTTTTGCTAGGCCGACCGAATTGGGTCACTGGAGCTATTGAGAAAATTTTATGGGATGTTTTTAAATATGCATGGATTGAATGTATCATGAGGTATAGAACTCCTTTGTGTTTTAATCAAGAGAAGGGTATAAAATAGAGTTTTTGGGCATAATAGTTCTATCTTTTTTTATAACCTCTTTTATCTTATTTTAAAGTAACCTTTTTTTAAAAGAAAAACCATTTCAGCCCAGCCCAAAACACCTAGGATATCATTCTAGGAGAGATGATGGTTTAGTTTTCATAAGGAGAATTTGAGCAAGTTAAATTTGAAGGTTTTTCTTTGTTTGAGAGCGAAATTTGAGAAGCAGGGGAAATTTTGGTACATGAGTTTGAATGCTATATTCATAGCATGTTGATATTATTTTTAGGTTTCGTGAGGATATTTTATATCTGATATTTAGTTGAAGACATTCTCATATATTCATATCTTCATTTGTATTCATGAGACATTGTTGATTGTCTCAAGAGCTATTCAGGTTGTATGTTTTTATCATTATTGAACACACTATATGTTGTAATCTGATTTGAATATAAAATTGAAGTTTGTTTATATGATTTTGAACATAAATATCAGTTTGTTCAATTCTATGTTGTGATCCTTGAATCGTGTAAATTTCTTTGTGTAGAAAAAGTTTCTTTGATGTATCAGATATGAGCATATTTGGTTAGGGTTTGAAGCACAAGTTTGAAAAAGTTTTATTGGGACTGATTCACCCCCTCTCATTTCTTGTCACCACCAATAATTGGTATCGTAGAAATCCCTTAG
Source organism: Taxus wallichiana var. yunnanensis (assembly GCA_018340775.1). NCBI lineage: Eukaryota > Viridiplantae > Streptophyta > Pinopsida > Cupressales > Taxaceae > Taxus > Taxus wallichiana. The sequence continues at coordinate 932,358,999 of CM031242.1, forward strand.
GAGTATCCTAACAAGCTAGAGGGAGATCTTTGGTGACAAGATGTCACCTGCAGATTTTGAGACTATTCAAATTAATACCTTCTTGATAAGGAAATGGGTAGGTGAGCATGATGATAATATCTACAGGATGTCTAGAAATTATGATGATATTATCAATTTCATGTAACCTCAAGTTGAATAGGCCCTAGCTGAGTTGAAAATCAAGAGAGAAGAATGTCTCAAACATGAAGTTGAAAGAGAAGAAATAGTCAAGGTCCTAACGAAGCAACTTGAGGAGACACAAGATGAGTTGAAGATCAAAAGGAAAGAAATATATGATTTGAAAAAGATATATGCACCATGATAAGAAAGGTGCTATCTTTTCAAGGAATTTATACAAATCTAAGTAAGATGTTGCAAAATAAAAGGCCTATGGTGATAGGACAGGCCTGGGATTCAATGAGGGCTCATTCAAATCAGAAAATAATGAAGAAGAGTCAAGTCAAGGATCAAATGAAAGAAGACATCCAAACAAGGGAGAAATTTCAAGGCTTCTGCCTCTAATAAGATCACCTATCAAGAAACCAAATGCATATAGATATGGTTTCTTTCATGGTAATTGTTAAAAATGTGGTGCTTATGGACATAAATCAAGTTTTTGTAGTCCTAAGGTTGAAAGGAAATATGATGGTAAAGGAAAGGAACGTTATGAAGAGAAGAAGGAAGAAAAATGTAAAGACAAGAAAGAAAAAAGAAAGGGAAAAGATATGGAGCATAATGTTATATTTTTCATGAAAAGGTCATTTTGTAAAGTATTGTGAGAATAAACCATCAAACGCAAAGAGGTATGTAAATAAGTTTAATGGGTAATGTTATGCTTGTAATGAGTATGGACAACGAAGCTTATGAATGCAAAGGAAGGAAAATGGAATGTTTTAAGTGCCAAAGACGGGGAACCTTGCAAGGTTTTTTGATTCGGTCGGTTAAAAAAGAAAACTCAAAGACCTAAGCCAAAAACATAAGTATACAAAAGGAACGATGAGACTAGTTGAAATTCCAAAAATGAATCCAAGGATATGACTGATAAAAGGAAGGATCTGCTGCAACAAATGAGAAATACGATAAGGAAGAACCAGTCAAGATGGAAGAAGAGGGTTTGAGACCTACTTAGGTCTCTCATCAAGCTCCCCATGGAGACATATGCCTCTATTAGGCTTTTTACAGGTATATAGGTATAAATGAAGCATCGGACTAAGGGGGAGCCGTCTTGATTAGGGTTGTGTGTCTTCCTCATGCTTTTTAAGGTATGTTTCTCAACTCATTTAGTATATTCATGTTGTTCTTCTAGTTTTTCATGTTGTGTATGTCAAGTTTCTTGTCTTTGTTGTTCCTCAAAGCATACAAATCAAGGTGATGTAAAGTTATCTAAGCTATTGTGGTTTAAGTGTGCTTTGTCAAGATGAAATAATGTGTGTGTGTGTGTATCATGAGGAAGTCCCATGGGAGATCCATAATGTCACACAATATTCATGAAGTAGATTCTTATTGTCAAATTTTGTGGGTTTTATTGTTGATGAAGCCTATTGGTCTATATTGTTCCTTGTCATAGTGATTTTTCAATATTAGATGTCTAAGAGAGTATATGAGTCAATTTGGTACCTTATGAGAAGAGTGGCGTGTCTTTCCAATCGTGAAATATCTTTGTTGTTGAAGTTTATGTCTAAGAAAAAAAAATTTGTTTAGGAGTCTAATATACCTCTATGGTCAAATGTATGCATTATTGAGCTTGAGTTAGACTCGAAAAGGTGTACGTTGATAAAAAAATGAAGAGATGATTCTTTATCATGATGAAATTTGACATTGTTGGCATGAGTAAGAGTTCCTATGGTTCGTGTCTTGATCGCTACATTGTTCTCTTAAAAGAAAAAATAGAATATATGATAGATTTTGATATTCTTGCATGCCTAGAGATTCCTTTCCCAATGGGTGCTTGAATGTGCATGTTTGAAATGAGGCCTTGAATCATATTTTGGATAAAATGAATAAAAAGACTTCTTTAACACCTTTGGTAGATGTTTCCAACTAATTCATGTAGGTATGAATCTGATATAGGTGAATAAGGTAAGAGTTACAATAGCTTTTTCATTAATGTAAACAAGGGAGAAGTTCAAGGTGTTTTCCATCAATGAAAAAGGGGGAGATTGTTGGCATGTAGGACTAATAGGTGTTGTCATTGATGTAAAACCACATTAATAAAAAATTGGATGTTGTGGCATGGTATCATTATGATGTATAAATTTCTAACATGTTGTTTCAGCTGTGGTTCAACCGATATAGTGAGATACATCCGGTGCAAGCTTGTTTTAACAAGCCTATATAGGTGACTAGGAGGTGTTTCATGACAAAATGAGCTACATGGATGCTTGGTTAGCATGTTCGCATGATTTATAGCATGATGTGAGGTTTCTTGTGAACTTATAGTAGTGGCATAGTGTAGGTATTTGTGGTTCTCCATGTTACATGTGTTCATTGGGAGCAGGTATGGTAGCTAGGAGGTGTGACCAAGTGTTTTGGAGCCATTTGATCTCATGGAAGCATGCATTCAGGTTTGTCATGGTGTATGAGGTATGTTTGGGTAATTTTAAGTGATTCTATGTTCATTTATTACATTTTTCTGTTTGACTTAGAGATATTTTCAAAAATGTGTGTTTGAGCTTGTGACAGATGATTAAAAATAACAATTTCTAAAGATGGGGTATTTTGGAAAGTTGGTATAAAGGGGTGATATGAAAAATTGATCATGTTTGATGAATGTGTGTTGTAATTTATTACCATGAAGGTTTATAATCATGTCTATGCAGGTGCATGATGTTTTGGGGGTGAAATAGGTTGATTGGTGAAAGGGCGCTTTGAGCCTATAAGAAGCATGTCTCAAGATTTCTAGAATAACTTGAGATAAAGATTTAGTTGTGAGGGGATTCAATATTTTTTTAGAAACTAAATTCATATAAATTTCCATTGATATATGAATTACCTCATGATGATGAAAATGATAGGGTTTCCAAGGCTTTCTTTGAGAATAAACAATTTTGGCGCTCATGATATAGGTTATGTAATTGTGAAAGTTTGAGGTTGTTTGAGGAATGTGATTGATTTTTTGATGCCTCGTATCACCTGTAACGTGAATAAAAATGACATTTTCATAAAATGAGCCTATTTATAAGGCTTGATGATATGTATAAATTTTTTATGAGCTAACCTTTGAAAGTAGCGTTTTTGGCAGGTTGTTTTGGTGAAGGAAAATATTGTTGTAGTTTGAAGAGGAAGATGTTTCAAGACATGAAATTATCTTAGGAGTGTTATACAAGTCTTGCCATTTATAATTATTTGTTACATGACATATTTTTATTTAGTAGAAGGAATTTTGTAACATTATGAATTTTCCAAGGTGTTCAAGGGTGAAATAAACATCTGTTTTGAGAATTGCAAAGATTAATGGGCCCAATAAATGAAATAATATGATTGGTTCATGAAAATTACAACCATTTATGATATTTATATTATGTATTTCTCATATTTTATTAATATGGGAGTTTGAATAAGCATTGTTTTGCAATGAGGAGAATTTTGGCATCCCGATGCATGTGTTTTTGTGATTTTTGGACCATGAAATGAAGGGTTTTTGCTAGGCCAACCTACTTGGGTCACTTGAGGTTTTGGAAAAATGTTACGGGATGATTTTAAAGATGCATGGGCAAATTGATTATGAGGAATTGACCTCCTTTGTGTTCTAATCAAGAGAAGGGTATAAAATGGAGTTTTGTGTTCGATATTGAGTCAAGACATTCTCATAGATTCATATATTTATTTTCATTCACGAGACATAGTTGATTGTCTCAAGAGCTATTGGTTATGTCTTGTTGATTGTTGTTGAAGAAACTATATGTTGTAATCTGATTTTAATATCAATTTGAAGTTTTTTTATCTGATTTTGAGAATCAATATAAGTTTTATCAAGTCTATGTTATGATCCTTGAATTGTGTTAATTTCTTTGTGAAGTAAATTTTCCTTTATGTATCAGATATGAGCATATGTGGTTATGGTTTGAAGCACAAGTGTGAAAAAGTTTTATTGGGGACTAATTCACCCTCCCCTCTCAATCCTTGTCACCTCCAACAGTGGTCACCCCAATGTGATTTTCACTTATCGCTACACTTTATTTAAAACTCCATGTAGTTATAGTGTGTTTCTGATCGGAATAGTGTCTCTTGAGCCAAGCCGCCCTAGTCCCGGTGCAAAGAAGATAGCAGATACAAATAATTTTTTCTAAATAAAAATTTTTGGTATGGAATTCACAATAAATCCCCTATGCAATAAAACATGTAGTCCAAAATGTACTCCTTGATGTAGTAGAGAATAAATATTAGCTCCTCGTATATGTATGTGTCTCTTGAATGCTTACCCCATTAATCAGGTTAAATAATACATGTGTGTGTGTGTGTGTGTGTGTGTGTGTGTGTGTGTGTGTGTGTGTGTGTGTGTGTGTGTGATTCCTTTTCTTAAGTTTCGTCATTAACAAGTGAAAGGATGACCAAGGGTGATAAAAGAAGAAAAGAAATAAGTAACATTTGAAAGATCAAAAAGAGATAAACAAGAGAGAAGAACTTAGAGAAGATAGTAGTGCTCACACTCAAGTATCTAATGGGTAGTCCTGCATGTGGTGCACAAAAGATCGTATAATGAAATCAAAGATAAATAGGATGTCATCTGGTATGCAAAACTATAAGTTTTCAATTAGAAACAACAAGAAAGAAAGATGAAAAAAATTCCAAAGCAAAGTAAAATGTGTGTTAATGTGCATGAGCAATTCCATTACTTAAGAATAATGCATATAAATGAAGTATTTAGAGGCTAGATGTACATAGTAAGTGCATGATTTAGTGACTATATTTTCTCCCACTTTATGCTGGTGAATAAGGATTTGGTAGAATAAAGTAGAAAAGAAAATTCTACCTTGGGAATCAAGAGAATAGTGTGCCTAGAGTAGCGTGTTGATAACTAAAGTGTAAAGCATGTCGATGAAAAATGTGTACCATGAAATTCTATGAAGATTAAAGGATAATGATCCTAGGGGTGACCTTTACATGCGTGGAGTGATAATGATGTGTGCGTGTAGTTCCTTGGAATGTTATCTTTTCCAAAGCATTATTTTATATTTTCTTCGTGGTTGCTTGTGTGCTTTCCATTTTTAGCACAAGATAGGACATGAAAGAGAAAACGAGTGTATTCAATTCTCTTGGTAAATACAATTGAACTTTAACTTGGAAAATATGTAAAAACGGAAATGCATATTGGCAAAAAAAGCTAAACCAAGGGGTTAGAGTACACCTAGAGTGTTGAAAGAGAAAGGGATATAAATTTTCTCCGATTATATACTTGCTACTTAAGATTTGGTTGGAATAACTTGAAGGATTTGGATTCCTTTTTACAAACTAGGGATTTGAGCGTCTCGATGCTAAACTTCATATTTAGGCATCCTACCACCACTAAGGAAAGCTGTATGGGGAGAGAGTTATGTTTTTCCATCCAACCATTAACATTTCCCCATGGATAACTATAGATGCATATGATCATAAATCAAATTTTTAACTTTCTTAGGGTGAAACATTGTTCTAGACATATTGTTGTCCTACATATGCCCTACGTGTCATTCCCTTATTTATTTCCTACTTTCGCTTTCTACTATTTTTCCTTCTTTGCTTCCCGAATTAGTAATTAGTTTCTACTAATAATGTATTGTAATCTTAAACTAGTTTTGTCTAAATTCTTAAAACTAGAGAAGACTATAAAAGTGCAATTGGTGATACTAATTTGTAACTTTTTTTACCCCATTAATAGGAGTACCATTGTGGGACACTAGACCCCAAGTGTTTTTATCTATTTTAGGTGTTTCATTCCATGTTAAGAACATTGGCCACATTTTTTTCCGCCTTATTCTACAACAAGTTACTATTTTGTTCATGGTATATGTGACCTCAGAACTAATTTTTATAAATTCAAGAAGGGTGAAAATGTTCACCCAATGGTTTCCCCACTCATTTTTCATACATGAGATGAAAAATGTAAACGGAGCCCAAACAAGGAAGGATAAAACTAATGTGCACATCTAATAGAGTTATCATTTAGGGGGAATAGGGATTATAGATGGTAGTTACTATGAGGCAAACAAAACAATGGGAAAATGCTAGCATATAAGTGTTAGTGATATATAAGCAATGCACACAAAAATAGAAACTTGGAAAAATCATATATGAAAATAAAAAACAAGGAAACATCAAGTACTTGCATGCATGGGAAACCACTCGAGATTCCCTCATGATCAGCCATCTCGGTCTCGGATACATTAATTTGTTCAACCCTACCACCTTGAATTCTTTCACTAACGTCATGATTTTGTTTGGTGACTTCAGCCCGTGGCCTAATTATATTGATGCTCTATGGAAATTGTTTAGAGCTTGTTGTTTATTTCATATTTGGAAAGATCGAAATTGTATGATATTCTATAAGGATCAATCTATTCCTTTATTTTCAACTAATGAAAAAGTGGAACTATATTGTCTATTGTGCGTATATGATTCAAGATCAAGTTAAGAATTTTTCCATGGATTTCACTCATTTATAGGAGTTTCTCACACATTGGGGAGTGTGCCCGTAGTCACAAAATCATGTATTTACTATTACATTAATACCACCGTATGTTATTTTATATATGGATATTTCGTAATAAAAGTATTCACTAGTGACCCATCCTTTAGAATTGTTGTCAATTAGCTAGACATCATTATTATTTGTTTGGTTCAGTAATCACTTGTCATTCTAGTTTTGGGAATGTTTTAGGGTGTCTCGGGTGTCGTAATTTTCTCGCTTGTCATATTTTGGTCTATTTAGGGGCACCTAGGATTGTTGTGGCACTTGGTGCCACAATCCATGATTTTAAGCACTGTGTCATCATAATTTGTGGTATTAATTTGTTTGTTCGAGGTTGGTCTTAACAGCTACCCCATACATTCCCTAGGTCGTAGTTGGCGCTTTAGGTCACTAGTGTCGAACTTTGAACAAGAGATCCCTATATAAAAATAACATACTCACTATATTACGGGTAGAAATCTTACTATCAAAGGAAGCTATCTACTAAGGCAAGGGACTGCATTTGGTCATCTTCTACATCTGCATCACACAAGCATAGGGGAAAGGGTTGTATTCTTTCTATTCCATCCACCATTTGCATTTTAAATCTAGTTATTGCCCCCTACTATCGCGTCATTGGTGCTAGGGAATCCTAGGCACAAAATTACACATAGACAAAATAGAACTACATTGGGTATGAAATGTAGTGCAACACTCAACCGTAAGACCACTACTTTGGCAGAAGAGGTTAGTATGACCTATTGATATGCATTTTTAATTTTTAGGGATTGATGCTTTGGCTAAGGTTCTGCAAGTAAATCTTCATGTGACATCTACAACCACATAGGTGAAATTATTGTGAGACCTATGTGACTGGAGAGAAGGTATTATACAAATATGATGACACTACCAAATTCAAGTTTTGAGCTTTTCTACAATTTACAATGCCCAAATTATGGACCAGGGTGCCTCAAAGATCCTCCCGGATGCTCCAAAGATAGAAAAATATTGTGTTTTTTTCCTTCTTCCCAGGCCACTCACCACAACATGCCTAGTCTCGCATACCAATCTACTACAATCCAACACATAATAAGGTAAGTCATTAAAAGGTTAGTAACATATCCATCTTAGTTCGATTATTTTGATATATTCATATACTAAAACAAAATATTTAGGTCTTGCATTTCGATATAGATTTAGTTTCTACTTAGATTAACTCATAAAATAGCTATAAAACCCTATTTTTAGTTAATCATTTTGGTGAACCCTATGTTTCGAACATTTTTATTTTGATCCTCTTTTCATACCCTAGTGGTTAGCCATAGTTTTTATTTTTCCTCATCATGTCTCATTTTAGTGTCAACCCTATCTATGATGAGGTCATGTCATAGCTGAACTTAAGGCTTTATATAGTGCTCCTATGATCTTACCTGATGATACTCAACAAGCCCTTTTGGAAGGCCAACAACATGTGCCAACTAATCCTACCGATTCTCCTATAGGTATATTCCTTGTTGATGACCTTATTGCTTTCACTCGTTGTATGCCATGCCATCTAGTTGCATGTGATCCTTCTTATCCTTCTTCTGATCTGCCACCCGATGTTTTAGATCCCTCTATCATTGATTATTTATTAGGCATTGATTCACAATATGGTGTACCTCCTACTTCTCCTCCCACTACTCCTATAGCTACCCCTATGTCTTCTACCACTTCTAATAGTCTTCCCACACATATCCTTTGAGCTTGCATTCTCCTTCCTATTACATTGATGATCCTATTGATTCTTATGATGATCATAGCATTATTTTAACCCCACCTTCTACTGATCAATGTCATGGATCTCTTTCTTTCCATACTACTAGACATATGATTCTACTCGATCAATTTTTATCCTCTCCTAAAGTTGTATCTACTATTGTACATGAGTCACCCCGTAATTGATTCTTATCCTTCTATTCCCACATCCTCTACCCCTCCTACTACATCTTCACCTATTGAGGTTTCTTCCTTTCTCACCACACCTACTAGGGTTTGTGTTGATACTAGTCATACTACCACTCCTACATCCACATCTACCACCACACCTTTAACATCTGATTCCACTATATCACCTCTTGACATTCCCATGATCACTCATAATGGAAAACTTCAACCACTTAATACATTATTTCCATCTCCTACCATCCCCTCACAGGATATTCTCTCTCTCATGCATGTTGTAGGACAACTCCAATCGTAAGTTCATACTCTTACTTTAGAAAGTAGAGCCTATTATGCCTCTATTAACAAAAATGTTTTACATGATAATCCCATTCCTAAAAAGATTCATAATTCTGCCTTCCCAAAAGATATTTTCGTGCCTACTTTCACATGCTTTGATGGTACCAATGATCCTCATGCTCATATCCTACATTACCACACTTATGGATGATTACTCTAATGATTGATTATTGCTTAAGGCATTCTGTTATAGTCTTACTGATGAGGCACTATAGTGGTACACCACTTACCATTTGGGTGGATTATTAATTTTTATGACATGAAGACACTTTTCTCTATCTTTATTCTTAACAACGGCCCTAGGGTTACATATGACCACATTCCTACATTACATAAAGGCTCCTCTGAACCCATCAAGGATTATATTTTACGGTTCAATGCTTGTATACACCAGCTCATTTTCCAACCTAGTGACTTAGAAAATAAGTCATCTTTTGTCAGGTATTATTTTTCCACTTAAACAAAGGCTACAATATGAAACTTGTGATTCATTCATTCTCTTGTGTTATAAGGTTATCGATCTAGAACAAGATATTTCATCCTCACATGTCGTTACACCCCCACACGTTTCTCCACTAGTTCCATCTACTACTCCTCTCCCCTCACCATCCATTGAGCATCCACAACCACCTCCACCATTTCCTAAGGTGCCTTCTAAAAAAGCTCCACTCTCTTCTTCCCCACCATTACATTCTCATCCCGCTCCATAGCCAACTCCCACCTCCACTACTCCACCCCCTTCATGCAAGCCTTTTTACTTCTCTCCTCATGCTTGGCCACATGATGTGCTTCACATATTACTCAATGAGCATTTGATTTGGTTACCCTCTAACCAACACCATCCTCCACACCACTTGCAATATCAACATGACCAACATTATTGCAATTATCATCACATTTCTAGCCATAAGGACAATGATTACCTTTCCTTACGTGAAAAGATACAACAATTAGTGGATTTTGACATCATCTCCTTTTCCTCTCATGAGTGTTCATTATCTCCTTCACCTCGTCAACGTAGGCATACCCCAATTACATCCTCTCCATCAGGTTACTCATTTTGTTCGTCATGCTCCACCGCCATATGTTCATTCTATAACTCATCCATTATTTCCACCATCACATTCATTGCATCCATTACATTCACATTATCCACCGCTTCATGTTATTGCATGTCACGCTTTTCTCCGCTAGTCCCTACATACCCCATCAGCACTACATATCATATCATGTTCATTCCATATACTCATGCTCCATCCATTTCACATGTCTCAACTACCACCCATTATCTTGGTATTTTGTATGTAGTTTCTATCATATTACCCCCATGACGCACTTGTGTTCTTACAGGTTCTTACATGATTTTGAGGGTTTGGTTTTAATAACCTTTCATCATGTGCTTCATCATTCACCTAACACACCTCAATCATTTCCTAATGATGCACTTTTTATCACGTGGATCATATTCGATTGTTGAGGGGTCATTATTACATGAGATTATTCATCCATGTGTTGGGGGGCATCATTAATCTACCCCCTCCTATTTTAATCACCTTATCCTCTTACGACTACATTACATTTTCACATATTCATTATGATACACTCATCTATTTTGACATTTTTTCTATTATCATCATTACATTACCTAAGTGCTACATATTTTATTCATCCTATATTCTCATCAATCACATTTAAATTAGTCATCTACATTATCATTTACCATGTCTATTCTATCTAATATTACTAACATCATCATACAAATCTTTATTCATTACATACAATACAATACACATATGGATAGAATAACCATAAACCATACGATATCCACCACATAAAATTGAAAAAATCTCAAATATTGATCTACATATATATATATATATATAGGTTTCCATACATATATGGCTAATAAAATCATCATCCCAAAAGCATGTTTCATTATCTGGGGGAAAAGACCCTTAAAACATATAAAATAAACACTATCAAAATTCTTCATCGCTATCACTCTCATGTACCATGAGAGCCCTAAACCTGGATGCCTCTCCCCAATGTGATACTAATTTCGTGGCCCCAAAACTTCTCCACCTACTACCTACGTAGCATATAAACTCTATAATCTACTCCAAAAATGATGTCTACAAGTATACATATCATATTAACACATCTTGGGCTAAGGGACCAACACTTATGACCTCTCGATCATGTGGAGTCTCCTCACGTGCCTCATCCCTCTCAATAAACAACATTGTACATGTTTCCGCTGCTATGGCTACTAACTCAAATAGATGGGCATGCTCGCCTGCAATATTGTCCACACGCTCTAGTATCCCTCCACATAACACATTTCTCAACATATTTTGCGTCAATGTGTGGATCGATGTGTCTACTATCAATGAAAAATAGGCATTTCTTGCATATACAACATACCACCCTATGTTATTCAAACACGTATAACACAACATACACAATTCATTATTCACACTATAAACATTCAAATATACTTACGCTCTGCAACAACTTTAGCTACATGGTTAGGGACACCTCCCTCACCCACTCCTCCTGGTGGCAACTCCATAGCACCTGTGAATACTGGGTATAGTAATACCCACCGATGCACTTCCCACCATGCTCGATAATCCTTCGTGTACCCTATATCATCTCCATCTAAAACTACTATTTTTGGGTCTACCACATCCGTCCCTAGTAGTATCAACTTCTCTCTATGTGAGCCCTAGCCTAAGCACCAACCCTTGTAGGTGGTCTAACAATTCTAAACCATATGTATGGCTATGGGGGAACATTTTACACCATACCAAATTATCGTGATACTCTCTCAACCTGAAACAATTCCACCACACCTTGAAAGTGATCCTCTAGACACATGGTCCTCTAAATACATCACAACTCTGTAGCATCCTCAGGCCATCCCCCATAATCAAGACATGACGTCCATATAACTAACTCTAGACCCATGCTATATATTTGTGCATTGAACATATGTGTATCCATCTTCCTACTGTGAATATCAACCCAACGTCAAACATATATCTCAGGTCAAGCCCACTCTCCTTGTGGCCTTGTAACTAGTCTCAATACAAATACATGCTCATACACCCATACATGGAGCAGTGTGGTGGCCCCTATACCCCCACCATGCTCATCTTACGTAAACTGATATAAGTCCCTGTATAAGTGGACCAACACACAACGGTCCCATAGCATATCTCATCCCATTTTCCTTTATCCGTTGACATATTTCATGCATTTAATATAAGATACGGATACCTCTTTCCTCTATGGCTATACATAATGAAATCACCACTGCGATGAATTTCCATAACCATGAAACACTAGACTACAATATCGCATCCAAACTGATATGGGCCTCGGTAGGTACCTAGGCCCTGCAAAATATCCTCTATCCAAGTGCATTTGACACTCCATATCCACTACTACCATCACTCATACCCTCTCCCAAAACAAATGGGAATCATAGTATGTGATATACATCCTCCAACGTCATTATCATCTCCCCTGTAAGCAACCAAAATGTGCACTTATCAGCACACCACCTCACACATAATGCAGTCAAAATGGGCATATTATAGGGCACATTCCCCATCTATGCTATGTGTCACAATATGGCATGGTCCATCACATCCCACTCATCATCTAACAAACCCAATCCCAATAATGTACTCAAGTGATGGTGACCACTGAATCTCCTCGAGTGGATATCCATTTACATAACACCACACCACAAACGCAACATTCAAGCACCTTACAAAGTCAAATACAATCCTTCAACATGAAAGAAAAATCTTCTCTAGCATTATTCACAACAAACAAAAACGTTTTGGACTAGGGACCCCGATGCGGGACCGGGGTGCTCCAAAGTATAACACTAGCACTTGGTTCTAGCACTCCAGTCATAGGGGTCACTAGTGCCCTCACCGCTCTTATCCTTGTCTCAAACACCAAGAAAATAAAAACCTTAAATTTTCAAAAATTCAACTCAAATTCTACACCCTACATTTTTAAAAATAATAATACAATTACCAACTCCGCAGTAGAACACGATGCCACCGCGGTCACCACTCTCTCAAAACATCTAGAATGTAATGGTCTCTCTTGAGGCATCTCTTCTCACTCTGTATACACTCTCACACTTGGGTAAAGAAAATGATGTTATAAGTTACTTTTTAAATTTACTATTTATACTCACATTTCAAATGCGACCTTTACTATGGGCTATATCTTGCGCTCATCACCATGACTAATACAAACTACACCATTTCGCTCATATCTTGAGTGTTTTTACTCCGATTTACACCTCGTTTGTGGAATTATTTTTAGAATTCCAACCTACCACCATATGGTACACATTTAACATGAATTATATCTCTTCACTACACTCTTCTATCCACTACACACACATTTTAACCTCTTGCTATTACTTTTGGTAGAGATTCCATTCTTGTTCCTCACTCCCTCTTTCACCGAAAGAGGGCATATTATTAGGGGGTCCCCTTATAAACCTCCTTTATGTCACCACGTATTCCAATATCATGAATCCAACCCTTGAAATTTATACCATGACATTTCACTATCAATCCCCGTAATGACCTAATCTGGGGGAAACAATCATTTAACACCTCCCAAACATGATCACACACTATAACCTATCAACTCTCCCTAATGACCTAACTTACGGAAAATAAGTGACTAAAAATAATTTTACATGACATATCATCAATTTATAGAAATTCTCTCCTAAATGACCTAACCTGGGGGTAATTAGTGAAAAACATCTCCATGAGTAGCCAATCAAAATAATCAATCAACCAATCAACATTAACACGTTCAAATCAAATCATATCATTCAAGTCTACGATCGATCTCCCTGACCTAACTTGGGAGTTACATTCATCACTTCTTTCCTAGATGACATAACATGGAATTTTAATCTATTTTCCACATTCACTTCTAGATGACCCAACTTGGAAGCCATCTCTTTCATTCTATGTTTGATTCTTAATTACCTAACCCGGAAGCCATCTATTCCTATCACATCTACTTCCTAATGACATAGCATGGAAGACGTCTCATTTTCTTTCACGCTTCACTTCCATGTGACCAAAATTAGAAGCATTTACATTACGGTGACACCCGTGGAGTGGGGAAAGATTGCCCTTCCTTTATCACTCCTATATGGGTCAATTGTTTAATCAAAATCATTTGGATCCAAAATCACAATATTTTGATCTGAAGTCCATCTGCAACGGCTAGATCTTAAGGATGTAGTTAAATTTTGGAGAATAAAAATATTTCTCATTACACTCTTCTCTCGGCGTTAGGACGCCCAAATCCTCCAATTATTCCATTCATATACAATCGTTCGGGTTAGGAACTGATCACTCCCTACCCACCTATTCGTTATTAAACCACGGTTGAAATCATCCTATAATCCTAATCATCATTCTCCTTTTCCACACTTCATTGAAACACTTACGAATTTTGATACATTGCATGGATCAAATCATTGATCTATGGTTTGACATGCTTTTATAGTTCTATCGGAACACTTCTACTACACATCTACGTGTTTTTCTATAGCATGGGCTTCTCTAGATTTTTCTCAGGTATGCATCTCTATCTACTTTATGTTACTGAGCTTTCTCGCTCACCAACATAAAGTGGTGGAAAATGTAGTCACAAAATCATGCACTTAATATTACATTAATACCACTAGGTATGGTTATTTTGTATACGGATCTTGTGTAATAGAAGCATTCACTAGTGACCCGTCCTTTAGTCTTGTTGTCAATTAGTCGAGTGTCATTGTTGTTTTTTTTGTTCAGTCGTCAATTTTCATTCCATTTTGGGGCATATTTTAGGGTGTCTCAAGTGTCGTAATTTGCTCATTTTTCATCTTTAGGTCTATTCTAGGGCACCTAGGGTTGCACTGGGGCACTTCAGGGTGCCCCAATCTATGATTTTAGGCACCCGTGTCATCATAATTTTTGGTCTTAATTTGTTTGTACAAGGTCGGTCTTAATGCAGCTTACCTCGTGCATTCCCTAGGTCGTAGTCAATAGTATTTGGGTCACTGATGTCAAAATTTGAACAAGAGATCCCTATATAAACATAACATACTCACTACATTAGGGGCAAAAATCTTACTATCAAGGGAAGCTATCTACTAAGGCAAGGAACTACATTTGGGCATCTTCTACATCTATCATTGCATAAGCATAGGGGGAAAGGGTTATATTCTTTCCATTCCATCCACCATTTACATTTTACATCTCGTTATTACTATTACTACCACATCATTGGTGTGAGGGAATCCTAGGCACAAAATTACACACACACATAGAACTACATTAGGTCTAAATTGTAGTGAAGCGCTCAGTTGTAACACCACTAGTTTGGCAGCTAAGGTTCACCCGACCTATTCATATGAAATTTTTATTATTAGGGATTGATGCTTTGGATAGGTTTTTACAGGTAAATCTTCATGTGACATCTACAGTGACATAGGTGACATTATTGCGACACATGTGCAACAAGACAGAACATATTAAAGAGATATTGTGACACCGCCAAATTCAATTTTTGAGCTTTTATGATGTCTAAAATGCCCATATTATGAACCGTGGCACCCCGTATCCTCCAAAGAACCCCATTATAGAAAAATATTTAGTTTCTACCCTTCCCAATGCTACTCAATCACAACATTCCCTATCCGCGTACTAGTCTAGTTACTAATCCAACACATAATAAGGTAAGTCATTAAAAGGTTAGTAACATATCCCTCTTAGTTATATTATTTTTATATATTCAAATAATAAAACAAAACTTTTAGGTCTTGCATTTTGATATAGCATTTATTTTTTACTTAGATTAACTCATAAAATACATATAAAACTCTATTTTTAGTTAATCAATGCCATTCAAAATGAATCGAGTTCCTCCGCACTTTTACCACCACCACCTTGGCCATCTTCACCTCGGAAGTGATGACATTAGGACCGCATCACAAAAGGTGCTCTCTCAACCACCTTTTGTAAACACTACATCATGCACTTTAGGTAAATATATAGTTCCGGTCTCATACTACTATTCATATGGTTCTTGAGTGAAAAAGTACTAATCAAACCATGTCTTTGGCTATTTTTGTTTAATTTTTGTCATCATTCCCGACCTTCATTACATGCTCACCTAGGGTCATTTTTATCATCCCACCATATTCTCCATCATATTGGGGCTCTAGGCAAGTACCATGGTGCCTTGGTCCCATATGGGGCACCTTGATCCTTTTTTAACTTTCCCGTCACTTTTTGGGCACTTTCTAACTATCGTAACATTTGATTATTCTTTTGGTCAGCCTCTTCGGGGTTAATTACGAAATTAGATGAAGATAACCTAATAAATATAAAGTTATGAGACCATAATGAGGGACCAAGCACTAGTCACTACTATCATCCACCCAGGGTTACATCTATTAAAGACATTTGGAGATCATTTGCATTGAATTAGCTCCATCATAAGGACAAGGCTGGTTAATATGCATCAAAAATCATAAAAGGGGATTATATTCTATTTTATTCACCACTTTACTACATTTTTACATCTATTTATTACTCGCTTCTTCACAATGTGTGACTAACACAAGAGCACATTGGGTACATGAATACACACACTTGCACATAAAACTACACCGGGTTTGACATGTAGTGCAATGCTTAATTAGTAAGTCCACCATTTTCACTGCTAAGGCCAATACAAACCCTTCACATGGATTATTATTTTTTGGGTTTGATGTTTGTATTGGGGTCTGATGTTTGCATGTCTCCTATTCATTACTAGCTACAAGTGACATTAGGTGCACTACAAGGAAATTGATGTGAAAAAAGTGAAGGTTTCATATAACCTACAGAACTTGTGAAACTCAATTCCAAACCTTTGCACATACCATAATGCCCATTCTCGAATACTAGGGAACTCACAGAACTCTAGTCCCTCTCTTGTTTTCCCTAGTCCAACTAGATAGATCAAATCCATCCTTTTCGGGCCTCTCGCACATCCGTTCTACTACTTCGTTGCTCTTGTCACCTCCGAGACACACCCAACGAGATCCTCTAATCGGATGAGCTCATTCTAACTCTGCTTACACTCTAGGGTTTCATATTTCTATTTTCTTAATTGCTTGGGTCATTTTCTATAGTTGTTACTACATTATTTACTTTATTTACATGTTTTTATAGATTAGATTAACTACCATAATTTCTAATCTAAGTTAATCATTTTGGTGAATTTGACCATCTTAACACTATCTTTTGATAATTTCATCTCCCTATCAAGTTATGGCTCAATCCTCTTATCCTACCTTTGCACCAACTAAGGTCTCATGCATAGTTACTACTGCTACTTATTTCATGTGCATGTGTACCCAACATCCTCTTCACTTTGTCACACCTCAAGCTTACCCATCTATTAATGTAGTGACTACCCGTCATACTCATTTTACTCCTATGGCCCCACCTACCTATGTTCCTTCACCCATTACTTCAGAACCTCCTCCTTCTACTTCTAAGGGCTATGAAATTATTGAGAAACTTAAAAATACACTTTCTAAGATCTCTCTTTATGTCTTATTGTGTAATGCTACAGATTTTTTCAATATGCTAGAAGTATCCCTTCATGATATCCATATAGAAAATGTTAACTCTGTGTGGCCTTTACACATCTCATATAATCTCTTCCTAATTTTACACATGTTATATCTTTTACTGATGAGGATATGTCACTTATTTCTAAAAGTAATATGTGTGCACATTTTCTTACTACTATCATTTTTAGGAATACTTGCATCAAAGGAGTCCTCATTGATAATGGATCATCCGTCAATATATGCACTCATTCTCTTTTAAAACAATTGGGTATCGGTTGATAATCTAATTTCTAATAATTCCATTCCCATTCAAGGTTATGATTCTACCACTCACATGTGTTTAGGGACTATTTCATTACACATCTAGGTTGGGCCTAAAAATTTTCTCCTGATTCATATGTTATAGATCCCTCATTTCAATTCAATCTCTTATTCAGTAGACCTTGGATTCATATAATGCAAGATCCATCTACAATTCACCAATGTGTTAAGTTTTTACATGATGGCTATGAAAATACTCTCACTACAGATCCATATCCATTCAAGTATTGTCGTATAAACCCTATTACTACTATGCCCATTCCACCATGATAAATTATTCCATATGGTAGTCTTGACACTTATGACATTGGTCATTCTAGCTCTTCACAGATTCTTATACTACTTTCATTACTTCACATATTTCTACTCGACCGAATACCACTATTATTTCACCTACAATGTCAACTCTTATTATTTTCTCATTTTTACCTATCATGGCACCCTTTACTCCTCCACCTATGGTGCCACCTACCAACATACTAAATAATTCTATCCACCATCATGATGTAACACTATTGATTAAGAGGAATTTGATGACAAAGTTGATGCTATCATACTTACTGATGACGCATTAGGTCAACTAAATTTTATACCTCTTAACGTAGACAATTCTTACTTCAGGAAACATTTGTGGTTGATGGCCTAAGAGAATATTGTTTTAGAAACCCTCATTCTACCAATGTTATAGTACTTTTTCACAAATATTTCCATGCTTTAGATTTTATTTCATCACCTACTACGAATCGACATTACCACCACCTCCTTTTACATGCACATTATTTATCAATCAGACCTTTTGGAAATACATCCAAATTGATGCCACTTGCTTAGATACTATTTGTACACATGATTCTTTGGTTAGGTTTGACATGACACTTAATGAAATCTTACCACCTCTTCATTCACCAAATCTTTATCATGGCTATTTTCACGTTACGGTCGGTTATGGTCTGTGTGTCTTTCATTTGATGGTATTTGTTGCATACACCCCTCGTGATTCTCTACTCACACGTTGCTAGTCTTGGTTTGACTATTCGTGTGGTATGATAAATGCTCACCATTATTTTCTTACATTTCCTATGCCTTTTGGCAATATCTCTATTCCAAATGAATCTTTTCCCACTTATACTCCAAATATCTCACGTTAGCATGCTCAAGGTTGTTCACCAATTTTCTTTATTGGAAATGAATATGCAATGAATTTTTACACACTACGATGCAATGGATCCTTATACAAACCTCCTCATTCTATATCTTATCTTGTCTATGATGCTACTCTAGTGGGTTTTGACTATGATAATTATTATCTTCTTAATACTTGACACATAGTCACTTTCTCTATCCCACACATGGGGTGCATAACATCTAATATATTACCCACACCTCTCATATTAGCATCAACACATCTCTCATACTCTCATAGTTATACATAAATATCCTAGCATAGGCATACTCATCACATGCTTTAACATCTTCATTACCCGATGACACACTCTTGTGCTTTGGTTCACACTTTATTGTTGAGGGCTTACTACACATGAACCCCACACACTACACTATAGACACCACACATCATGTTTCACATATTGTGTCATACATCCTACATTTAGTCATATCATTTTAATTTTTGGCATATCTATACATTATACAACATACTAGTCTCCATCATACTCATCTAGCATTGCATCTTATATACTATACTCTCTCGGGCACACTACACATATTACATTCAATACTTGAAACTACAAACACATCACATGGTTTTTTATCATCTTCATTACATGTAATACATCATCTTCTATGCATTGCATCCACTACCCTATGATGCACTTTATTTCCTTGGTCCATACTCGACTTACGAGGATTTATAAATCAAATGGACCTTACATTCATCATGCATTTATCATTCAACATTTCATCATGAGACATTTCTAGGATAGTGACACACGCTATAGGATAAATCGTTACTTACTCTATTCATCTTGTATTGTGGTATACGCTTTAGGATACATCACCACTCCCTGTTATTCATCTTGTAGTGACACATGATATAAGCTAAATCGTCACTTACTCTATTTCATCTTGTAGTGGTATATGCTTTATGCTACATCATCACTCTCTATTATCTTGTAGTGATACATGATTTAGTGCTAAATCATCACTCACACATTAATTTTTTCATGATATATGCTTTAGATATAAGTTTTACACACATCTCTTCTATATGTCACATATCATCATCACTATGCATACATAATCATCATAATGTGTTAGACACAACACACACTATCCGACCCTTTCCCAATGTCACACTCTTGTTTACGGTTCATTGTTAACTATTGAGAGGCCAAACCAAATTAACCTAACTACATACATTTTCATTCACTCGGGGGCACGCAGCTCCTACCATCCATATTACATCCCATTCTATCCATCCAGAACATACTGCATATTATGGTTTCTTTTACTCTTGCTTACTTTTTCTTGTTCATGGTTTCTTTATTACAAATGATAGTTAGATTAATTATATGTCATTTATCTATATCACCCACACATGCGTGTTCACATCTTTTTCTAGTTGTGATCATAGATATAGGGCTCTTACACACAACAAAAATGCTCGCCTTATACCCTTCCTACAATGGTCACTGGGGGCATCCACATCCATCTCTCTCAAGTGTTATTATTTCATTTTGTACTTAGCACTTTACATTACTTGTTTATACACACTTTTGACATACTGGTTATTTTTCTAACATGCTAACGGGTGCTTCATGTATAACATTTTTTATGTAGGGATAATTTCTTCCATACTTGTTTATTACATTGTTTATTATTAGTTATTTTTGTATGTGGTCCTTTCCCTTTTTATGGTATGCACATTTTTTTGTTTATATGTGTCCATGATGGTGTTGCGTGTCTTACAACATCATGAGTGATGTCCCATTTTTGCATCCCACTTTCTGTGGATTACTTTTTCTTTTTGTGTGTTTACTTTACTATTTTGCTTCATAGCGTTTACACTATTTATGTAGCTTACACATTGTCTTCTACATGCATTTTGTTTCATACTAACACTTTTTTTTGGCTAGCCTCTTGTTTTTGTGTGCCTTGGTTTCTACCAAGCACATTCCATTTCTGTTACAGGGTAGAGTTTCAAAGCACATGCAGTTGGTCCTCTTTTGGTTCCACATTTTCCTATTAAAGATGTCTCACGTGCCCCCAAAGAAGGGGGGAATCATTTGGGGTTTTTATATTCTACACAAAAATTCTACACCGGTTTATTTCAATGTACTTTCTGCCCT
Organism: Taxus wallichiana var. yunnanensis; assembly: GCA_018340775.1. Classification (NCBI taxonomy): domain Eukaryota; kingdom Viridiplantae; phylum Streptophyta; class Pinopsida; order Cupressales; family Taxaceae; genus Taxus; species Taxus wallichiana. The sequence goes on from CM031242.1 coordinate 932,380,249, forward strand.
TGGAATGGTAGGTTATATATAGTGAGTGGGTTCGAGATCGGTCACGAACCCCATACACAACGAATTTTATAGGACATGGTTGTCCTTAGCATTCAAGAGAGTCTTTAATGGTTGGAGGATATAGTGGAATTCCTCCCAATACTTCTTCTACTACTAGCATCAGATTTCCCAAAAAACCAAAAATTACAGAGGTCTCTTCATATCTTTAGGGAAGCAAATTATAGGAAGGAGAATAATGTAGTTTTATCCTTACACTTCTTCAGCCAAGGTGGCGTGAGATCACCTAAAAACTCACAGTATAGGATATCCTTCTACGCACTCTCTCTCATCATGGATTAGGTGCACATGTTCCAATTTTCATTTGTGTATTTTTAAATTTACATGCTTTTACATACATATACATGTGTCTTTTACATGTGTTTTCACACATGTACACATGTGTTTTGATGGTTTGATCACTTTCTCCTTGCAGATCCATCTATATGAGAAACAAGTAGTCAACAACAACAATTACAACAATGGGGACAATAAAAAAACTTTCTTTATGATAGCACACACTATACTAACCATGCATTTACATCACACACAACATGAAACTACACACACTTTTCCACCCTCGGTTCACTCATATCAATGTTTTGCAATTTCACATCTTTTAGTTTCCACACTCTATAATATTTTTTCCATTCCAAGATTTGTCTAGTCCTTTGGTGCTTTTTCTACTAAAATATTCATGGACATCAGTAGATATCTCTATCTACTTTATGTTACCAATATTTCCACTCACCAACATAAAGTGGGGCTAAATGTAGACACCAAATCATGTACTTAAGTAAATATTTAGTCTTAGTCTCATACTACTATTCATATGGTTCTTAAGTGAAGAAAGTACTAGTTAACCTATGTCTTTGGTCATTTTTATTGATTTCAATCATCATTCCCGACCTTCATTACATGCTCACCTAGGTAGTTTTTATCATCCCACATTATTCTCTATAATACTATGGCGCCAAATCCAAGATTACTATGGTGCCTATATGCACTCTAGTCCCACCCGGGAACCTCAATCCTTTTCCCTCTTTCCCACCACTTTTGGGCACTTTTTTTGACCATTATAAAATTTTATTTTTCTTATGGTTTACCTCTTACGGATTAATTACAAAATTATATCAAAGAACCTTATAAACATAAATTTATGAGATCATAAAGACGGACCAAGCACTAGTCACTACTATCATTCACCCAGTGGTTACATCTATCAAAGGCATTTGGAGATGATTTTACATTCACTTAGATCCATCACAAGGACAAGGTTGGTTAATATGCGTCACACAAGCATAGGAGGGGATTCTATTCTATTCCATCCACCATTATACTACATTTTTACATCTATTTATTGATCATTACTTCACAAAGTGTGACTAACACAAGAGCACCTAAGGCACATGACTACACACACTTGCACATAGAAATATATCGAGTATGAGATGTAGTGCAACACTTAGTTAGTAAGTCCACCATTATAGCAGATGAGGACAGTCTAACCCCTTCATTTAGATTTTTCTATTTTAGGGTTTGATGCTTGTTTTGGGGTAATTGAAGTATCCTCTTCATTATTTTCCACCAACAAAGCATTTGGCACAGTACAACAAACTTGATGTGACAAATAGTGAATGTTTCGAGACTACCTACAAAACCTGTGAAACTTAGTTCCATATTTACACATAATATAGTGCTCATTCTCAGCAAACTTGGGCACCTACAGGTGCCCTAATCCCTCTTCAGTGTGCCCTAACCTAGCCGATAGCTCGGATCCATCCTTTTCGGGTATCTGCAAAGCCATTCCTACTTCCAATTACTCCATTCACCTCTATAACATAGTCCAAATGAGCTCCTCTAATCGAGTTGAGTTCATTATAATTATCCTTGCCCTCTAGGGTTTCATATTTCTATTTCCTTAATCTCCTAGGTTTTTTTCTATAGTTATTCTTGCATTTATTTAATGTATTTACATGACGTTCTAGATTAGCTTAAATACCATACTTTATAATGTTAGTTAATCAACTGCTCTACCTCTCCTCGAGGGAACCCTTTTAGTTCCATATTCTTACTGGGCCGGGCTGGAGCCCTCCTCCAAGGGGGGATGGTGTGACTAGCTCTCCGCGGTGGACCTCTCATTTTCCTAGCATTAAAACACTTGTTGGGTCTTTGCCCCTAGTTGTGGATAAGTTTTCCTTTATAGATGTATATGGTTGATAAGTGGATCCTCCCTAGGCTGAGCCATTAAGTGAAGTGTTCATCCCTCCCCTATATGATCCTCCTCCTCTTGGAGCAATGGCGTGTGGCTAGTGTTCTCTGATTTTTGTAGTTCCCATGATTTCTAGTTTCCCTCTAGGAATTTCTCGGGTGCCTACGTGGCGTTTTTGTGGGACCGTGAGTTCTCCAGGTCACCGTGCTAATGTAACTTTTATTTAATTTATTAATATAACAAGTAGTTCCAATAGTAAAGTGGAGTACTTATAAGTATAATGATTTCCAATCCATTTTACTTCTCTCCACACAATCCATGTAACCATACGTGTTGATATGTTCTAGATTTTATAGAAATGAACAAATATTAATAAATGGACACTTGGATGTAAAAGAGTGGTGCAAAATTCAACATAAACAATATTTAATGTTTATAATTATAGATTATGGACTAGGTAAAATATATTTTGGACAATATTATAATGTCATATTCAATATCCAACAAGTTGTATGTTATTTTTTTCATCGCACACAATAATGTTATCAACTATTCACTAAATCTTGTGTGCTATGTTAGTATAGCTTCAATTCCTTTGAAATTTCATATGGATACATCCTATCGATGGGATAATGTTTACTTATATGAGATATTATATAATATTGATGTGTTACTATTCAACAAACATGCAACTCTTCCAGAATCGAAATTAAGTCACTTTCCCCTACATTGAGTGCATAAACCTTAGCCTATTGATTTGATGATTCAATTTTCTATGTAATTTAGCTATTAAATATAGAATATGCCATGACCATAATCATGTATTTTGATATGTTGTGAATAATATAATAAAACAATACTTTCATGGATGCATAAATACCATAGAACACTACAAACACTCTCTATGTAATAGATATTATGTGTAAAAATAAGATAGAAACTCATTACCTTAACGTGCACATAGGTGTATATGGTACATTATAATTGAAAATCACACAACATAATACACATGTAAACCATACAACAATAATCTCATTGAAAAAAAAATATTTGTAACTAAAATAAACACACTCCTATGCAAAAACTAACATGTGATAGTTAATAAAGACCTTCCCAAAGAATACTTACATGGAACTACACCAAGCAAAATTATCTAGGTGTTGCTACAAGTAATTATGCCTCCGCAAATTATCATGCCTCTAAAATTTTGAATAATTTAGTAAATAATGTACCAAATATAATGTAGTTCAATAGGAAATCCTATGTAATGCAAATTTCCCAAAATTATCCTAGTATTAAATGTAATAATTAAAACATTAGATTCTCTTCTCAAACCGATCAAAAAAATAATTTGGGATGATTACACTTCATTTGTTAATGAATTATTCAATCAAATTAAAAATTGATCATTCATTTCACTTTTTTCATAAATGCATTAATGTACCTATGTATTTATAAATTTCTTCAATTCAAATTAGAAACTTACTTATATGTATATTGATACACAATAGGATATAAATACCCGAAATAGAGATATGAACTCGTAAAGACATGAAATAATGGTCAATAAGGACAAACAATATAATTATTAAATATTTTTAATAACATGAATATATTTATAACTTATGTCACCATAGTGCTCACCTCTTCTTGCAGTAGTTTTTTTGTTGGCTCACTTGTTTTATTTGATGTTGGACATGGATTTCAGCACCATTTGGATATTATATGATCTTATTATGTGTAATGGAATTAATTTTAAAATTCAGATTATAAGAAGCAATTGAACACCAAAGAACACAATATTGTAGATAAATGATCTCAATATTCAAGTAGAATATCTTAGCCACTTCAAGGGGTAACCTCCAAACCATACAATAAGACTCAAATAATCAATATGATGATCAAATACTACCTACTAACCCCTATATATATTATTAATATGTTATGGCCATCACCAAGGCTGACCTACTAAGCATGAGAAAGTATAAATGACATAGTAAAATTATATGGTAAGCCACAAGTCGGCTAATCATATCCTAATACAAGTAATAGGTTAAGGGTGTAGCATGGCATTCCCCTTAAATCCAATGCTTTCCTCAACGTTGAATAATCCTGGATGTTGCTTTGTAGAAATCCTTTATCCTCCCGTGGTTGCATCCTCTATGCTCATATTCTTCTACTTGATAAGATATTCCTTAATGTCTCGGTTCGTAGCCTCTTAAGTACGTGTTTCTACAATCTTCTCTGTCTCCAAAATTATTCTTCCTTCCTCATCAAGTTCTAGTATATATTTTTGGGTTGTAAATGTTTGTCCAATAACCTTGTTCAGAAAGAAACATGAAATACTAGGTGATTGCATGAAGATTGAGGTAACTCTAGTTTATGGGAAACACATCTAATTTTTGTAGAACTTGATAAGGACCATAATATTTAGGAGCAAGTTTGTTGTCCTTTTTCTATTTCTTCAAGGACATCTACTTATAAGGATGAAAACATATAAAAACCAATCACCAATTTAAATTGTCTTTCACTACGGTGTTGATCTACTTTTTGTTTCATCATATTTTGTGTCAATGCCAAATTCTCTCTCAAACCAGTCAAAACATGTTGTTGATGTTGAATGTGTTCCTCAACATATCTGACCTTAGTTATTTACCCTCAAGGAAGAAGTGATAGATTGTGGGTGGTAATAATATAATTCTAAAAATAGGGTCATTTGAGAAGAGGTATGAAAATATGTGTTATACCACCATTCTGCAAGTGGCATCCATTTAACCCAATGTTCTTGTTTATCTGATACAAAACAATGTAGATACCCCTCTAATAATTTGTTTACCACTTCCATTTTCCCATGAGTTTGAGGATAGTAAGATGAACTGTGAGCTAGTTGAGTACCAAAACATGCAAATAATTACAATGTCTCAAAATAGGATCACGATCACTTCCAATTATCTTTAGGGTTCCATGTAGCTTTTGAACTATCTCCAAAAAATCAGATGCGACCGTATCTTGGGTTTTAAAATGGATCTTTAACAAAGCATAGTCGGGGGACAACAAGTCCCTCCTCTTTAATGGGAGAGGTTCCCTTATTAAAAAGCAAGTAGTAAAAATTATATACAAATGTACAACTTTCAAAGTGTGGATTCGTGATACTATGAAAAGTTTTATGCCCAAAGATCATCAATACAAAAGAATGGAATAATTAAGGAGATGAGAGGGGAATAACATAACAATACCTTAGGGAAATATAGATGGTAGAGTATAGCCTTATACATATTGAACCAAGGAGATGCAAAGTAGAATCATTCACTTTAATAACCAATATAATTCCATAGACACAAAGTTACAAAAATCATACAAACAAGAACACAAAGTTTCTTATCATAAAATATGGATGATTCCCAAATTTCGAACAAAGAAGGAAGATATAAAAGAGGAAGAAAGGGAAAAATTTTGTATTGATTACTTCAAATCTATTACCTTTATAAAGTATCAAGATCCAACCCTAATAATGACATGGAGAAGCCATTAAATAGTTTCCAAGAATGGTTATATTCAGTTATAAAAATGATGAAAACTCGATTCAAGAAACCAATGTTTGAGAAATGCCTTGCCATTTCCATGCCTAGTAGCAAAACTAGATGTAGTGAATCGATGTTCATCCTACCTTTGAAAATTTTGAATTCGAGTCGTCCACATGTTTTAAAATAAAGTGGGCATGTTTTGTATTTTGTGTCCTTTGGAGAAATGGTACTTCAAAAATTGGCCCGCCCATTTTGATACGGGATTGACATGTGGCTTAACTTGAGTAGTGATGGAGCTACGAGTCAATAATTTTACTCTTTTCAGATGGGCTCAAAACTCAAATTTTTCGCATCTCCCTCCTCGCTTTGAATTTTGGCCATTTGACTTTATCCTTGGCATGGGTAGGGCCGTTCATAAATTTGATCTCTTTATGGAAATAAATCCCAAATTCGTAAATCATCACGATGGCCCACCTCCATGCTTTGACTTTTCAACAACATCAAAACACAAAAAGGGCCCGCTTTATGTCCTACTGCTTGAAACATGGCCACGTGTACTTTTACTTGACCAATTTATTATTTCTTTAACTAAGTCCCTTTCATTTGGCGGGGCCATATGTCTAACCCTCGGAGATGTGGAAGCTCAAAGGTGCACATTTGGGACCTTCCCCAGTTTTTGTTTGAAGTTACGCCAAGCTGATACGTGGAGGCTTCCACAAACCTTTCTATACTTAGCCAATTCAATGGCCAGCTCTTCCCCTTCTTTGACTTTGACCACATGGCGAGCCCGCACACACTTGAGGACATACTCTTGATTCTTATTTTGAATTTTGACTGAATAGACATGTAGAGAGTTCTGTTGGTTCTTCTATACTTAGTCGATTTGGGCTCACTTTGCCCACTTGATCGCTATTGGACCCTAGACACATGAAGGGATGGCACTCATTTGAGTTTCCACTTTGGATTCACCTCTTGAAATTACACCGAGATGATGTGTGGCTCCTTCCACCAGTCCTGGAATCTTCAACGACCAACTTTTTCTCTCCTTTGACTTTGACCACGTGGTGAGATGACGCTCATTTGGAGACTGACCCTTTGGTCTCACTTTTAAAGTTGCGTCGTTGAGGCACGTGGAGGATTCTGCGACCCTCTCATACTTAGACAATTAAACAATCGACTCTATCTCTTTTTTTGACCTGGGACACGTGGAGGGCCTACACAAGTTTGGGGAACCATCTTTGGCTTCGACCCTTCAAGTTGAGTCGATGAGGCACGTGGCACCATCTGTTGAAACTTTCATACTTAGTTAATTAAATGATTGACTATGTGTCTTTTTGGACACTGGGACACATGGAGGGCCTACACAAGTTTGGGAACCACCCTTGCTTTGACCCTTGAAATTTCACCATTTGGACGTGTGGAGGCTTCCGCTGCCACTTGAAACATGGCCACGCCGCATCTAATCAGAGATGCCCATGTACTACCCATGGATGTTGGGGCAAAAATTGATGGGGAAGATATGCCCATCATTCCCGACTCGTGTGAAAAAAATAAAAAGAAGGGGAAAACCCCACTTTCACACCTAAATTTCAAATTGTTCTCCATGGAATGGAAAATTACAAACAATACCAGGCTTAACACAATCCACAACCAAAGAGAAGGATCGACAATGGCATACAAATGAAGGAAAATGTTTTCAAGAAAAATCATGGATTACTCCAAGGTACTAACTCAAATTTTTCAAAAATTGACTTCAAAAGAGGGGAATTTTGAGGGCGACAATAGCTGGCTCTTTCTAGGGATGACTTGACAGAGGAACAAGGCAAGATCAAGAACCATAGAAAAAATTAGGGAAAGTAAACCATTTTTCCTTATCCATGGGACAAAATAGAGTCAAAGGAAAACCAACATAGAAGACAAAACACACGAAAGGAAAAGAAACCAAAAAGGAAAGACAAACAAAACACAAAGGAACAACCAAAACCAAAACACTTGTACACAATATACAGAAGGACTTCCTAGTCACCTAGGACTTGAACAAATTTTGATACTACCGACTATAAGGAAGTGGGAGAGGAGAACCATCCATATTATCCAAATAGAATGAATTTTCTCCCGCAAAGTACCTAATTTTAAAAGGACCAAGCCAAAGGGAATCAAACTTACCATGGCTTCCTGTAGGTTCATGCCTTTTGTCCCATCACAGAAAAATGTCTCCCACTTGAAAATATTTTGGTCTAGCTTTCTTGTCAAACAAAGCCTTCACCCTCGGGCTGATGAGATGATATTATATCAAGAACTCGCAACCTATCTTCATCTAGCTTCTGGAGATACATGATCCTCTTGTCCAAGGAACTGCTAAAACTTGAATCTTTAATAACCTTCATTAAGTGCAAGGATAGTAATTCCACTATTACTAGCAACTATGCTTCAACACCATACACCACTTGAATTGAGACATCCCAATTGCTCTTTTGGGTGTAATTCTATCTACCTAGAGAGCATCATAATGTTTCTTGTTCCAACTCCTCTGAGAGTCATTAAAAAGCTTTCAAACGATGGTTACCAAATTCTTATTTGTTGATTCTACTTGTCCATTCCCTTGGGGGTAGTAGTATGAAGAATGAGAAAGGGAAATTCCATAACCATAGCATAAATCCATCATCTCAGAAGAAGAAAAATTTGAGGAATTATCAATAACAATCTTGTTTGGTACCCCAAACCTTATCAATATGTGCTCTTTAATGAAATTACACACCACTTCAGAAGTGGTGCTTTTGACTAGAATGGCCTCTACCCACTTTTTGAAGTATTTTGTACTAGTTAACATGTGAGTATGCCTAGCACTAGAGGGTGGGTTAAGAGTTCTAATGAAATCCAATCCCTATACCGAAAAGGTTCATCAATCACTACTAGTTTTAGTGGCAAAGAAGCCAACTTAGGTCTCCCAACAAAATTTTGACAGGCTTCACACTTGCTTACCCATTTGGATGTATCTCTAAACAATGTAGGCCAATAATACCCAAAGCAAAAGGATTTTATAGGTAGTGATAGTAGAAGAGAAATGGCCTCTGCAAGCTCGATCATGAAAAGCTAAGAAAAGCTTCTTTTATTGCTCTTTGTCTACACACTTCAGAATCTTCCATTTATGCCTCTCTTGAATAAATCATTCTCTCATAGTACATATTGTGTAGACCTTATCTTAATAGCCCTCTTTTATTTGTCACTCAAGTGAGATGGAAACTATCCATAGCAATAAAATGTGCAATACCACCATACCATTCATCTGTTGAACCGAGAAAGAGGACAACAAGAACATGAACTACTTCTTTTGACAACGGTGCATCACTCCTTCAAAGAATAAGCTCACACAAGCCTTTACCCTGACAAGCTTAGTTGGCTTGATATCTAAGTCATATTTTTGGAATTTTGCTACCCAATTTCCTCTTTTAGTTCCAAACTCTGTTGTGTAAGAATGGACTTGATGGTTATATCGAGAACAAACACAATACGGTGAGAATTAAGAAATTAAAATGAAACTACTTGACAGGTTTGACCACTGCAAAATCATGTTTCTCCATCATATTATATTTCAATTCATGAGCTTTCATAACATAGCTCATGAAGGAAATTGGAAGTACATTATCCTTATAATTCTTTTGAGTTAGTACATCAGCCAAGGTATTCTCTGTAGCATAGCAATAGATGATAAAATCCTTGTTGAAATTAGGACATGCTAAGATGGGAGTTTTAGCAATGGCTTTCTTGATACCTTCAAATTCTTCCTTACCCTCAAAATTCCAACCAAATTTTTTATTTCCTTTCATCATGTGAGAAATTCTCATATTCGATTCCAAAACCAGAATGAATCTCCTCAAGAAATTTATCTTACCAAAGAAAGAGTGAACACCCTTTTTACTTGTGGGAAGAGGAATCTACTAGATTGCTTGAACTCTTTCTGGATCTATCTTGATTCCTTCTTTAGAGACAATATGCCCCAACAACTTGCCTTCAGTGACACAAAAGACAAACTTCTTTGGATTAAGATAAACTCCATGTTCTCTGCATTTCTGGAGGACTGCTTCAAGATGTTGAAAGTGATTTGCCCTTGTTTTGGAGAAAATAGTCAAATCATCAAGGTACACAACCACACACTTTCCCTTCAAACTACCAAAATCCAATTCCATTGCCCTTTGAAAGGTGGCACCAGCATTGATAAGACCAAAAGGCATTCTCTTGTAATCAAAGGTTCCCAAGGAGTAGTGAAAGTAGTTTTGTGTTGATCTGGGCTTCGACCTCCACTTGATTGTATCTAGAGAATCCATCAAGCATAGACAACATCTTAGAGCTTATGACAACTTGCAAAACCTGATCCATCATGGGGAGAGGATATTTATCCTTCGAGAGGCCTGATTCAAATTCTTGAAATCCACATAGATGCGAAATCTCACCATTCTTCTTCCCGATAGGCACAATGTTGGAAATCCGCATCAAATGATGTATAGGGAACATGATTTTTACCTTTAGTAACTTATAATCTCTTGAAAAATAGTGCTAGTAACCTTGGGATTGTATTGCCTTTTTTTTTTCTTGAACGGTTTGATCCCGAGTTTCGGAGGGATAAATTTTGGATCTCCTTTGGATGTAAAGCCTTGAGATCATCATACGAATAGGCTAGAACATCAACATACCTTTTTAGTAGATTTACTACCTTATTTTTCTCCTCTTGAGTGCATAATTTGAATGTTCACCATCTTGGGTTCAACAAGACTCACAATATTAACCTTTTCACATTCAGTGGACTGCTGAGCTCCTTGGGAAGTTTTAGACTTAACATACCTATCATGCTTATCAAACAGGTCCTCCAAACTCACTAGCCCTTTAGGAATCTTGTTACCTTTCAATTTGATGTAGCCATCTTGATCCATCTCTTCCTTGATATCTCCTTCATTAGAGGATACACACTCTCTAGGAAAGGTCTCACTTCCTTCAAAATACAACTGGTCAAAATTATCCTTAAGCTCCAAGAAAGAGAGAAAATGTTGATCATCGTTGAAAACCTGCCACTTATTTTCATTATCTGGTACGTTGGGCCTATGAATCATTTCAATGGTAAATTTCTCCTGAGAGAAATATGGATGAGGAATCAACAAAGATCTTGAGACAACTAGAGAATTAGCTCTAGTGTTCCTTTCTCTTGGCACAACTTCAATGGTGAAAGCATCCAAAAAATCAATGGAATCCCGAGAAAAAAATTATGTAATGTTTCAACCTCCTATTCTTGACTTGAAAAAGATCTCTGACCCATTTCATAATCATCTTTGCATCACCACGAGCACAAAGATTCTTCACTCCCATTTCTTTTGCCATGTTCAATCCAAGTATGAGTGCCTCATATTCAGCTGTATTGTTTGTATTTTCAAAACAGAGCTTGAAAGAGAAAGGATGAATGTTCCCTTCTGGAGATGTCAACACCACTCCAACTCCAAAACCAGCTAAAGAGTAGCTTCCATCAAACTCCAGAGTCCAAATTCCATTGGGGTCATGAATCACTCCCTTAGGAAGCTTTGCCTCATCTTGTGACATGATCATGTAGTTACCATGCCCTATATCTTCATAGAGTATCTGTGCTTTTGGATCATCAGTATTTTACACAATGTATTTAGTCTGTTTCTCAAGTAGCAGCTTCTTCATTTTTCCATTGACCGGGATCAAAGCATGCGACCAATCCATTTGAATTTCACCTCCTACCTCCTTACAAAAATTTCTACTCAGCAACATCCCATATGAGGGAGGAATATCAACTACCAAAATGGTGGCTAAGACCCTCTTCTTTGGAAAAGCAAAAAAAGCTACTTGTGCATCTTTAATTCTTCCAACCAAAGGCACTTTCCTACTTTCCATGGAATAGCAGGAACCAAAGGCACGTGTTAGGTTTAGGCCCAAAGCATGAGCTACTTTTGTAGGCATTACATTGTCTAATGCTCCTGAGTCTATAACACAATTACTGAGTTTATGGCTAGCTATGAGAAGAGTCACATAGAATGGTTCAATTTTCTCATTAGGAAGTAACTGTAGCCACAAGGCTTGATTGAGGTGAGGAAGAGGGAGTGGGAAAAATACATTTAGAATTACTAGATGAGGCTTTGGATTTGGAATTGACAAAGTTTACCATTTTAGCAAAATATTTTGGATGGGTCTGGTAAAAATCTGCCTCTAAAATTTGGATTTTGGTCATTTTGAGATGATCAATGATGTCAAAAGACCCAGAAGTAGATGGGGAATCATTGCTAGGAACTAGAGAGACTTTTGATCTATCGGTTTAGGATTTGAAGGACAAGGATTTTTGAAACAAAAGTAGGAGAAGGGAAATTAGCATTACTCACATTTTGTGTGGAGGCGGTGGGAATAGGAGCTCTTCTTCTTGTAATCACTAGAATAGTTGTAGGAAACTCCTTGGACTTATTAGTAGGATGCACCACTTTTTCTTTTATGTTTGTTTTATCCCAAGTTATGATAGCATATGACTCACTATTCATCTTAGCCACTCTCTCATCATATTCATCTTCATCATCCATACCTTCGATGTGGTGTAGAAATGAACATGAGATCCAGAAAGATCCTCCAGTTCTTCATCAACCTCTTCTTCTAGTTCTTCATAGAGTTCATTACACTCCTCATCATCAGGTTCCTCAACTTCACAAGTTGCTTTGACTGGAACCTTGATGGGTGGGCCTTCAATATCCAATATAGTCTAAGAAGAAGAAGATGGTTCCTGGCTGAAAATTCTTCCTTGGAACATCTTGGTAAGGGGTATGTTGAGCCAATTATTTCTTGAGAGCAATGAGATCATTTGCAATATTTTGTACTAACTAATCAAAATTGGCTCCAGGGGAAGAGGAAGAGGAAGAAGCTTTAGATTTGGAGGATTCTCTTTTCATTTTACCAGACATGATTAAATCATCCTCAACATTGATAGCTAAACGTTGATCAACATCCAAAGTTACAAGGTTAGCTCTCCTTAGTGCATAACTCACTTCAGGCAACTAGGCATTGAGGAAGAAGCACTTTTGGATTTGATCCACTGACAAGTGTTCTGTGGAATTTTATTGATTAGCTTATTGAATTTAGCCACAAACTCCCTCATGGGCTCGAATGGTTCCTTCTTGATATGAGAAATTTGTGCTAACAGAGCATGCACATCTTTAGTAGGTTTGAAATATTTCTCAAACTGAGTTTTCATGGTATTCCAATTAGTGATCATCCCAACAAGAAGATGATAAAACCAATCAGCAACATTGTCTTGCAATGTCTCCACAAAAATCTTGACAGAGACATATTCATGTTCAACCCCAAGAATCCCACATGCAACAATGAAGGTTGCAATGTGTTCATCTGGATGAACCTTCCCATCACCCCGGAATTTGGGAAAAAATTTCTTGTTACCCCTAGGTAACTCATGCAATGGCTCAAGGAAGAGAAAGAGGCCCAACCTATTGTCCCCAACGCAAAGGGGCTGCCATCTTTGGAAAAAATTATTGAAGGGGAACTGAAACACCAGCAAGTATCAAAGCATGGAGATTAGGACTGAGATGTTCCTGAGGAATGCTATCCTTGGAATTTATGTTTTTAACAAGAGGTGTTCTTGTAGAATGAGTTCCTCTATTCCTTCTTGCTGGAAGAGAGAAGTTTTGTTTCTCCAGAAGTTGAAAATGGGAATCCTCAACCCCAAGAGCTTTCTTCCCACATGTATACCATAGATTCACCAAACCAAAAATGATCTTGAAGTTGTTCTTTTAGAAAGGGATCCATTTGAAATGAAATCCCCAGTGGAGTCGCCAAAAATTGTTGGGTTTTTAAATGGAACTTTAACAAACCATAGTTAGGGGACAACAAGTCCCTCCTCTTTAATGGGAGAGGTTCCCTTATTGAAAGCAAGAAAAAAACTTATATATAAATGTACAACTTTCAAAGTGTGGATTCCTAATACTTTAAAATGTTTTATACCCAAAGATCATCAATACGAAAGAATGGAAGAATTAAGGAGATGAGAAAGGAAGAACATAACAATACCTTAGGGAAATATAGATGGAAGAGTATAACTTTATATGTATTGAACCAAGGAGATGAAGAGTAGAATGATTCACTTTCATAACCAATATAATTCCACAGACACAAAGTTCTAGAAATCATACAAACAAGAACAAAAAGTTTCTTATCATAAAAGATGGATGATTCCCAAATTTCAGACAAGGAAGGAAGAAATAGCAGAGGAAGAAAGGGAAAAATTTTATATTGATTACTTTAAATCTATTACCTTTACAGAGTATCAAGATCCAACCCTAAAAATAGCATGGAGAATCCATTAAATATTTTCCAAGAACGGTTACATTCGGTTATAAAAATGATGAAAACTGATTCAAGAAACCGATGTCTGAGTCTCTCCAATGCCTCGGCCATTTCCATGTCTAGTGGAAAAACTAGATGCATTGAATCGAATCTGTTCATCTTGCATTTGCAAACTTTGAATTCGATCTGTCCATGTGGGAGAGATTTAAAATGAAGTGGGCCTGAGGACAACTTTTGCATTTTGTGCCTTTTGGAGAAATGACACTTCGAACATTTTGGCCAGCCCACCCACTTTTGGTATGGGTTTGACATGTCGCTTAACTTTAGTGGTGATGGATTCATGGATCACTTTTTATAATTTTACCTCTTTTCAACGTGGGCTCAAAAGCTCAAATTGTTCTGCCGGCCCACCTTCCCGCTTTGAATTTTGTTTTGGGCTTAACATTTTACTTTATCCCTTGGAATACGTGGGGTCGTGAGTCACTTTAAAAATTTGAGCTCTTTATGGAAACAAAGCCCAAATTCCTAAATCACCCTATGGCCCACCTCCCTGCTTTGACTTTTCAATGGCATCAAAACACAAAAAGGTCGCACCTATCTCTACCTGCTTAAAATATGGCCATGTGTCCTTTTTCGAACCAATTCGGTATTTTTGCATTTTTTACTAAGTCCCTTTCATTTAGTGGGGCCATATGTTTGACCCTGGAAATGTGGAAGCTGAGCGCACATTCGGGACCTACTCCTGATTTTTCCTTTGAAGTTGCACCAAGCTTACACGTGGAGGCTTCTGCAAACCTTTCTATACTAGGCCTATTCAATGGTTGGCTCTGCCCCTTCTTTGACTTTAACCACATGGCAAGCACACACATACTTGAGGACTGGCTCTTGATTCTTCCTTTGAATTTTCACCAAGGGACACATGGAGAGCTTCGTCGGTTCTTTATACTTAGCCAATTTGGGCCTCGCTTCCTACTTGACTATTGTTAGACCCTAAACACGTGGAGGTCTGGTGCTCATTTGAGTTTCCACTTTGGATCCACCTATTGAAATTGTGTCAAGATGACACGTGGCTCCTTCTGTCGTTGTTGGAATCTTCAACAACCAACTTTTTCTCTCCTTTGACTCTGACCACGTGGTGAGCTAGCGCTCATTTGGAGACTGGCCCTTTGGTCTCACTTTTGAAGTTGCGTCGTTGAGGCATGTGGAGGCTTCCGCCGACCCTCTCATACTTAGTCAATTAAATGATCGGTTGTGTTTCTTTTTTATACCTAGGAACGTGGAGGGCTTGCGCAAGTTTGGGGAACTGCCCTTGCTTCGACCCTTGAAGTTGCGTTGATGAGGCACGTGGTACCATCCACTGAACATTCCATACTTAGTTAATTAAATGATCGATCTATCTCTTTTTGGACTGGGACACGTGGAGGGCTTGTGCAAGTTTGGGGAACCACCATTGGCTTCGGCACTTGAAGTTGCACCCTTTGGACACGTGGAGGCTTCCACTTGCCACTTTGTAAACATGGCCACACCGTATCCAATCGGATATTTCCATATACAACCCATGGATGCCGGAGAAAAAATTGACGGGAAGATACTCCCATCATTCCCGTGGGAAAAATAAAACGAAGGGGAAAATGCCACCTTCATGCCTTTGAATTTCAAATTGTTCTCCATGAAATGGAAAATTGCAAACAATACCAGGCTCGATGCGATCCACAACCAAAGAGAAGGATTGACAACGACATCCAAATGAAGGAAAATATTTTCAAGAAAAATCATGGATTACTCCAAGGTACCGACTCAAAATTTTCAAAACTTGACTTCAAAAGAGGGGAATTTTGTGGGTGACAACACTATACTGGCTAAAAATGGGTGTGATACGGCACAAAAATGGGTATATTCTGTGAGACTATCCACAATTACAAAAATAATATTCTTACCTTTTGAACAAGGAAACAATGTAATGAAGTCCATGGAGACCCCCTCCCACCTCTGGTTAGGAATTGGTAATGGTCGCAATAGACATGGTGTCTTAATGGTTTCACCTTTTTTCTGTTGGCACACCAAACACTTTGATAAAAAAAATTATACATCACCCTTGAGTACTTCCCAAAATAATTCTCTTTTTTATTCTATGATATGTATTCAAAAAACTAGAGTGTCCTCTAATAGGCGATGCATGTAGCTCTGTAAGAATATTATGCTTCAACTCAAAATATTTACACAAGTATAACCTATCCTTGTACTATAAGGCATTAAATTTCCACTCAAATTTGTTAGATGTTATAAAAACTTTCTTGATATTCTATATTAGAGTTTGTGTATCCTTTTCTCGATCCCATTCCAGTCTTTCTTCATCTACCAAATCGGCCTTCAACCTGCACATTACACACGATTATGCATCCGTGGATGTATCCCTTCTAGATAGCACATCAACTAATACATTTTCTTTAACCTTTTTGTATATGATTTCAAAATCATAACCTAGCAATTTTTTTAGTCACTATTTTTGTTCCTCATATGAGAATATTTACTCCAAAAAGTATTTGAGACTATAATGATCATTTTCACCTTCAAGTGTCTACCCTTTAGATAGGGCCTCCATTGCTTGACCACATGAATAATAACCATCATTTATTTCTCATAGATAGGTTTAAGCATATATTTTCCTTTGAATTAACAAATCTCAAATGTTATTTATCTTCCTTCTTACATTAGAACTACTACTAATCCTAATCTTGAAGTGTCACACTCAACAACAAAGGTTTTTGAAGTCGGGAGTAGTAGCCAAACCGTGGTGGTGCACATGGCTTCCTTCAAAAGGATTTAGTGGTTGCGTCCATCCAATGGAAGGAATCCTTATTTATAAATGTAGTGAGTGGATCTGCAATTCTATCATATCCCCCAAAAATATTCTTTGGTCCTATTAGTCCTAGGAACCCTCAAAGCTTTTAAAGAGTTTTGGGCCTTGTGCATTCCACCATAGCTTTTATCTTCCGAGGATCAAATTTGACACCTTCATGGGATACAATGTGACCCCAAGTACTATACCTATTGTACACCAAAAGAACATTTGGATGGCTTTTCATAAAGCTTATGTTTCTCTTAAACTTCCAACACTTTATCTACATGTTGCAAGTTTTCTTCCCATGTCTTACTATAAATCAATATGTCATCAAAGATAACTAATACAATTTCCTTAAAAATGGCCAAAAAATAGTGTTCATAAAGCTTGAAACATTGAGGTAGAATTTATGATACCAAAAGGATTTACCAAAAATACATAATGGACCTCATGAGTCTTGAAAACTGCTTTTATGAACATCTTCCTCTCTTATTCTAATTTGATGGTACCTTGATTGAAGATCTAATTTTTTCAAATAAATAACACCATGCAATTCATCAAGTACTTGAATAGGAAACTTATCCTTTATAGTGTACTTATTGAGTTCTTTGTAATCTATACACATCCTCCATGTTTCATACTTCTTACGTATCATGACCACTTTGGTGAAGAATATGCACTTTGGGTATGCTCGATAATACCTACCATCAACATTTCCTACACCATTTTCTTGATCTTGATTTTAGGGAATATGGTATTTGTATGGTCTGATGTTAGGTGGTTGGATCCCTAGAATCGGTTGAATGGTATGATCATGATCCCTAACTGGTGGTATTCCCTTTGTAATTTCATTAAAAAATATGAGTGAACATCAACAATCTTCTAAAGATCGGGTGGCATTGAAGACTCGTATTTTGTACCTATATGGAAAATAAATTTTCTATAAATACATCTACTTCTTTTCTCTGATAACCTTCAAAGCATCTAATGAGAGCTAATAATCTATGGAGATTTAGCTACCTCCCCTTTTAATTGTATTTTCTTCCTCCCAAATGAAATTGCATGAACAATTCTTGGAAATTCATCTCTATGGCACCCAAAGTTTTGAGACATTGGATGCCAAAACAATATCTTCCTCCCATAGAAATAACAAACATATGCAAGCATAACATGTAGTCCCCTATAAAAATCTTGATACTATGAAACTTTCCCGTGCACTTGACTATCCCACCATCCGCAATCATAAATTGCATTTTTGGAGCTAGGTAAATAAAATAATTGATGCAAGTAGCTAACTTACTATTTATGAAGTTATGAGTACTCCCTTAGTTAATCAACACTATCACCTTCAAATTTTTGAGATAGAAAATAACATTGAGTGTTTGAGGAGTACTAATACCTAAAATATGCATGCCAAGAAAATTTTAGGTTGGTGATCCTCAACTTCATCTTTTAATGTTTTTGCAACCTCTCCTATAATTTCATCTTCCTCTTCATCCTCATTTCCTCCATCAATATAGAAAAACTTATTCTCAACACATGTGTGTCCTTGTCCATATTTGGTGTTACAGCTTAAAACATAACCCTTTTTCTCTCTTTTCTTCCATTTTTTGATTTTCATTCTAATTGGCGAGCGAATGATGGGGAAGAGGTACTATGATCTTTTGTGTTAGTGAAAGGATGCCTCCTAATGAAAAGATATTTTTCCTTTGCCTACATGCAATGATAATAGAATCAAAAATATTGACTAGATTAAACATACATACCTTTTTCTCAATGTGGTCCTTAAGGACCCCAAGAAATAGGTCATTCAGATTACCTTCGCAATATTCTCCACCCTTAAGGATACCGTATCAAATTGATGCACATAATCTTTGACTTATCTTGTGTTGGTTGGATATTTTGTCAATCCAAAATATGAGGTTCAACCACAAGACATGAGATTAAATCCCTCCTCAAAGATAGGTGAGGCCGCCTGCTTATTACTAATCTAAAACACAAAGTAAACAATATATACAAGATTCACACTAATCTAACCATTGGGGTTGGGATAAAATCCCGAGATCCATATACATACGTTGGGAAGATGTTCTAATAAATGGACCGGGTCGGAAGTTATTACAATGGAAGAAACACAATGGAAAGGAAATGAGAGGAACGTATTTTCTTTCGAGTAAACACAGAAAGCACGAAATAATCATATGAGATTTAGATCATAAATATAATTTCTGAAATGATTAGAAACACTAAGATGCTAAACAAAGAATAGCTTAAGATTATGAATGTAAGAACAATGTCTTAAGAAAGATATATCCCACCACACAAAGTTTGTAAAATAATATCAACTCCTATTCTTCAAATGATTAAAAGAAAACACAAAGTTTTTCTTCTTTCCAATAGCTCCCAATATTTCAAAAATTCGAACCCTTTGGAATGCATAAGCATCCCTTATTTATAATAAAAAGAGTAGAGAGAAAATAGGATAAATCCTAGAAAATAGTGTTTTAACAAGAGTCTTATTTTGCTTGACTCTCACGCAGGAGACCAAGTCAAAATTTGCTTCCTATGTGACGAAACAAATGAAAAAGACATGTCAATTTCAAGATTGAAATGACATGAAACATTATGCTTATTTTGTTTCATCATCCTTGTCTTCCTCCAGCGCAGCCTGCTTGTCTCAGAATTCCTAGAACTTCCGATTGTGCCCTACATCTTAGCTTCATCTGGTGCATTGGAATGATTGCTAATACACCTCACTTGACATGTGTACCAACTACCAAACAACTGGACATTAATGACATGTCATCATGCTTGGAGCATCCGAAAACCTATAACAAAGGATTTGCTTCATTTCGGGTTTCGGGTTTTGGGAAACATGAGACATGATGCATTTTGTTTCGAGTTCCGGAAACATGAGACATGATGCATTTCGGGTTTCGGGTTCCGGAAACATGAGACATGATGCATTTCAGGTTTCGGGTTCCGGAAACATGAGACATGATGCATTTCAGGTTTCAGGTTTCGGGAAACATGAGACATGATGCATTTCGGGTTTCGGGTTCCGGAAACATGAGACATGATGCATTTCGGGTTTTAGGTTCCGGAAACATGAGACATGATGCATTTCAGGTTTTGGGTTCGAGAAACATGAGACATGATGAATTTCAGGTTTCGAGTTAGGAAACATGAGACATGATGCATTTCGGGTTTCGGTTCTAGGAAACATGAGACATGATGCATGAGATGTTTAGATGCTTCTAAGTTCCGAAACCCGACATGAAGGACTTAGGAAATTTGGGTTTCGGGTTTCAGAAACATGAGACATGAGGCATGTTTTGACGAAGGCATGTTCCGATGCTTGGAAGACCCGAAAACCCGATTATCTCTCTGAAAGGTAATTTTGCAAAACCAGCTTAAAAATTTCTTAGGGTTATCTGATATTTTTGGCGTAAACTCAAAAAATGAGATAACAACTGGCTCTAGTTGGGGACTTTATTTGTGATATCAAAGGAAGAGAACTCAGAATCTCTGCTTTATCCATTGGGCTACGGAGTCAGAAAAGAAGAAAACCAAAAACAAAACAAAGAAAGAAAGAAAACCAAAAGAAAACACACAACAGAAAATAAAGTATGTACAATGCAAAAGAGCATCTTGCATCAATGATGGAACAACTTCAGATGTTGGCCACTGAAAGGCAAAGGGAGTAACTCTCCATCAAGATATGATAGATGGAAACTATTTTCACCACTCAGCTGATGGATCTTAAAAGGTCCTTTCCACAAAGAATCAAACTTTCCGTGCATTCCTTTCTGCTCCCTCCTTTTATCCCAAAGCAACACCAGGTCTCCAATTTGGAAATGACGTTGCCTTGACTTCTTGTCAAAAAAATTCTTTACTTTGCTCTGATGGTCTGCAATGCGATCAACCACTTTGCTTCGTTCCTCTTCTAGCCTGGCTAGGTACATAACCCTTTTCTCAATAGAATTTTGAAAAGTCACATCTTCCACTGCTTTGGCCAACTGTAAGGCTGGAAACTCTACTTGAGATAGGAATCTCAGCATCAATCCCGTCATGAAACTTGGAAAGGAGACATTCCTATAGCTCACTTTGGGGTAATTCGATCAGCCCACAATGCGTCATACAATGCTTTGTGCCATGTCCTCTAGTTTTCATCTACTAGCTTTCTAATTATGGTGACCAGGTTCTTGTTGCTGGACTCAGCTTGCCCATTGCCTTGGGGATAATAATCAGATGAGTGAGCCAGGGTGATGCCGAATCCATAGAAAAATTCTATCAACTCATGCGACGAGAAATTAGAGGCATTATCAGCTACAATCTTGTGAGGCACACCGAATCTGACAATTATATTTTCTTTAAGGAACTTGCACACACAACTTCAGAGGTTGCTTGCTTGATTGGCGCGACTTCCACCCACTTGGTAAAATAGTCTATAGTAGTCAGCACGTAATTATGTCCGGCACTGGAGGCAGGATTCAATGTTCCAATGAAGTCAATTCCCCACTGGCGAAAAGGTTCTTCAATCACTACGGGCTTCAGGGGAAGAGCTGCTAGCTTGGGACGACCAACGAAATGTTGACAAGCTTCACACTTGGACACCCACTCTGCTGAATCCCGAAAGAGAGTAGGCCAATAGTACCTAGCCCATAGGATCTTATAAGCTATTACAGAGGATGAAAATTTCCTCTGCATGCTAGGCTATGGAAGGACTCTAACAACTTTAACTGTTGTGATTTATCAACACAACGCAGGAAAACACCATCAATACCTTTCTTGTATATTTCTTATCCCACAAGAGGTATCTTGCAGATCTTAACTTGACTGTCCTCTTCTCCTTTTGGCTTAAATGTGGGGGCATTCACCATACATCAGAAAGAAAGCAATGTCTGTGTACCATTCATCAGTTGTACTTACAAAAAGCACCATGGGCAGCTTTGAAGAAGTATCTTCGGTCTTTTCACATTCTGCTTCAGCATGGTTTTCTGCGATCAATTGGCATAGGCCCCTTCCTCATACCAACTTGGTAGGTCTAATGTCCAAGTCATACTCCTGAACTTTAGCTATCCAGGTACCTCGTTGGCTCCCCAGCTCTTGTTGAGTCAAAATGGATTTAACGGCGGTGTCGGGAACGAGAACGAGGGTATGGGAGTTCAGCACATAGTACCTAAATGTTTCACCGCTCGTACCACTACATAAGCATGCTTTTCAATTTGTGACATCTTTAATTCATGTTCCTTCAATGGGAAGCTCATAAATGAGATGGGAGCTTCAACGCCCTCCCCTGCTTCTCCCCGCATCAGGATGGCCGACACTGTGTGAGCAGAGGCGTAGCTGTACATGATGAAATCTTTTTTGAAATCTGACATACTAGGATAGGAGCACAAGCAACTGCCCTTTTGATTTCATCAATGCAAGCTTCCCTTTAGTACTCCATCGAAATGGAATTTTTCCTTTCATCATCCCAAGGATATCCTTGGTTTTATCAGCAAAATCAGGTACGAACCTTCTTAGGAAATTAACCTTCCCGAAGAATGAATGAACCCCAGTTTTACTTGTGGGTAGGGAAAGGCTTTGAATGGCTTTTACTCTCTCTGGGTCGATTTTGGTTCCTTCTTTAGTCACGATATGACCCAGCAGCTTTCCTTCGGTCACTCCAAACATGGACTTCTTGGGATTTAATGAAATCCCGTGACGCCTGCATCTCAAAAGTACTTGCTCTAAATGATCATAATGATCACTCCATTTTTTAGAGAAAATGGTCAAGTCATCTAAATATACCACTATGACTTTGCCCATCAGGTCTCTGAATGCCAAGTCCATAGCTCTCTGAAAGGTGGCTCCGGCATTGATCAAGCCAAAAGGCATCCTCCTGTAAGCAAAGGTACCCCATGGGGTTGTGAAGGCCATCTTGTGTTGATCCTCCGTAGTTACCTCAACTTGATTATATCCTGAAAATCCATCGAGCATGGATAGCATTTCTGATCCAGTAACAGTTTGTAATACCTGATCCATGATAGGCAAGGGATAGTTGTCCTTCAACGAAGACTGATTCAGGTTCGGAAGTCAACACAAATTCGGATTTCGCCATTCTTCTTCCTGACAGGACGATGTTAGCAATCCAAGTGGAGTGATGGATTGGAAAAATAATCCTGGCATCTAACATTTTCTGAATTTCTGCAAGGATAGTCCCTGAGATCTTGGGATTGTAATGTCTTTGTTTCTGCCTGTATGGTTTCACATCAGGCTTCAAAGGGATACTGTGTTGTACGTCTTTGGGCTTGAAGGATTTTAAATCTGCATAAGACCAGGCTAACACATCCATGTATCTCTTCAGAAGTGAAGTGAATCTTGCTTTCTCTTCAGGGGAACAACATTTCCCAATATTCACCATCCGAGGTTGATCAGACGAACCTAGATTGACTTGATCTACTTCCGAGGAAGAAGCTCCTTCAACTTGTCTCTTGTTTTGAATAAAACGATCATGCTTGTCAAACAAACCCTCCAGAGAAACCAGACCTTTGGGTATCTTGTTTCCTTTAAGCTAGATAAACTCACCATCAACCTCTTGATATGGATCTGAGATAGATTCATGAAAAGCTGATTCCGAACCTTCAAAGTACAGCTCACTGAAATTGTCAGCCTTTTCTAGAAAATCCAACACCTGTTGATCATCATTGAACACTTGCCAGTGAGTCGCATTATCTGGGATACTAGGGACGGTACACAATCTCAATAGTGTACGTATCTTGTTTGAACTGGGATGAGGAAGAAGGAGGGATGTAGACACGGCCAAAGAATCAGCCTTGTCATTATAATCTCTCAAAACTGCCTTAATAGAGAATGCATCAAAGCATTCTATACTATCCCAAACTTTGTTCCTGTAATGTCTCAAGCGATCATTTTTTACCTGATAGATTCCCTTGACCTGGTTGACAATCAGCTCTACATCCCCCTGAACCTTGAGATTTTGAATTCCCTTCTGTCTGGCCATTTCTAATCCTAGTAACAGAGCTTCATATTCAGCCGTGTTATTAGTATTATCAAACTGTAATTTGAAAGCAAGTGAGGGAAAATCTCAGAATTAGGAGATATAAGAACTACACCAGCGCCCGATCCGGTGGTTGAGCAAGCTACCATCGAATTCGAGGGTCCAAATAGCATTAGGATCTTCTTTCTTGACATCCACCACCGGTATCTCTGATGTCATGAAATAATTTCCAAAGCTAGCATCTTCGAAAAGAATTTGAGCCTTAGGGTCATCTGATTTAGTTACCAAATACCTCGCCTGAGGCTCGGGATGGAGAACATGATAAACCCCATTGACTGAATCCTTGCCTTGGTCCAATCCATATTAATCTCTCCTCCGACATCTTTACAAAAACCTCTACCCAAGAGGATACCGTAAGCTGCAGGGATGTCAGCAACTAGAATGGTCATTTTCACTCTTTTCTCTGGGAAAGCAATGAATGTGAATGTGCATCTTTGATTTGACCAATCAAAGGAACTTGTTTGGTTTCCATGGAGTAACACCATCCATATGACTTAGTCAAAGTAAGCCCAAGAGCATGGGCTACTTTTGCGGGCATAACATTGTCGGAGGCCCCTGAGTCGATGATGCAATTACTGAGTTTAAAACCATTTATAAGTAAAGACAAATAAAATGGTTCAATCTTTCCCGAAGAAGAAGCAGAGGTCAGATTGTTCGAGGTGGGGTTGAGTAGATTTGGAAGGAGACCTTTTGAAGGTGGGGAACATCTCGCTTTACTTCTAATGAATTTGGCAAGTTTTTCAAACTGTTCAGGATTTGACTGAAGGTATTCTGCTTCTAACATTTGGATTTTGGTTCTTTTTGCATGATCGATAATGTCAAAAGCAGTATAAGAAGGGGTGATGGTAGGCTCAGTTCTAATCACATGAGCTTGAGCTGAGGCACTGACCTTAGGAGAAAGAGAATGAGGAGAAGTTACCTTTTTGGTGACTTCTCTTTCAGTTTGTGTTGAAATAGGAGTACCTCTCTTAACTATGGCTATGGGAGGTTCCTTGTTCTTCTCCTTGGGGTTTTCAAGAGGTTTTCTTGGATTCTGAGATTGGGATCGAGTGAAGACAGCAAATGACTGACCATCCGGCGCACATTCATCTTCATCGTATTCCAAATACCCAATGCTGGAGTCACCAGCCGAATCATCATAAGACTCATCGGCATATCCTGAAGCTTCAAAAGCCTCGGGAGAATCTTGTTCTTCTGGTTCTTCCTCTTCTTCAACTATTTCTACTACCGCATTAACAGGAGGAGCTTCAATTGCTAGCCTCGGTTGAGCAGGAGTTAATCACGGCCTATCCCTTGCAGTGCGCCATTGTTGTTATTGAAATTCCGTCTAGGGATATCCCGATATGGAACATTGCTCACCTGCTGGGACATTTTCTTTTTTAAAGCGATCAAATCATTAGCCATTTTTTGAAACATAGGATCAGTATTACCTTGGGAAGAACCTTGATTTTTAGCCTTGGGTACATCTTTCCTGATCCTTCCGGCCAAAATGAGATCATCCTCTATTTCAATAGCTGTTGACTGAGCGACAGCCAAATCTGGGATAACCGACCTTCTTAATAAAAATCTCACATCGGGAGGCTGAGCATTAATGAAGAAGCATTTCTGATTTTCCGAGTTGGTACAGCTATCTTCGAATCTTTCGATCAGCTTATTAAACTTTTCCACAAAGTCCCGCATGGGTTCATGTGATTCCTTCTTCATATGAGTAAGTTGAGCTAACAAGGCATGAGAATCTTCGGCTGGTTTGAAACGTGCTTCGAACTTGGTCCGCATGGTAGCCCAATTTGTGATGCATGCATTCGGAAGGTGATAAAACCATTCAGCATTGCACCATGCAACGTTTCAACAAAGAGTCGAATAGAGACATCTTCGTGAGCTACTCCAAGGACACCACATGCTACGAAGAAAGATGCAATGTGTTCATCAGGATGTTGCTTCCCATCCCCATTGAACTTGGGAATGTTTTTACGTGATCCATGTGGTAACTCATGCAATGGTGGAGTTAAAGAAAGAGGACCAATAACTGCACCCCAAGGCACAGGTTGTACTGCCATCCTTCTGAAAAGAGTGCGTATAGGGATCCGAGTATCAGACAAGAGTAGTGCACGACAAGTTGCAGATGCTTCCCATTCCACGGGGATCCGGTTTCTCCGAACAGGCGAAGAACTTCTAGTTCGGTTAGAAACAATGTTGTTGGGGACAAATAGGCTGAAATTGTGTTGTTGTAGCAACTCAAAGAGTGGGTCAATTTCACCTTGGGCTCGGCGGGACCGAGTGAAGATCTTTCCTGGCCAGCTTGAACTGGGAAAGAGACCTTGTTAAAAATAAGGCAAATACGGAGTCACCAGACACCAAGAGGATAAGCTTTATACTATAAATCCGTATTCCCCAGTGGAGTCACCAAAAACTATTGGTTGGATATTTTGTCAATCCAAAATATGAGGTTCAACCATAGTACATGGGATTAAATCCCTCCTCAAAGATAGGTGAGGCTGCCTGCTTATTACTAATCTAAAACACAGCAAAAACAATATATACAGTATTCACACTAATCTAACCATTGGGGTTGGGATAAAATCCCGAGATCCATATACATACGTTGGGAAGATGTTCTAATAAATGGACAGGGTCGGAAGTTATTACAATGGAAGAAACACAATGGAAAGGAAATGAGAGGAACGTATTTTCTTTCGAGTAAACACAGAGCACGAAATAATCATACGAGCTTTAGATCATAAATATAATGTCTGAAATGATTAGAAACACTAAGATGCTAAACAAAGAATAGCTTAAGATTATGGACGTAAGAACAATGTCTTAAGAAAGATATATCCCACAACACAAAGTTTGCAAAATAATATCAACTCCTATTCTTCAAAATGATTAAAAGAAAACACAAAAAAATTCTTCTTTCCAATAGCTCCCAATATTTCAAAAATCTCGACCCTTTGGAATGCATAAGCATCCCTTATTTATAATAAAAGGAGTAGAGAGAAAATAGGATAAATCCTAGAAAATAGTGTTCTAACGAGAGTCCTATTTTGCTTGACTCTCACGCAGGAGACCAAGTCAAAATTTTCTTCCTATGTGACGAAACAAAAATGAAAAAGACATGTCAATTTCAAGATTGAAATGACATGAAACATTATGCTTATTTTGTTTCATCATCCTTGTCTTCCTCCGGCACAGCTTGCTTGTCTTAGAATTCCTAGAACTTCCGGATTGTGCCCTACATCTTAGCTTCATCTGGTGCATTGGAATGATTGCTAATACACCTCACTTGACATGTGTACCAACTGCCAAACAACTGGACATTAATGACATGTCATCATGCTTGGAGCATCCGAAAACCTATAACAAAGGATTTTCTTCATTTCGGGTTTCGGGTTTCGGGAAACATGAGACATGATGCATTTCGGGTTTCGGGTTTCGGGAAACATGAGACATGATGCATTTCGGGTTTTGGGTTTCGGGAAACATGAGACATGATGCATTTTGGGTTTGAGGTTTCAGGAAACATGAGACATGATGCATTTCGGGTTTCGGAAACATGAGACATGATGCATTTCGGGTTTCGGGAAACATGAGACATGATGCATTTCGGGTTTCGGGTCCGGAAACATGAGACATGATGCATTTCGGGTTTCGGGTTCCGGAAACATGAGACATGATGCATGAGATGTTTAGATGCTTCTAAGTTCCGAAACCCGACATGAAGGACTTAGGCAATTCGGGTTTCGGGTTTTGGGAAACATGAGACATGATGCATGTTTTGACGAAGGCATGTTCCGATGCTTGGAAGACCCAAAACCCGATTATCTCTCTGAAAGGTAATTTTGCAAAACCAACTTAAAATTTTCTTAGGGTTATCTGATATTTTTGGCGTAAACTCAAAAATGAGATAACATCCTATTTTTCAAACTTTTCAAATTGACTAAAGTACTTATCTCAAACACTAGAACTAGAGTACAATTACAACTCCTCTCGTAAAAATTTCCAAGTGACAATGAAACTATTCTTCTACCTCCGAGAACATAACCATTAGTACGATGAATTGGTCTATTTCAAGATATAGGGATGCCAAGGTCAAATTTTTTTCCTAATGGGGTTTTATCACTCAAATAATTTCTCCATTTGATTCATTCACTTTTTGCATCATGTTATGTGGTTGCAAATAAGTTGGAATCTGATTTGGCTGAAAAGTGATCCAACTTGGTTATTTTTCCCATTATTCTGAACTATCCTCCTTGGTCGAGTTGGGGATGATTTGGGATAGACTATTTACCCTTTATATGTTACATGATATCATCCAATTGCTAGTTGATTTGATCTATGTCTCCTTTACGGGCCACCTCAGATTGTAGATTTCGCAGATCATACTCAAGTTGGCTCACCTTATGATCAACCGAGGTAAACCCTAGTGTTGAGGAATATGTATTTACCCCTTATGAATCCAACTCTTCAATTACTACCCCATGTTTTTCTAGGGTTTTACCCAAAGTGGCAAGATTCTTTTTGGCTCTTGTGGAAGGCCCCACCATGTTATCAAACTGTAGGGTTTAGGGATTCTATACAAATTCGGTAGAATAGGAGATAAGATCGAGAAGATACTACTAATATTTTTTGACAAATTTACAAAAATATAATTTGATTTAAAAAAATTTGAAATGTGCATCTTATTGAGAAAATTTATGAAAAATCATAAAATCGAAATAACTATTAAATAATAAATCAAAATATGATGAATTTTTCATAGTTTCTGCTACTTGAGATTTTTCTAAACTATTGTAAAAAAATCTGAAAAATTCACAAGATTCCATAAGATATGGCTTTAAAAATTAGGGTTTTTGACCTAATTTTTGGCCCAAATCACTACTTTGATACCACTTGTAATGGAATTACTTGTATAATTTAGATTATGAGAAGAAATAGAACACCAAAGAACACAATATTGCAGATAATTGATCTCAATATTTAAGTAGAATAGTTTATCTCCTTCGAGGGGGAAACCTCCAAACCATACAATAAGACTCAAATACTCAATATGATGATCAACTACTACCTACTAACCCCTATGTATACTATTCATATGTTATGGCCATCATTGAGGTCAACTAATAAGAATGAGAAGGTATAAAAGACATAATAAAATGATATGGTAAGACACAAGTCAGCTACTCATATCCTAATACAAGCAATAGGTTAAGGGCATAGCATTATGGCTCTTTTGACGACACTCATGGTGATTTGGGCGCATAACGCCAAACTAGTATTATGGATCATTATCTTAGCTTTACATTGTATCATTTGGATATCATAAAGTTATCGTGGGTAAGTGCACCAAGTTTGGGGGCCAAAAGGGGGTCTTAAGTGGACGCATTTTTCTAAAAAAAAAAACTTCAACTTGTATGAGTTTTTCAAAATAGTTACACTCAAAATTGGAAGATGTTGTAGAAATATGAATCGTAGAATTTTGAGTCTAGTTTCTAAGCTAATAAATTTTATTAAAAACGGATAATTTTAGTGGGCAAACAACTAAAATAACAACAAATGCCCATGTTTTTAATTAAAAAACATAATAGAGTGACTTTCGTGCCCCCATTTTTGAGCACCATTTAGTATTTTTGAAAACCCTTTGGTAGAAAGATAGCTAGGAGCATCTAGTTTGGGCTCCATTTTTTTAATATTTTTATAGCGAATATTTTTTTATTTATGATTTTTCTAGTACATAAATTTTATGTTTTGAAAAATAACGAAGCTCAAACCATGCCCCCTAACCACCTCAAAAATATCAAAAATTAGATTTTTTTCTTTGAATATGTATATAATTATGCCTAGTTTGGGCTAGTATAAAAAAATTTAAATTTTTATCACCGAAAAAAAAACACCATGAAAGATAGACATATTTACACTTCAAAAATAGCTATAAAAATGCATAGTTAGAAAATAAATAATATGGAAACCTTATATTAGTCAGAAAATTTGAAAAATTATATTTTTAAAAAGAAGAAACTCTGCTCTATGTTGTGGTATAATTTTATTAGAATGGATCGATTTTTTTACTTTGATTTATCATAAAGGAAGTGGCATTTTAACATTTTCTTGAAAAAACACGTTGTTTGTTGTGTTTGTACAAGTCCATGCCTCAGGCTTGGGGATCCAAACCAGATCCCAAGCCTTGAGGCATGGCTTAGAAAAAGAGAAAATACAAAATGAGTATGTGTTATAACGCATATGCATTACATAATGCGCATGAGTTATAATGCGTACGTGTTTTTCTTTGTTATGAGATTGATTGGCATGGAATGTGTGTTCTAAATTATGTTTTATTTAAAACATAAAACATTGTGTTTCAAAAAAAATCCCTTGTTTCTAAAGTCTTAAAATGGGAATGTTACATCTTGGTATCAAAGCTCAAGGTTGCATCTCTTTGACCTATTGTGTCTATAATCTAATAAAACTTAAATTTTCTTATTAACATAAAATGGTTAGAACAAGAGGAAATGTTGCGAATAATCCACCACCTAATGAAGGAGTAACAACAGCCCAAAAACTCGATGAGATCCTTGCTGCCCCTGTTGACACAAGAGATCATTTGGTTGTACTTGAACAATAAGTAATGGGTAATGAGGAAGAAGAAGATGCTGGTAATAATAATCAACCACCTCTTGAGGAAAACACCAATTTTGGTGTTGATAATAACATTGTGAACATACCTAATCAGCCGGAAAATAAAAAGGCTAGGTTGGTAGTCGAAACTCACTAATGATATAAAAAGGATAAGTCCACCTAATTTTTATGGCACCACATTAGGAGATGGAGCTGAGAATTGGCTCAATGAAATGGAGAAGTACTTTGCAATAAGGAACTTCTTGGAAGAAACAAAGGCAATATGGGGAGCATATCAGCTTTCCCATGAAGCATCTTCATGGTGGGATAGCCATAAGGCTGAGTTGAATATTGATGAAACTAATATTACTTGGGATCAATTTAAAAGTTACTTTAGGAAACGTTGGCTGCCACAACTTTATTATGATCAGAAAATGACTGAATTTTAGAACTTAGTGCAAGGAAAGCTAACTGTAACTGAGTATTGGGAGTGGTTTACTAAAATCCTTAATTATGTACCTCAGTATCAAACTGATGAGAAGTTAAGGATATGAAAATTCATCATGGGATTGAATCCCATTATAGGAGGAGAGGTGGATGTTCATAGCCCAACCACTATGGAAGGGGTTGTTGAAAAAGCCATAAGGCAGGAATAGAAATTAAAGGCAATTTCTGCTCATAAGGAGGAAGTGAGGAAGAAAGTTCCCAACTCCTCTTCATCATCTCTTGCACCTAAGAAAGGACCATGGAAGAATTTTGGTATGAAAAGTAAGTTTTCAGCTGATAATAATAAGAAAATAGCAACAAATAAGTCTGCTAGAAATCCACAAAACAACTTTGTCAAGAATAATAATAACGGATAGAAGTCCTATGGAGGTCAGAATGATAACTTTAAGGTTGGAAATAAATATGAGCCTAAAAAGGGACCTATAGGAGGCTGTTATAACTATGGAAAAGATCATTATGCAAACCAATGTCCTTTGAAAAAGGATGATCATAATCAGCAACACAAGATACACGCTGCAGTAGCTGACAAACAGGATGAAAAACAAGTCACGCCCATAGAAGTTCTGGGTAAGTTATTTGGCATACCTGTAACTATTATTTTTGATACAAGAGATACAAAATACTTTATTTCTAGTAAATTAACATCGAAACTAAAAATAAAAGCTGGAAACATGGATTATACATTATGAAAAAAATGTTCATACAGTTAGTATGTGTCTTTTTGGGGTAGTCCTTGACTTACCTACTTTTTCCACCGAAGTTGATCTTTATGTTTCTCCTTTGGGGTCTTATGATGTAATCATAGGTGTTAATTGGTTAGCTGAGCATAAAGAAAAAGTGGACTATTTTGAAAAACATATTAGTTGTTTAGATGACCTATAAAAAACAACAGAGATTCAGGGTGTGAAACATGAGATTTCAGTTAGGAAACTATTAGCTATGCAACTTTAAAAGGCTAAAAATAAAGGTTGTACCTTATATGCAGTAAAAATTTAGAATCCGCTGAGGAAAACAAGGATTTCATGGAACGATATCCGTTGTTATGAAACTACAGTGATATGTTTCCAGAAGAGTTATAGGTCTTTCACCCAAAAATAATTTGATTTCACAATTGAAATCAAGCCTGGAACCGAGCCTATTTCTAAGGCACCATACCGAATGACTACTATTAGAATTAGTAGAGATTAAGGCATAGTTGCAAGAAATTTTGTCTAAGGGTTTGATTAGACCGAGTGTTTCACCTTGGGGAGCATCGGTAATCTTTGTGAAAAAGAAGGATGGAACACTTAGATTGTGCATTGATTACAAAATGTTAAACAAAGAACAATCAAGAACAAATATCCACTCCCTATAATTGATGATCTATTTGATCAGATGCATGGAGCATCGGTATATTCTAATGTAGATCTTCAATCTGGATATCATCAATTATGGATTAAGGATGAGGACATTCATAAAACAACTTTTAGAACAAGGTATGGACATTATGAGTTCACCATTTTACCCTTTGGATTAACAAATGCACCTGTAACTTTTATGAATTTAATGAACAATATTTTTCAAGAATACTTGGACAAATTTGTGCTTGTATTCTTGGATGACATTCTCATATATTCTAAAAGTATTGAGGAACACCATGAGCATTTGAAGATAGTTTTGGAAATTTTGAGAAAGAGACAGGTTATATGGTAAGCTATCTAAATGTTCTTTCTATGACACAAAAGTACACTATTTGGGTCATGTTATAAGTAAGAATGGAATCATTGTAGATCCTTCTAAAATTGTAGCTATAACTAAGTGGCCTACACCAAAGAATGTACATGAAGTTAGAAGCTTCATGGGTCTTGTTGGTTACCTACACCAAAGAATTTACATGAAGTTAGAAGTTTCATGAGTCTTGTTTACCTACACCAAAGAATTACATATAGAAAATTTGTAAAAAAATTCAAAAAAAAATTCAAAATTGCACCAATAACTTCATTGCAGAAAAAGGATAAGAAGTTTGTTTGGAATGAGAAATGTGAATCTGTATTCAGAACTTTGAAGGATCAGTTAACTTCAGCACCTATTTTAGTTGTACCATACCCTAATGGAGACTTTACTATTGTAATGGATGCATCCAGGGAAGGTCTTAGAGGTATTTTGTTACAAAATAATCATGTCATAGCTTACGAAACTAGAAAACTTAAGTTACATTATTTGAATTATGCTCCACATAATTTAGAGCTTGCTGCCATTGTTCATACACTTCAAGTTTGGAGGCATTATCTACTTGGTAAACCTTTTGAATTAAAAACTGATCATCTTGGGCTGAAGTATAGTTTCACTCAACCAAATCTGAATGCAATACAACGAAGATGGTTAGAGTTTTTGTGTCAATATGATTTTGACATAAATTACATTAAAGGCAAGGAAAATAAAGTAGTCGATGCTCTAAGTTATAGGAAGCACATATATGCTCTTATAACATTAAGAAATCAGTTTAAGGATGAAGTAAAAATTGTTATGGAATCTTATTCTTATTTCTAGTAAGTAAAAACAACACTTGCTACAAAACCAAATGATGTGAGATATAAATGTTTTCACTTTGACAACGAAGGAATCTTACGATTTTAAAACAGAGTATATATAACTTAACTAAATGATTTAAGAAATAAATTTTTAGTAGAATTTCACAATTCACCTTTTTCTGACACCCTGGTATTACAAAGATGTTTGCTGATATAAAACAACAATATTTCTAGAAATGGATGAAAAAGGACGTTATTGATTTTGTGACACATTGCTTGGAATGTCAACGTGTTAAAGTTGAACATATGCATCCAGCCGGTTTATTATATCCTCACAGCATACCGTAGTACAAATGGCAAGTAATAAGCATGGATTTTGTACAAGGGTTGCCTATGTCAAGAAATAAACATGATGTTATTTTGGTTGTTGTGGATAAACTAACAAAAGTAGCTCACTTTATTGTTGGTAATCTTAAGGATGATTCTCTTGTTTTGGAAAAAGTTTTGTACATGAGATTTTTAGATTACATGGAGTACCTGAATTAATCATATCTGATAGAGATCCTAGAATGAATTCAAGGTTTTGGCAAACCCTTAATGTAGCTCTAGGAACTAAGCTAAATTTTAGTTATGTGTATCATCTAGAAATGGATGGACAGACTGAAAGAGTTAATCAAGTTTTAAAGGATATTTTACAAATGTATTGCATGGATCAGCAGTATAAATGGGAAGAGTATCTTCCATTAGTTGAGTTTTCATACAATACCACATATCATGTCTCTCTTAATATGGCACCTTTCAAGCATTATACAAAAGAAAATGCGTAACCCCTCTTAGTTGGGACATCATTAAGGATAGAGAGGTAATTGGACCTGAAATCCTTATGGAAATAAAATAGCAAGTTAAAATGATTTGTGAATGCTTGAAAGAAGCAGCAGATAGGAAAAAGAGTTATGCTAACTTGAAGTGGGTTGATAGGAAATTTGAACTCAATGAGAAGGTCTTTCTTTGGGTTAAACCGAAAAGAGTTCAATAATTTTTGTAGGGTTGCCAAGTTATCACCTCATTCTGTGGGACCTTTTGAAATAGTTGAAGTAATCAACTCTATAGCTTATCGTTCAGCATTGCCTCCTACTTTGTCACGAATGCATGATGTTTTCCATATTTCTTTGCTTAAGAAATACGTTTCAAATTTATCACATGTGTTGAATTAGAATTCCTTGTAGGTCTAAGACCCAAGAATAATCGTGGTTAAACCCTTGCGAGTGCTATAAACTCACTAGTTACACTTAAGAAATCATGAAATAAGTCAATGTAAGGTCCAGTGGGACCATTTTAATGAAGAAAGTGCAACCTGGGAAAATCTGGAAGATATGAAAACTGCTTTTCCATACTTATTTGAATAGAATTGATTCTGTTGACTGATATAATTTGTGATTTAATTATTTTATGACAATAAACCTACTAGTTTTGGGTAGATATTTCATTGTTTAAAATAAACAACTAAGTAAATGCTTGATTGTTTTGGGAATTTTAAAATTCTATTATGTTTTGAACATATGAAAAGAAAGTTAATAAAAATGATTGTCCTTGATGTAAATTGTTTTAAGGAGATAATCATCGGGATGATGATTCTTTTAGGAGGGAAGCATGTAACATCTTTGACAAACTGTTATCTTTCCTCTTTTGCATTGCAAGCATTGACATGTGATTTTTCTAGATAAGGAGTGTTCCTTTGATTTTTGGAAATCATGCTTACCATGGATGATGACTCATTGAGCTGAAATGATATTACTTGCAAAGAATCCATTTTTGCTTTTGATAGATAAGTTGTAATCTAGAAATGAAGTTTATAAACTTATCTCTTTTTATTAACAAATCCTTGGATCAATTCCATTGATCCAAGGTATGTTTTAAATCTTCTTACCTGATCTGAATGGTAAACTGACATTCAGAGGTTGGAGGACATAATGGACTGAACTCTTGTATGTTTACAAATTCTTTTTTTCTTGTAAGATCATGCCTACATTCCATTGTATGTTATGTGCTCGGATCTTCTTGATTGATCTCTTCAGGATGCTAATGTTGTCAAGTGGTATGAGGCCTACTTTAGGACTATGGAGGAAAAAAAAACTAAGTCTTAGGCTTATGAGATCTATCCTAATGGGATTCTAAACTAAGGTAAATGTACCTATCTTTTATCTATGCCTATTTCATTCAAGATAGCATCCTAACCTAGGTTGCATGTTCTAAATTGGGATGTGGGAATAACCTAAGGTGATGCTAGGATTATTTCTAACTTGATATCTAATACTATATGGTTATGAATTGTGACCTAACCTAAGATGGTAATTTACCTATTGAAATGTTTCTAAACCTAAGGTAAATACTTTTAAAACTATCCTATGGTCATATCCTAAGCTAATGGAATCTACCCTAAACTAATGAAATGTGAAAAGGGGACCTAAGGGTCATATGGCAAGTGGGAAGCTTGGTGATGGTTCCTAAGCTATTAATGTGATTTGATTTTTGAATAAAAGGGACATCGTCTTTGCCGCTTTAGGTAGAAGCATGAAAATTAGTGGAAGTCTACATGGAGACATCACTAAGGTTTAGTGATGCATGTAAAAGTTGAATTAGGATTCACCAATTTTGGATGGTGGTGGCATGGAGAGATAGGTGGGAATTTGAGAGTTAATGGCATTAATGAGCCTCATTTTTGGTGAGAAAACCACCTTGGAAACCATGCAGGTGGATTTGTTGGAGGTTGTTTGGTCATTCATGCTCTCTAATTTTTGCTCTGCATGGAGCTATCTGGTTCTTCAACCAGCAGTTCTACTTTCAATTTGTGGCTATTTTTTATTCCCTTGGTCTATTTTCAATTCAAGGGAAGTATATGAGGCATTGGAGAAAGAATTTTTGGTTGTTGATCTTTCTTGGAAAAGAAGAAGTGTTAGAGGCTCGGTTGGAAGTCTTCTTCAAATTGATAGAAGCACTATCAGGCATGATAGGCTCTATCCATTAAGATCTCTTGCTTTTCTCAAAATGTTTCATTAAAACAACTCTGCTCTCATGAGATAAATGGGTTTCTATTTTTGTTCTAGTTATTTTCTTTCTTGTTGAAAGAATCTCTGTGCTTTTGGTTATGAAACCCTTGCATGATAATGTTGTTCTTGGGTGTTCTCTCTGAGTGAGTTAAATGATGTAATGCATTTAGAACTATTGAGGCTTTTGTGTTTTGATTGAAATATGTATTCGGACTGCCTGCTCGAAAAAGAGTTTGAGTAAGTTATTTTTGTTTTGAGCTTCAAACTGAAGTCTCTTTTGAAAGTAGAATGTAAATGGATACTTTTATCTGATACATCCTTGAGTTTTTATAAGTTGTAATACTCTTTTTGTGGTCAATATGGGTATATATTTAACACATTGCAAGCTGGCGTGAAAAAGTGGAATGGATATCTTGTTTGCAGTTGAACTGGGTAAAGTTATGTTATTCAAACTGATTGTCTTGGATTGTTTTGAAAGCTAGAAGAGTACCCTTCTAAATTGTATCTTTTTTGTGAATTTTTAATACTTATTTTTTGGGACTATATTTATATACTATGCCCTTCAGTAAGAAATTGAACTTTTGAGCAAAATGGTTAATGGGTGTTTGAGGTTTATAGAATTGTTTGTGTTTTGTACTTTAACTTGTATAAGATCTTTGAAGAAATATCTTGTTCTTATTTTTTATCAGTATAAATCTCCACTACTTCAATCATAATTCGATGGGCATTGTGTAAGTTTTTTTAATTTAGAATTACTATTACAGTTGAACTCGTGAGGAGATAAGAATGAAAGTTGTCTTATAATTTGGTTGGTTGTTATTGAATTCTCTTCTCTCGAAACTCTATAAGGTGATTACTAGTTTATTGAAATATGGAAGATGAGATGGTTGTCTTTGGTTGAAGTTCTATTTAATGTTTGAAATACTCTGGTAGTGGCCTTCTCCAAGTCGTTATGGTGATTATCTTATTAGGTTTGTTATAATTTCTTAAGTTTTATTTTCTCGTACTTTTGGGCTTGGGTGAGGTGATGAAAACTTACTCGCTAGAACTGGAAACTTCTTTGTAGTTTGTTAACGTAACATGTTATGAGCTGACTATGGTACATTCATGGGAATCGTTGAATCAAATTTTGGAATGTTATTTTTTGTATATGGAACCAACCAAACCATTCTAGTTTATAAGCTTTATTGATCTTTGTTTATTTGTGTGGAATTGAATGTCTTGTCGATTCACGACAGTGTTTAGCTGAGCCTATCCTTGTAGAAAGGAAAACTTAACCATTTCTTGACTGATTGTTTTTCAATGGTTGAGTCATGCATCATTATGAAATTATTTTCTAGATGGACTCTTCTTTGTGCACTCAATGGATGATTTCTTCCTTCTCTATTTGGTCATGATTAAGGGGTGATCTTTTTATAGTCTTACTTTATTTTGATGGAACAAATGGTTTCGGATCAATGACTAAAATATTCAATGATATAGAAAGATTCATTAAGGTTGCAAGTAAGTTAATAATTGT
The DNA here is from genome assembly GCA_018340775.1 of Taxus wallichiana var. yunnanensis. NCBI lineage: Eukaryota > Viridiplantae > Streptophyta > Pinopsida > Cupressales > Taxaceae > Taxus > Taxus wallichiana. The sequence continues at coordinate 932,418,473 of CM031242.1, forward strand.
TTTGTTGGGTAGGATGTTGACTCTTCTTTTTTAAGATGCATATGAGAATTCGGTTTAACCAAATGATAAAGGAAATTGTAAACTGTTTACTTTTCATCTCGTTCTCATTTCTTTATATAAAACTTGTCATACGTTTAATTGAATCATTTGTATTACTTTTATTAAGTAATTGATTAGTTGTTATTAATTACTTCTCTACTTAAATTATATTTAAGGAAAGAATAATTTTTCGATTAATTGAAATGAAAAAGTATTCTTTGGGAAATACTTTTCTATTGTTAATAAGAGGCCTAATCTAAGAACCTAGGTTATATTTATTTGACCGAGAATTAGGCTGTCACATCTGAATTGTAAATATCTTATTTTTTTAAGTTTTTGGTTAATTCATCTTAATAACGTAACTATGCTGAAATGAAGTTGTCTTCACATGTTTTCTGGAAACTTGGTAAAGATGACAAGAAAGTCTTTGATTCTGAAAGTAAATCTTTTTGTTTATATAGTGAAGTTAATTTTGTATTTCAAATTTAGGAAGAATTATGAAATAATTTAATGACAAGAGTTGTTATTTGATAGAAATAAGTAATTGTTTGGGACAATACTTATCTGATATAATGTAGTGGTTTAGCTGATTATATTATGATCTCTTCCTATAAAGTGAATTCAGATTTATTATTGTGCTCCTTTTATGAATGTTATTCTTATGATTTATTTGTATGACTTCACCCACTTTATTTCGTAAAAGCAGGGTTTCTTTAATGGAACAATTGGTTGAAGGCACTTTGTTTTAATGCTTAGTGCTTATCATGCTCAGTTCAATGAACTGACCCATGCTAGCAATTTTTGTAGATGGACTTTGTAGTGATAAAGGAAGGAAATAACTTGTCTGATGTATTGGTTGATTTAAAGTTTGGCTCTTTTATAGAGAACTTTGATTCATTTTGAGTTGTATTGAAAAATTAAAAAAAAATTTTTAATGATCTTAATATTGATTGACATGCGGTTGTCTTAGATGCATAGTCTTGTAAATTTTGTATTTTATCATGATGAATTGAAAAGGTTGGAGATTTACTTCAAATTGTTGTGTAATTTCTCTTATACATTTTATGAAGGAAATTGGATTACTATCTTGTTGATATTTTTCATATTTGTTTGTATTCTTATTTTTGTTGTTATTTGATAAGTTGGATGAAGGGAAATAGTTCAATCTCTCTCTTACTTGAAAGCAACTTATTAAGCTACATAAGATGATGTTCTTTATCTAAATAAATATATTATGATAATGGGATGTATATCAAATATACAATTAAACTATAGAAAGTGTGAAAGATATAAAGGGTATGATAAACCCTAACACTTAACCATGTAGAGGAAGACTCTTCCTCTCTCAAAAGAATGTAAAGTAAAAGAATGGTGTTTATGATCGTTAATCATTTAGACTTCATTCTCTATGAAGTTTTCTCTAGTTTAACCTATGTGGTTACTATAGCCTTTTTGAACACTTGTGTTACATTAAATTAACCTTATGGTGTATGTTGTTTTGTTTTTGGATAATTGCTCGTGAAGTAAAAGTAACAAACATAAAATTAATCATGAGTTAATGAATTTGTTTAATATTAATTAAATCTAATATGGATGAAGAACTTAAGGGGTGTTGGATTTAGGGTTTGAAAAGGTTGCTATAATTTGAATCTTTATCCAAAATTAATTACAATTTAATGACCTCCTAGAGATATGTACATCATGATGAAGTAGTTCCATCGGATGTTGACACATGCCAACTACAGAACTATACTTGAGAAGACTAAGGTCTTCTCGAGGATACAATGTTGAATTTGACATGTTGCAACACCCTTCCGCATTAGTTCATCTAGATCTACACACATTTGGAATTGAACTTTCTCTCTAGGTCAAGCTAGCAGTATGAATTGGAATAGGAAGTAGCTTTCTATGACTCATGGTACCTAGGCACATTCAATCGACTTAGGTCGGTTGAGTATGCCCATATACCCTAAGTCATCATGAGCATCTCCCTATAAAAAATTATATCACTAACTTGGGTTAGGGTCAAACCTTGGGCAAGTGGACTGACAAAAGTCAGTGAAGACCATTCTAGATAACAAAAGAGTGAGGTGAAGGACGTATTTTAATTTGACGAATATGTCGTCTAGGAATAGTAACATGAATAGTATGTTGGAAATCTTTGGCCAAAGTATCACAAGTCGCTGGTTGCATTGTCCTATGTCACCTAGTTTAAGGATGTAGTGCCCACCTTTTTCTAGCCTCTATGATTTGCTGAATTCTTAAACCACAGTTATGGAGTTTGGATATGTTGGTTTGCTTTCTTGAACACGTATGGTGTTTTGGAGTGCGTAGCGCTAATTTAACTAGATTAGTAGGTTGACACCTTTTATTTGATATTGTGGACACTAACACTTTTCTATGTGATTTAGGTCAAATTGATACATGTTGGATAATTAGTTAGTCACATACCTTGATTTTGTAACGTATTTGTTTTGCTGATAAAGATACATGATGACATGGTGATATGACATGATATGTATCAGAATACCTAACATACGACTTAATTGTGTGAATTGTGCATTCCACATCGATGATGGTGATATCATTAATTTACATGTTTGAATCTATTCACTTAGTGAGTAGCTAGTTTACTCTTGTATTGGACAGATGCGGTTAATGTGTGCAATGAGTGTGCAGTGACAGTCATAGGAGAACGTGATTCGGACTAGTTACACAATCTTGCACAAGCAGCCCATGGGCTGAGCCCTAGCCATGTTCTTTGTGTGAAGCCTTAGTATAGGTGATTATTATTTTAGGCACTATGAGTGACCCCAATGTATGTAATGTATTGTGTTTTGTTTTATTAATTTTGGTTAGGGTAGTTGGTTATGATGTAAACTTGTTTTGGGAGTTAATAACTCCCTTTTCTTTTAATTTTTGATTATGTTTAATGTGTCACTTAAGCACAAGGGTTTAGGGTCACATGTGAGACCCTTGGGTGGTCCCCACACCCTCTACCCTTGTGCCAAAAATGTAAAACCCGAAATTAGGGTATTTTGGGCATTTTGGGGGTCCCTTTATAGCTCGGGACTTCCCCAACACAAAAATGAGTTCCCTTGGACCCTACCTAATGGGTAGGGGGCTTATTTTCAAGGCTTGAGGATTTTTCCCTCTCTTTTTACCACTTGTTTGGTCACATCCATGTAAGGGATGTGGATTTGTGTATTTATCAAAAGTTGCTCTTATTTTGTCTTGCTAACATTTTAGGGAATTTGGGAGAAAAGGGCAAAAAGATAATTTTACCCTTTCTCTCTTTTGTTTTAGCATCTTTGACCTTGATGAGGGAGAGGGGTGACACATGTCACCCCCTCATTTGTGAGGATGCTTGCTCTCTCCTCTTCAAATTCCCATCCATGGGAATAGGGAGGGGCTTCTTCTTCTTTTTTTTGGGGTGGGTTCTTCTTTTGGAGCTTTGGCTTGGTGCTTGAAAAATTTGGAGCTTGAGGATTGCTTGAGGAAGGAAGTTGCAAAATTTTGTTTTGGAGAGCTATTAGAGGTAACCTCTTGAGCTCATTTATATGGTATGTTCCTTTGCTAAATCTTAGCTTGCTCATAGTTGGTTTAATTGTTTAGTTGCTTGAGTATATTTGTGTATTGTTTTACTCCATCCATCATATGGCTTGATGGATGTTTGAGTTATTTGGGGGAAGAGAGAGGGATTTTCCCTCTCAAACCTCATGGCTTGATGGGCAAGCCATGTCGGTTTCTTTACTCCCCTCATATGGTTTGAGGTGGGTAAGGGGTTCATTTGGTTTGAACCCCTTTCCCATTCTTGGAGAGGAAACCCAAGGGGTTTGAAAATCCTCCCAAGAAGGATTTGGGCGAATGGGTGGAGAAATAAGGAGGATCTTGTTGACTTCGGAGAAATAAGGTGGAGAAGGAAGTTTGATGTGTGCATTCTTTTGTTAGAACACACCTTATGTCACTTTCGGGTATCTCATCTACTCTTCCCCAAATTTAGAGGATGAATATGGTTTCTCCTTCTTTCTTTTATTGCTCAATGTTGTGTTTTTCCTTTCATGCATGGTTTGGTCTTGTTAGTGAGTGTATTGTGGTGTTTGTTTCCCTAAAAATCTTGTGCTCAAGTTGTGGAAGCTAGCTCTCTCTCCCATGGGCTTGGGGGAGGCTAGCATGTCTTCCAACCCTTGGAAAGGCATGTAATGATGCCTGAAGGTTGGGAGGTTAAACAAGCCTTGTTTCTCTTGAAGTTGAATCCTTGTAAAGCATTTGAAGATTGGAGCCTTGTCCTTGAAGTGTGATGGAGTGTCTTTGGTGACATGGTCTTTTATGACCCTCTCTTGTTTAGAAAATTGCAGCTCTTGATAAACTTATGTTCCTCGTAAAATATTGCAATGAGCTCTTTTTAAGTCTTCCATGTGGAATATATGTATAGTTCGTGGAAGCATGTGTGTTCTCAAAGTTGTATTGATTCCACTCTTGAATATGGTTGAAAGTTGAACTTCTTTGTAAACTGGTTACTATCTATAAGTTTGATGAGCCTTGTTGGGTTAAGAAGTGATGCCATCTTGGTTTTTTTTTTTTTTTGAAAGGAAAATATAGTTTTAGCTTTCAGCCTTTTAAATGTGAAATGGGTGATTAGAAATTCTTGGATAAAATGAAAGGTTGTTATTGGGAAGGTGTTATTATAAAGGAAATCATATTACTATTGAAATTTTTACTTGTTTTAAAATTTGAAATAATCTTGTAACATTGCCTTTGAAAAGAAATTATCCCTCTTGTGTTGTTTGTTGTAATATTATTGCTGGAAATATGACTAGTCCTGGTTCCTTTCCATGTAAGATTTAATGGCTTGTTCTTAGTAGAAAATCAGCCTTGAATGTGTATGATTTCTTACAAATTGTAATCATTCTACAAGCTTCTTCTCTTTGTGAGCTATCATACTAAACTCTCTTCCTTATTTCACTTAAAAGGAGCAGATCTTGGGATAAAGATGTATTACAAATATGAAACATAATCCATCATCTTACAACTTGGATGCTTTTAGTCTCTTAGCTTATAATATGAATACATTATAATACATTCATTTAGTTAACAATTAAAATACAACATTGCAATATCTCTACAAATTATTAATCTCAATGTTTTCAAAAAAAAAAGTTATTATAATATTTATTTTTCATATTATGTATATATATATATAGATATATATATATATATAGATATATATATATAGATATATATATATATATATATGATATGTGTGTGTGTGTGTGTGTGTGTGTGTATTAGATAATAAAATAGTAGTTTCAAAATTAAAAGTGAGCTATATATATATGTATATACCAATGGATATAAATAATAAACTAATAAATATAGTTACAAAGAATTATATCTAATATCACATAGATCAAATATATATTATAATATATATAATGTTTTTATTTAAAACGATTTATACACAAATTATAAACAATTTTAAATAATAATAAATAAAAATAAAAAAATAAAAATAACGATTGGGGGTTCGGCCCCTATCCCAAGATCAGACAGATCCGTGGGGCAGGCCGCGCCCCCACCCCACCATCTCCGCTCGTGTCCACCGGCCGCGCCGCCGCCTCCCCAACCAACCGCTCCTCTACCCCCTCGCTCCTCGCCGCACCCAGGCCGCCCTCCTCTCGCCTCGCGGCCTGCTGCCCCCTGCCGTGCCCAAACCCTCCTCTACGCTGCCACCACTGGGACGTTGTTCTCTCCATCCGATTGTCCCTCCCAAACCCTACGCCCGTGTTTGAACAAATAAACATAAATGAAAAAATAAATGAATATAAACATACATACATATATATATATATATATATATATATATATTTCATAACAAAGAAAAATGCATTAGGGATTTTATAAGAAAGAGGAGCTAACTCCATAGATCTTTTCCATTCAACCTGCAATAAGAGAAAATAAGACAAAACTGAAAAAAACATGATAAGAAAGAGAGGGGAAGTAAGAAAGAAACTCAAATGAAGGTAAAAGGAGAGGATAAGGAAAATTTAGGGCATTTTTAGGGCAACTTAGATCTAGGGCTGAGATAGCTTTTATCCTATGGCTCACAATCAATCCTACATTCTTTTGGAACCAAGTGTTTTTAAATGTGAATGAAAAATAAAGTTTAAGAGGTGTGCATGTGGGTAAGTAAAATACAAGGGGAAAATTTAAATAACTAAAAAGGAGTGAAGCCTCATTTTAGGGTGTCCCTAATAAATCTAATAATAATTAATTAAATGAAAATTGTTTTCGGGCTAGTGGTGGAGAAATTAGGTTGTTCAATTTAGTTTAAAATAAATAATTTCAGGAACCAGTTTTGTATCATTAGTATTGTTAGTATTCACCTTCAAAAAAAAATTATTACCCTAATTTTTAGTCACACTTGGGTATGGGTTGCGTTGTCCGAGACGGGGCATTACAAAGGAACATGATTTCAAATGAATATTGGTAACAAATATTTAGATAGGTTCTTTAAACAGGTCACTTAGTACCCAGATTAGGGTAAGAAAACCAAGTATACGTAGTATACATAAAATTATTCAATACTTAAAGACAAACATGAGAGATTGGTTAGAGACCGAGTCATGCAATGAGAGATCGGTAATTCACTGAGTCATTTACAAACATACGGTTATCTATTATGAGATTGATTTGCATGGAATGTGTGTTCTAAATTATGTTTTATTTAGAATAGATAACATTGTATAAATTAATTTTTTTCCTTGTTTCTAAAGTCTTAAAATGGGAATGTTACATATCATGGGCCCCCCAACATCCCTTTCATCTCTTTCACAAGAATTCTACAAACATTCTATCTTGTCTGCAATTTTCTCTACATTCTTGCATGATTTTTTAGTAGTTCATTTTGTCCCCTACCCCACTAGTTGATTTTTTATAATAAACGATGATAAGCATCGAGCGTAGTCTCTTAAGAGCCCTAAGACCAAAACATGTTATTGTTATCCCAAATTCACCCCCGAAAATTTGGTCAAGAAAAGTCCTGCACATAAGGAAATTATGAAGGAAATGACTCAAACCCATGAGCTCACATTCCAGGATGAAAACAAGGTTGTAGAGGGACTTTACAATGGAGTGGCAGGGCCTGCGAAAGATCAAATGACCTCGTGCAAGAAGAAATTCAAGAAACAACTCTGTTGAGCGAATCTATGCCTTAAATCCAACAAACAAATTACAAAGGGATCGGAAATGGAATAATAGGGTTAGGGAAGGAGGATGAGTAGTGTCAAAGGAACCAGAGACTCAAAGGAAAAGAAATAAAGAAGATTCAAAGTCTTCAAGCTCAAATAGTTTAGGACAGACCCTGAAATTGAATAAGTATGGATGAGACAACTGGAGCCGCCAAGTGTCAAAATGACACACCTCTAAATTTTAAAACCAAAGGGGCATGCTCAAATAAGTGCCAAGACTCCAAGTTTCCGAGCTCCAAAAGTTACACCGGTCATTAAAAAGTCTTCAACTCGGCGGAAGGTGCCAAGTGTCGCCCTAACACAATTCCAAAATTGGAGCCCAAGACAGACTCAACTTGCGCCAGCCCTCCACATAGCCAAAGGTCAACAGAGGTCAAAAGAAGAATGGGCCCAAAATGGCTAAGTAATGAATGTAGGTGGAAGGTGTCAGGTGTCCAAACATCGCACATTCAAAAGTGGGACTCTGAGTAGGTTTTCAAATGAGCACGGGCCTTTCACATGTCCCAGAGCCTGAAAAGGTGAGGGTAACTGTTGAAAAGTCCAAAGGCCCATGGAGGTCTCCACATGTCGTATCCACGCTACTCCAAAGGTAAATTATGGGGGTAGTTTCTAAACATGCACAAAGCCTCCACGTGTCTTGGGTCGATACAGTGCCTCCGCCATGGAAAAGACTCAGGAAGAATACAAAGGAAATAGGAAACCTCGCATACGCCGTCCACATGTCACATGGGTGCTATTCCAAGAAAAAGGAAGGATTCAAATCTCAAATGAGCACAAAGCTACCATGTGGACCCGAGACAGTGTAGACTCACTCAAATATTACGTGCCCATGACCCAAAAATTCAAATGACCATATCTTTTTACCGAGAACGCTTATTTAGGCGAGAGAAGATTTTTGGAAATTTCTCGATGCCCTCTATGTCTTGGAAACATAAAATATAATTTTTTACAGGTGTTGGTGGCTGAAAAGAGGAAAACATCTTCTAGGCCATTAATACAGAGCCTGATTTCTCCAACTACTAGATCTAATTCGATTCAATCCATTGTTCTTCTTCAATATGTTGGACAAACAGAGGGATCCATAATCAACAAGTTTGGGGTGGATTTGAAAGGGGCATTGATTAATAGTGTTTGAGTCTTCAAGGTAGGATTCAATGCATATCTCGTTGTAGTTGAAACAAGATTCAACTTTTCCTCTTCTCTCTCTTATTCTTTATATTTATTGTAACATGTATCATTTGAGAAGGAGAGATTATTTTGGGTGTAGGGAAACTCTGTCAAATTTGTTTCCTGACTTTATTTTGAGTTAAAAACCTTCTCTTATGCCTGAAAGAATTTTGTGCCTCTAAGCGAAACGTAATGGTCTCCACCCATATAGAGCAATAAAACGTGTTTTTGTCATGTTTCTTCAACCCTTTGCATTGTTTTGTTGTCTCTCCATGTGTCTCCCTTTCAAATCTGATTTATGTGCATGTATTTCACATTTGCATGTGTAGGGCATTGTGTTTCATGGATTTTGATCATGGATTAGGATCTGGGTTTGTGTCACTTTTGTTTGACCTTCCCATCTTCCTTTCTCCCCTATTTCATCCTCCCTCAACAGAGCATCTCACCCTTTCCTTCTCTGGTGTATCACCTCTTTAGTGTAGGATTTTCTTTCACCCTCTCTCTCTCTCTCTATTTCCTTGGAATGGTTAGATTAGGATAGTTTAGTTTTTGCCTACGTTAGAGTAGCTCATGGGAGGTAGTTTAGGAAAAAGAACCAACTTTCTCCGGGGAGAATCTCGGGTTTGCAAGTCCCATAAATTGAGAGATGATCCAATGTTATGCAATCACACCGAATTTCCCATTTTAACCACTTCACATCTTTGGCCATTCGGGGGATGCTGTGATTTTTCACTAATAGTTATATCTTCGACATGTGATTTCTCGAACTCCATGGCACCTGGAGATGTCTCGTCAAATCCAAAACCTCCATGTTGAAGACCTCTATGAAATAATCACATGGTTTTCTCCATCTCCATTTGGTTCCCTCATTGTCCTATCATTTGCAAGTGCGTAAAATATTACGAGTCTAAGTTTGTATATGGCTACCGGACACTATAGTTTACAAACGCAAGCTCGTGGGACCAAACCAACTATGCCAACACGTCGGGGTGGCTAGGTGCACACTAGTGGAGGATTTTTTTGGTTTCCTACGCCCCCCGTGCTTTCAAGATACCTTATCCGAGCATAGTCCCTTAAGATCTCTAAGGCCAAAACACGCTATAGATTCAACGAGTGATTTCTCAGACTCCGTGGCACTTAGAGACATCTCGTCAAATCCAAAACCTCCATCTTGAAGCCCTCTATGAAATCCTCTCCCGGTTTTCTCCATTTCCATTCCATTCTCCCGTTGTCTTATTTTTTGCAAACGCGTGAAATACTACAGTCTGAGTTAGTGTAGGTCTCCTAGACACCGTAGTTTGCAAATAGAATCTCATGGGACCGAACTAACTATGCCAACACATCGGGTTGGAAAAATGAACGCTAGTGGAGGCTTTGTTTTGGTTCCCGATGCTACCCATGATTTCAGGTTGCCTCGTCTGGGCGTAGTCCCATAAGAGCCCTGAATGACTAGATTGGCTTAAGAATGAATTTGATAGGAGTATGTCTAATAACACATGGGAGTTATCAATCACCTAGTAAATCTTTCTTGTTTAGTTCTAGATGGGATTTAGCTGGCCTATGGCTTAGTGACCATCCATTTATTGATAATTTATGCTATGATAAACCAATGGATGCTTTCAAAAGTGCCTTCATAAGGATAGGGGTAGTCATCAAGCCTAGTGAAGGTGTGATGTGATTTCCAAATAAATTAAAATGCCTACAGATTTAAAGGTAATAACATGAATTGGATAGGATTAGACAATCAAGAATCATTGAGTGTCTGAATCAGAATGTCATTGAATCTGGAGACATTCTCAAGCATTGGAGTAATGTATATGGAGAGACATTCTCAAAATATCAACAGATGAAAGGCATCAAATTTTGATGACTCTCGGGTGTTTTAACAGGGGAGAAAACTAAGAAGCATAGAAGAATGTAGTAAGTGCATGATAAGATAGGAACTAGGACAAAGAGACCATGAGCAAGAAGAAGCGTAAGTAAGGTAAATACACATATACACATTGATAAATTGAATGAACAATTACTCATATTAGGTAACTCTTTATATACATACATTATATAAATATTGATTTCCAAAGTTTGATGCATATTATACATTGAAAATGCTAGTACGTGTACATCACCAATAAATGAAAAAATAATCCATAATGTCTTAAATATTGTCAAGTGCACATCATATTAGTTTCATGTGAAAATAATATTAGAAATGTAAGGTCTCATAAAAATTATCAAGTTCCAAATAGTATTTTAATGTGCATAATAAATACAAAAATGCCCAAATAGGTCATATACCATCATGTTCGAATGCCATATAGGCGTACATACAATGTCATGCACATAGGCATATAAAAACAATGTCATGTAAGACACATATATAAACTACTCATCAAAATATATCCCTCTCTTGGCCTTTCCCTCCCTTAGACAAAGATGGAGATCTATGAGATGACTTTGGATCGTCTAAGCCCATGCTTCTAGTCCTCTTCCGTTGAATACTCTCCTGTAGATGAGCCTATAAATGTAAACAATATTTTTTGCAAAACTTAATTTATATATGTTTTCAACATGTATTTAAGACCATGCTTTAGAATGAAAGTATTTACATAAATACAAAAACTTACCACAAGTTATCGATCACATTGAATTTTATCTCATTCTCGGATGAGTCGTCGGGAGCTCTGCCCAAGATTTAACGGGGTACGAAGATGACGAGATGGAGGAGTTCCTACCCTTGAATTCAAAATGGAGGGGTTGAAGTTCACTACATACACATAAGATCAAAAATCTAACATCAAAATTAATGAAAATAAAACTAAGTACATGTATATACATAATGACAATATTTTAACTAATTTTATACATATAGAACTATTGTTCTTACCCCACCATGCCTGTGAATCAAATGAACAGGGTTGCTTACTATCGTGGTAACTCCTACATATACACAATGACGGACATTATTAACATAATTTAATAATTCTACAATGAAATACACTACTAACATCTAATTTAACATAATATGAATTACACGAGAAATTTAACAAAATTTACGTGTTGTTTGAATACCTCAGTGAGTTCTTTGTCAATGCAAATGAAATCACAAAGTGGCAACACCTTTATCTACTTGTCACACGATGGTGGGGTGTCTAGTGAAGTCAAAATCTTTATCAAACATGTATATCACGTGAGTTAGATGGACATACAAGAACATACATATATTTGAGTTCAAAACTAATATATATATATATATATATATATATATATATATATAATGTGTATATATATACACATGTATATGAAAATTTTACATAATTAACATTCTAAATTACCTTTATGAATGTATGTGTACACATGGTGCTCAGTTCCTATGGTCGGGATGAAGAGGCACCTCCTGCGCACTTTGTAATATCAATGCATATACATGTACAAATACAATTATTTCAAAAATTTAACATATATAAGTAAATAAAGTACTCCAAACTTTTTGTAACACACATAACAAAACATAACAAATTTACCTACGAAGGTGACGCCGATGAATGTAATCCAAATGTCTCACTCAAAAGGACATCTGACATAGTGACATTATCATGTGCACCCCTAGCACCAGGCGCACCAAAATCAATACGCATGATTGTATCATCCTCCTCGGGCCCCAAACATATGCTACCACATGACGAACAAAGATGTGGACTCATGCTAGTACTCCCGAGGAAATACTCTATGTACCTCTGTGAGCATCGGCTCGAAACCTCCCTTGTATGTTGAACAAGGGTCGTAGATAGCCCCCAGAAAGCGTGTAGAGTGTAACAATATCTATTGTCTCCTTCACTACTTGAGGGAAAATCTCGGGTGAGGGGGATTCTATGCGGGAGTCTACCCTATTGAATAGGTCCATGTTGTGAACCTAGTCGATCTTATGCAGATCCTTTTCCTCGGCCCCGAAATCTCATAAATAAAAATAATTTGGGATCTCATTGAGGATAAACTCGCAATAGAGTTTCCTTAGAAAGTATAGTGCCACCTCATTGTTTTTACAAGGTGGAAAATCAAACACCATCCACCATCGGTCCCAAAAAATTATTTTTAATCAATTTATTATTGCACTAATGGATGGGAAACCATTTACATGACAATGGAATGGAAACTTCTTCATGGGGGTCCGTGAATAAGGCGCATATGAGGTCTTTTGAAATTTCTTTTTCTTTACACCCACATATGATAATTTGTTGGAATAATAAACCCTACAACCTATCTCGTAATTTTTCCACGATCAATTTTCCTGTTTCCGTGTCAACTTGAACAAGTAATGCCTCCAATGTGTTTGCAAGAGAGGCATGGTGGGGGTTTGTTGATTGTGAATCTCTCATATTTTTTATTAAATCCTCAATTTTAATTTTGTTTTCAACTATGTGGGCTGCTAAATCTTCTTGACTACCTGGGGGATGTTGAACAATTGTGGGAGTGTTGAGAGGGATGAAAGGAATAGCAGGGTTTGGTTATGGTTGATTCCCTCGACCTCTAACTATAGTAATAAAAATATGTATTCAATTCAAATTTTAATCTATAATTATCATATTTCAATGCAATTTTGAGAAAATAATTGTGCTTACCTCTTCTCTATGGCACCATTGTCGATTCAGATCTTCCCGGTGATCTAAAAATGATCCTTTGAGTTTGAGATCCAGCTAAATGAAAAAATGTGAGGGCACGGTTAAGCTCTAAAACTCACGTTTGAGGGAGATAAAATGATAGAGGCTCGGGCCTCTTTTTTTCTTTATAGTAGGCATAATGCATATGTGTTATGTAATGTGTACGCATTATAACACGTACGTGTTATGCCTCGTTAAATCCCAAACCTGACAATTTAAAACTCGATCATGCTATAATAGAAAGAGTACGCGTTTTACCTTTTTCATGTTTTTGTCCACTTTTTCCCCCAACTTCGTGCACTTACCCTAGTACAATTGATTGCTTTGCATTTATGATGTGATGGATTTACGTATAGTTTTTTCATATACTTGGTGATAATTTGATTTGTAAAGGCTAATTGGATGTAGTCATGTAATGCTTAGATGGATAGTATAGATAGAGTTAAAATGGATTCATATGATTAGTATTTAGCAATTTCATACTGAAATTTATCATGGTATAATTAGCATGATTTATCCATGATTTATTTATTGAGATTATTTAATTAGTATATTTATCGATCGGGTATGTCTAATGTTTCTATTGAGTGTACTGATTACATAAAACACAAGAGAACGTGGGTTTCTAGGTAACCGCACCTCGAGTTGCACAAGTGGCCGAATGAGCTAAGTCCTAGCCATGAATGATTGTTTGTAGCCTAGTATGTTTGCATAATGATTGTCTTTGGGACAACATAAGTGATTCCTAATTGTAATTATGTTATATTAATTTGTTTAGTCTTGAGATAAAATAGTTTTGGGACCTAATGGTTCCCACATGTGTTAGAAGTGTATTAGGATTAATTAACTTTATTATTAGGAGGTTGGGACCACATAATCTCCCTTGGGTGGGTCCCAAACTCCTAATCTCGAATTTTGGCTAAATGTGGCAATTTTGGGGACCTCTTTTCACTTTGGCAATTTCCCTTTCATGGAAATGAGCCCCTTAGACCCTATTTATGGGTAATGGGTCTCTTTTCAAGGCCAAATGGGATTTTCCCTCCGATTTGACCCATCACATGTCACCATTCTTGTAATAAAGGTTGGTTTTTTTCATGTATTAAAAGTTTTAGGGTGTTAGATTTATTTACATTTTGGGGAATTTGGGAGATTACCTCCTAAATGTGATTTATTTTATTCTCTTTGTATTTTTGGGAATATTTTGTGGGGAGATGAGAAGGGTGAAACATGTCACCCTCTCGTTTGAGGGGTTTGTAAATTGTTTATTCTTTTATACTCCCTCATGGAGAGGGGTTTGGACTTATTTTGGGGTCATTCTTTCATTTTGGAGTTATAGATCTTGGAGAGAGCTTGTGGAGTTTGGATTTTTGGAGTGTGTTGGATTGCTTTAAGTTTGGGATAGCTTGATTAAGGTAGCCTCCATGTATCTCTCTCATTTTTCTTATGATAACTTAATGTGATTTTGAAATAAAAATGGTGTCAATATGTGTTGTTGCTTGTGTGTTTGTTATGGGAATGTTTGTGGATTTGGTTTTCTTTTAATTTTATCCATCCCTCATTCTTTTTGATGGGTTTTGGAGTTGTTGGAGAAGAGGGAGGAAGACCCTTATTCACCACATGGATCAATGGGAAAGCCATGTTCATCTTATTTATTCCTCCCCTCATATGGTTTGATGTGGAGAAGGATTTTCATATGTTTTGAACTTCCTTCTCCATCCTTGGCAAGGAAATCATATATGGTTTGAAAAGCCTTCCAAGGAGGAGGCTTGGTGATTGGATTGGAAAGATAAGGAGGGTACTTGGAGATTATTATTGTATTTATATGGTTGGTTCACACTTTGGATTAATATGGGATTATTTTCACTCTTCCCCTTTAGGGAAAACATGGATTTCTCCTTTGTGTTGTTGTTTTTGAGTTTTTGTATGTGTTTGAAAAATTGTACTTGTTTGTTTTTCACCCTTGTCCTATTATTATCATGCATTATTGAGGCTTTATACTATCTCTCCCATGGGCTTGGAGGGAGGATAGCATATCCTAATTTTTTTTAGAGATGGCATGTGATGATATCATATGGTTGGGAGGTAACTACGCCATTTTTTATTGTGTTATGAAGACTACATTTGGAGGGGGAAAATGCTGATTTGGCTTGAATTTTGGAGAAGAAAAGTTAAATAATTTGACATGTTGTTCCCCATTTCAGGGATGCTTATACACTTGTATTTTGTTTTGATAATTTAATGATGTTGTAACTCTTATTTAATAGTCTGTCATCTTGGGATTAATCTTGTATCTTTCACTTGAGTATGTTGTATCTATTGTTAAGTTTTCACCTTCCTTGAGAATGATCTTAAATCTTGTACTTGGAAGTTTTGAATATTTTATCCTCTCTTTGAGAGGGAATATTGGAATGTTGTAACCTTCCTCTTTCATGTTGTAATGGGTTCCTATTCTTTCTTTTGTGTATGTTTGTAAACATTGTTTAATGGAAGATATGGGTATGCTTGTATCTTTTGCGAAGAGTATTGTTAGACTTAGGATATGGGATTGGAATTTTGTTTTGTTTCTCATTGGTAATGAAATGAAGTTTGAAATAAATGTTTGAATGATGAGGTTCAAATAAATTTGTTATTCATTTTCTTATGTCTAGATTGTTACATTAAGAGGAAAGATCTACATTTGCATATATTAATTTTGGTTTATAAATGACATACCATATCTTGTATGATTTGTGGAATAAAATAAAGTTGGTTTTATGTTTTTTTCTCCAAGAATTGTTTAGAATTAAATGTAAGAAGATAGTGGAGTTTTAAATTATATCTTGAAAGGACTATTTTCCACAAATATTTCTCTTGATATGTTAAAACTTGAGAATAGGACCATAGTTAACTACCTAAAATTTTAGCTACAAGTTATCTCTCGAAAGTGCACCCTGTTGAGAGATGACTGCAGGGGGTTATAAGATTTCTCTAAATCTTTCACTTTCGTAGATACAATGGAAACACTTTAGGTATGTGGGTATCCCTATTGTTGAAGTGAATCTCCACTATCAAGACCGGTTCCTTTTTGATGTATCCTAAACTAATTTTTGGGGTTTTGAGGGTAAAAGATGACTCCTTATTGAGGTATTTGACTCATTATATGCATGATCAAATTGAGAGTGAAATCTTAATGCATGAACCAATGGTTTTCAGCACAATATTAAGGCAAAAACTCTTATTTGTTGAGGGAAAAATCACAATAACACAATAAGATAAACATGCAAACTAAGATTATGCAGAAAATACAAAATTTGCAACAAGGTAAGATGATTCATCAGGGAATTTGACATTCACGAGAATTAATGAGATATACACAAAACTAAAAATAATTGGAAAGGCAGAAATCAATCCTCATTCAAGGGGCGAGCAAAACTAGAAAAAAATACTTCAACACTCCTTTGTCTAAAAAGGTCCCTCTGTGCCTTGCAAAAGCACACAATATATAGCAAGATTGTTCACCCATCCCATCCTAAAAAAGGCTAAAATTTGTATTCTCCCATGCCTCCTATTTTTATCCTTTTTTTATAAACAATAAAAGAGATAAAAATAAGTATGCTAATTACAAAGAGGCAATTAAAACCCTGAGTTACAAAATACATTTCATTCAAACTATAGTTGATCGCTCTATTTTTAATAAAGTAGGATGAATAATTTGGCTAATAATAGCCCTTGATTAATATGTAATTTTTCTCCAATGTGCATGCAATTTTTTTGATGTGACACTTGCACTTGTAACTTGATCAATTTGAAATGATAAATTTAGCATTCTTTAATTTAAACCCCTTGGATGCACATGCAAAAATCTAATCTCCCTATGTGAGAAAAATTAATTCCTTTAATTTTCAATACATTGAAAAATATTCACCCATTTATTTCATCTACCTTTGGTTATGATGCTTACATTTGTGCACATGCACCATTTTTCATGCTGATAATGACATCTTTATCTTTTGTGACTACATGCAATGATATCTCCTGCAAGCATAATTTATTCAACCTCCAAATTTCCCACTATGGGGACCACCTAGACCATGGTGTAAAAACACTTTCCCTTGCATTAATAATTGCCAATTGTTTTTCCTTATGTAATTCGAGGATATTAAGATAATTTGGTTTGTTTTAAGTAATATTGATTCCTTTGACCTGACATAGGCTAGCATGTTATTTTACCTTTTTGGTGTCATCATTGTTAAAAGGTGACCACTTGATTAATTTGGTTTGGAATATAATAACATGGTCTTATTTGAATTATTAGCATATATTGTATACAACTTAGTATAGGGTATTCTTTTGAATAATCATGAGATTTTTGGCCTTTCTAGCTAATAATATATAGCCATATTCAAAAGAGGTAATGATTTACCTTTTTGCAAATGATGGTTGTCGGAATTAATATTTTTTAGACCTTAATTAGGTCATTGGCAATGATTTTTGGATAATAATGAGGTTGGCCCCCTCTTCACGATGACTTTACCCATTGTAAACTTTTTCGGTGGCTTATCTTTAACCCTAATTAGGGTTTCCTCATTGTTCTCCACGTCTATACTACCTGACTGTGGTAAAGTTCGAAGCAACTATGATCAAGGTTGGTTTTTGTTTCTGCATGGAAATTAGTGAATGAATCTTGATCATTGATATTTTTACCTTTGCAATCATCACCGATGATGCTTAACCCATGATGAGTAGGAAAAAGTGGTTGAGTTAGGAGGAGGAAAAGCACATCGAAACCTATCATTTTTAATTTGATGTTGAGCTCCGCAAGCTAGAGGAACTCTGCTCAAACGTTTTACGAACGTCATTGTTTTTTATACTTTTGAAACTTGATTCCTTGGCCTTTGATGGTTCTCTTTTTTGTAGAGAAACTCTATGATATTTGGAATTCTGGTTTGGGAGCTTTCTAGTTTAGATGAGATTTTCATTGTATTTTCTTTCTACTTCTGATGCTCAAAATTTGTGGCTTATTTACATGGAGCATTGGTCAATGTTAACATACTTTAAGGCTCCTCTCTTCTTGAGCTCTATTTGAATTCACGAACTATGATTTGCTTTGCTAAGGTTTAATTTATTTTTGTTTCCTTTGTGTCATTTTATGGGTTTTCTGAGCATGACATTCGTGTTTTCAACTCGATGGGTATTTTTATTTATATCTCGTAAGGGTTTCTTTTGAACAATGTAGGCTCAAATATACTCCTTGATCTCTAATTTTCTAGGTAAATGTAAGCTTTGAGTTATTTTATGTTTAAACTACATGTTTCCCTTGTAAAAATAAGCTCTAAACT
Source organism: Taxus wallichiana var. yunnanensis (assembly GCA_018340775.1). Classification (NCBI taxonomy): domain Eukaryota; kingdom Viridiplantae; phylum Streptophyta; class Pinopsida; order Cupressales; family Taxaceae; genus Taxus; species Taxus wallichiana. Next base: position 932,436,902 of record CM031242.1, read on the forward strand.
TTATATTCCATGACTTCCCTCATTCGTGCATTAAGTTTTTATGATTTTCCTTACCTTAGAGCTCCCAAATATTACATTCTGGGTGCTTTCTCTTAGAACTCTGAGTTCAATGTTATATGGTTTTGATGTTGCATTTGATTTGGAAGTAATTTATAAGTATTCTAGCCATTATCAAAATGACTTGATTTCTGCTCTCCCTATTACTTGACACTATATTTATCAAAAAAATTTAAGAAAACAAGATCTGGATTTTTTTTGAGCTTGTTGCCATTTTATTCTCCATGTAGATGGGAAATTTATTCTATTCCTTCCACTACTAGTGATGTATCTTTGTATTTTTTTCCTTTATCCAAGTTTGCCCTATCTTGGTTGAGTTGAACCACACAAATCTTGTCTAGATCATTGACTTTTTTATTTTCATTTTTGTGAATATGGTGAGTTATCTGTTGGCTCTATTTAGAAACTCTTTTGAACTCTAAGCTAGTTTGAAGAAATGGTTTTGTTATTTGGAGATTGGATCTTGCAGTTCAAACCATTGGTTATGGGGTTTGAAAAGATCGTTTTTTTTTTGATGCATTTCTTTATCTCTTGTTGGGTCTTTCTTGTATAGGCTATTATGTTTGAGCCACCAATGCTAATGATTGCTTCAAAATTTGGGGTTTCTCTGTAAAGTTATTTTTGGTAAGTCACCTCTGGGTGCTCCATTGTACCTTGACTCTGAGAATGTATATTCATCTTTCTTATGAAATGGAGTTTGATAACATCATCTTGATTCACTGCTATCTACAGGAGAAGGTAAGCTCGATATTTTTCATTTTCTTCTCCTCTAAGATGAGATTTTAAAGGTTTTAATATTCTTCGTGTGGGATCAAAACTCTTGTATCTATTCTGAGTTTCAATGTTTTCTCCAATGACCCCTTCTTTTTTTTTACTCTTAAGGGTTGATTGATTCCCATTGATGGATTTTATGTATACTTGAAAACAATATCCTTCATTGCATAGCCATCACTAGAACTTTTATCTTAAATGGCTTTACCACTTTGCACTATCTAATTGCTTAATTGTGCCTCCTTTATGCTCATAATACTTTAAAAAATGATTCGTAAAATATCTTCTTGATTTGATCTGATAGATTTCTTTTGAAATTTTACATTATTAACTAATCTTTGTTTTGAAATACTTGGCTCCAAATATGGTAAACAAATTGTTAAAACCTATTGATAATAAAATTTCCCTTTGTTTCTCAAACTTCTCTTTGTGATTCGAGTTCAACTACTTTTTGCTTTGGGTATGTGTAATGAATCTAAAAATGTAATTCATTCTCTCGTTGAAGTAGATGTAGTTTTTCCTTTCTGGAAGCTCAATTTAATTTCTCTATAATATGTTTTTACTACTAGAGGCCTATGCTTTTATGATTATTCTTTCTTGATATCTTTACTTGTTTTCCAATGTTGAATACAATTGTATACATGAAAATCCTGCAATCTGTACTTTCTTTCTAAAGACAGAAATGAGAAGAAGTTACGAAAATATCTCTAAAATATGGATGTGTCTTCTTCAACATCGAGCATTTATTAACGAAACGAGAAAACATATATCATTTTTACTATAGACAAACAATTGTTTGAATGATGCTTTGTATAACTATGTCTCCTTCAATTTCAAATTCACTATAGATTTATCCTCTCGATCTAGGACTTGCTTTAACCTTCATGCTTAACGTAAAAGAAGGATCTTTCAAGTTTTGTAGACTATGATGAAAGAGTAAATTTATTTCTCTAGAACTGCAGTTTGTCTAATAATTTCCCTCTTAAGTTAATGATTTGAGAAGTACCTTAAGGTTATAAACTTCCTTCACTTGTACATAATATCTCGAAGGCATGCAATGAAGACTTATTCCTTGTCTCTTCCTTTTCATGGATCTACTTTGAAATTCCTATTGTACTTTGATTTTAGAGATAAAATGTAGCTTGTTCTACTTAAATATTCTTCCTTGAAGATCATGGATTGCAAACTTGTGTTAAATATTCCCCTAAGTTCTAATGGTTTTCTCTACTTGGGAGAAATGTAATACCTTGAATACTGTATTCAATTTACCTTATGAAATTCTCATCATTCGGTTTGAAGTATTTTCATAATGTGATTTCCTTCCTTGTAGAGATGTATAATTACATTATGCTTTTCTCATTTAAAGCTCAACATCCCATGTACTCAATACAAATAAAATATTGAGAGCTAAAATTTTCTCCTTTGTTAAAGATGATGCTTTCAAATGCATTATTTTCTTTTACTTGTTGCGTGATTAGCCTCGAAGTCTTGATCATTTTTTATGTTGTAAGAGAAATGAAATCTATAGATGTAGATGTAGTTTTGACTATAGATGTTATTCAGTGAGTTTCTGGAATTGCTTGATAACTAAAGCTTGTACTTTGTAACTTTGATCATTAGAGGTGTATTTTGTATTGGATGACTATAACTTAACTCTATTTATGAACTTCCTTATGATAGTTGATTGTTTCCAAATTGAGTTCTATTTTGTTCATCTCATGTATGATTTTTGCATTGTGTGTTGTGGCATATAGATTCCTTCAATTCTTTGGAAAATTACATTTAGATCTTGTAAGTTGTTGGAAAGTGGTTGAATTTTTAGGCCTTTCCTGAGTCTATAACATCATGAATATGGGTGATTTCCTTGAGTTTCAAAACTGAATCTTATCCCTCTTCTCTCGAAAGTATCTTGAATGAAACTTGCATCGTCACCACTTGAAAACTCTAGTTGGCCATCTTGCTATTCTTTATACTTTGTAAATATCCCATGACCTCGAATAACTATTTGCAATTGTATTCTGATCTTGATCAGAAGCTTCTTTTCTTCTACTTCTAGTTTTAGAAATCATGATCTATTTTGATTGAATTGATTGGTAACAACCTTTAATACTTGTACTCTTTTACACAGAAAATTGTTGAAGGCATGAATGAATTTTCTCATTTTTTCCTTAAAATTTTTAAGTGTTGAAAGTAATATGTACCTGTACTCTTTTCTTTACTTTGTATGATTCAGTGTTCCAATTCCTTAAATCCCATATATCATGTCTTATTTGAGAAGTAACTATAAGTTTTGATATTCATTATGTACTTTATACCTGGTTGTAATTTGATGAAAACTGATATTTTATGCTTGCATTTTCCTTTTCCTAAAACAACTCATAACTTGTATCATGTAGATTTCTTCAAAAGTATTTCCTTTTGTATAGAATAATCATTTATGCAAAATATTTCTACTTTTCATCTCAAGCACTGCACTGTACACATTTAAGAAGATAGTTAGAAAATATTTAGGATTTTTGGCCTCTCTTATGTTCCATAGTTTTTCTTTTCTCTTTCTTTTCTAAATGATTTTGGGAATCATATGTGCTGATGTAGAATACTTTGCTCTTATCAATTATGTATTTGTATATGATGTACCTTATGCTTCTATTTTTAGAAATCCATCTGCATGTAGTTATATAGTACATGGGTACATATCAAACCCTGAGCTCAATATTGATGCCTTCTTTTTCATTTTTCAGGTACACTATGACCGATAAGAGAGATGGATAAAAGATGGAGCTGGAGCTGAAGTGAAGAAGACTAGAAGAGAACCCAAGGAAATGATGGGTTTCTTCTATACTCTTTTACTTTTAACTTCATGCATATGTACTTCTTTCTTCAGTAGTTATGAGTTACATCCCACGGCTTGTGTGGGAAATATTGTACTTCTTCATGAATAAATAACATTTAATTTTTGTACTTGAGTTGTATACTTCTTTCTGCTTTCAGATTTATGACATGTATATTGATTGTATAATGAAATAAACAACTCAATCACATAATTAAATGTATTTACATGTAAAAATAATGAGTTTTGAAATACTTAACTTTAATAATGAAATCTCTTTCTTGTAAACTACAACTCTATTTTCTATTCCCAAATTTAGCATTTCACCTAAACTGTGATTCTTGCCTTCATCAAGGCAATGCATTAGTCCTTCGGGGATTTTGTTTTTCCTTGTTGAAGACGAACATGGAATGACAATCTATGTGAGGTGTTACATTTTGTAACAACACACATAATTGCAGATTACATGTAGTTAATTAATTACTGCAATTGAAAACATAATAAAACTATAATGCATTCCCTAGTTAGGTCCACTTCATCAATGCCATCCATCATAATGAAGTTTTGAGTTGCTTTTTTTACACAAGTGCAAAAATTGTCAACATTTCTGGTGATCCTGCAAGGAAATATGCCTACTAGCTTGTAGACCAATGCCTTGCTCTTGTCTATTGGGCATGGAGTTAAATCATATAACCAAAACTGCCTTTCCAAAAACAAACTAAAGCTAGGAAAGGATCTAGAAACCAGATCACATGCATGAATGCAATTTATTGAATTTGAAAACATGCAATGTGCATGAATGCACTTATTGAAAGGGAAATCCTACTCTAACCAAACACTGTAGGATTTTCAATAATAAAGTGTTTTTTTGAAACATACCATTCACGGAATCAAAATTTCCTCTCCATTCAGCCTTGAAAGATGAAATGCATTGTGTTCTTTGAAAGATGAAATCATGTAAGGGCCACTCCATATAGTATCAAAATTTATGTGGTTTCCTTTCTTTGTATGATCAATATCCCATTTTAACACAATATCTCCTTCATTGAAGACTCTAAACTTATCCTTCTTATCAAATGTTTTCTTGATCTATTTTTTATTCTTTTCCATGTTCAGATGAGCTTGATCTCTTAGCTCCTACAACTCCATTAATTTTGCATAACAAACCTACAATGGTTCATTATCAAGTAATTCCATCTAGTGTAGTAAATCCAATGCAAGCAACTCAACTGAGATGGGCATTCTTGCCTCTCTTCCATAAACAAGCTTATATGGTGAATTGTCAACTGATCTTTTAGGAGTCACTCTATCAACCCAAAGTGCTGAATTCAACATCAGATGCCAAGCTATTTGATTATCTTTGAGTGTTCTTCTGATGATCCTCAAAAGATTCTTATTAGTAATTTCAACTAATCCATTACCTTGTGGGTAATAATTAGATGATGTACTTAAATAAATTCCATGTTTAATAGCCCAATCTGTTACCTTTGCACCAAGAAATGCTAAGGCATTATCTAAAATGATAGTTGCTGGAACACCAAATCTGCAAACTATACCTTTGTAAAAGGATAGAATTGAAGTTTTGTTAGCTTCTTTTAAGGCTATTGCTTCAGTCCAATGTGTAAAGTAATCTGTAGCAGTCAAGATCCACTTGTGTCCTTATGACGAAGGTGGATTTATCATGCCAATAAAGTTGAGACCCCACTGCATGAATGGTTGATCTACTGAAATAGGTTATAGGGGAAACAAAGCTAAATGTTCTTTTCCAACAAATAAAGCACATTTCTTACACTTTTTATCCATTCAAAGTAGTCCTTGAAAATGTTGGGCCGATAATAACTAGCTTTCATAATTTTTAAAGTTGTAGTATGTGCTAAAAAGTGACCTCCTACAAGTTCTTCATGAAATTTAGATAATAGTTACTGAATTCTATCATAATCAATACATCTCAACAAAATTCCATTTATATCTCTTTTAAACAACACACCATCAATGAAAACATAAGGTACAACTTATAACTTGAAGTACCTTTGTTTATTCTTGTCCATACCTTCGGATAAGTATTGTGTTGTAAGTAGTTAACAAAATCAGTCATCCATCTTGATTCCTAAACTTCTTGACTGAGTTTAGGTTGTTGATTTTCTATTTGTGCCATAATATCTATCTACTAATACGTAATTTCAACATGTTGTTCTAAATCTTCGATTCTGCAGATTGTTGTTTTTCCATATCAGCAATTAGATGTTCACACAAATATTTTCCTTGAACTATTTTCACAACATGGATGTCAACATCATACTCCATAACCTTCGTAATCTAGCCTGCTCTCTTCTCATTCAACTCTTTGTTCAATAAGAATGCTTTAACACTTGGATGAGAGACTAAGACATGTATCTTATTATTGGAAAGCATGTACTTGAAGTTCTTCAATCCTCTAACTACTAAAAGTACCTATTTCTCAAGAAAGGTGTACCTTGTCTCGTAATCATGCAAACTTTTTCCAAAGAAAGCAATTGGTTGCTCAGTGTTTTCATCATTAACCTGAGTTAATATAGTTGAAATAGTCTTAGCTCTTGCAAGTGCATACATTGTAAAATCTTTATCAAAATTTAGATTTGCAAGAGTAGGAGCTTGTGAAATGGTTGACTTGATGGCCTCAAATCATTTTCTCCCTTCATTGGTCCAAGATAAATTCTTATCTTTCTTTAACATGGTTGTTAATGGCTTGATTAACGCTGCAAAATCTGGAACAAATCTTCTAACAAAGTTGATTTTTCCGAGAAAAATATGTAGTTCTTTCTTATGATGAGGCAAGGATAACTATGAAATAGATTCGATTCTAAAAGGATCAATAGTTAAACCTTGTTTAGAAACAATGTGACCAAGCAATTTACCTTGATGTACTAGAAAAAATGGATTTTTGGGATTCAAAGATATTCCAAACTATCTGCAAAGATGAAAAGTCTACCTTAAATGCATTAGATGTTCATCAGAATTTTTTGAAAATATAGTGACATCATCTAAATAAACCAATATGCATTTATTTAATAAGCTATGAAAATCCATGTCCATTGCACGTTGAAACGTTGCACGGCATTTGAAATTCTGAAAGAATTCTTTTATGACCATAAGTACTTGAATTTATGGTGAAGGTTATTTTTTATCTATCATCTTTACACACAAGGATCTGATTGTATCCACTGTAACCATCCAAAAGAGACAATATGTCTAAACCTGAAACTATTCTTAAAATATGATCCATATTGGGCAATGGATAATGATCTTTTAATGAAGCTTTATTAAGATCTCTAAAATCCACACATAGCCTAATTTCTCCATTCTTTTTTCGAATAGGAAAAATATTAACTACCCAACTTGAATTATTAATCGGAAAGATGATACCTAATTCGATCAGTTTAGACAACTATTTTCTCATTAATGGCTCAATCTTCGATTTAATGGACTTTTCTTCTGCCTAAATAGCTTGGAATTTGGCTATAATTCTATTGTATCTTTGAGCTAAAATGGGAATAGAAACATTTGTGAATTCTTGACATGATTTGATAAATGACTATTTTTCAGCTGAATAACATACCTTTCCGATAAATAGTTTCTTTTCATCATCCACCAAGATCTCCTCATAGTTATCTGCATGAGTAGAAATATTTCCTTTGTCTTTTCTTAACTGATCATCAGAACTGAAAATGTCTTCTAGTGTGACCAATCCTTGAGGAAAATTTTTGTCTTCAACTAAAAAATATGGTCACCATAGAAGTGTTGTAGTTTTTCTTGATTTACTGTAGAAAATTCAACTTCTTGCTACAAAAATTTGCAAATCTGTTCATCATCTTCGAAAACTTTCCAATTTTATTCATTGTCAGTACTAAAGGTCTGATAATTAGCTTTATATGTGGTTGTACTTTGCTATTTTCAATATTTTCTAGTACATCGAAGCTAGCACAAACTCATTGTCAATTTGTCTGCATGTTTATTTTTAGCTCTTGGGATAGATTGAATGTTAATAGCATCAAAATCATCTATTAAGTCTAAAACTCTATGTTTGTAATATTTCAACAATGAATTCTTACACACATTAAAGTTTTTCACTTGATTAATAACTAACTTCGAATCACCAAAAAATTGTAAAGTATTGATACCTCTCTTTTTGGCCCATTGCAAGCCATGAATTAATGCTTCATATTCAGCTACATTACAAGTACAAGAAAACTACATGCTTAAAGCTGAAAAAGTACCTTTCGTTTGAAGGGAAGTAAGCATTAAACCTGCACCTTGTCCTTTCTTATTTTTAGCTCCATCAAAGTGAAGCTTCCATATCCCTTCTACTATTTTTTATTTTGGATAGTAAGGAATTGGTGCATTTTCTTCATGTAAGCAATAAACACCAAACAAATCTTCTTCTACTTCTTTGAAAGAATCATAAGCATGTTCTTCTTGAGTATTTTCATCCATAAATAGATTAGAAACATCATCTAGTGTAGAAACATGTGTTGTAACATCAAAATTAGATTGATCTAAAGTTGCAGCATTTGAAACATGAGGCTCAATATGAAATCTAGCCAGAGGCTCTAAATTTATGGTAAATTTGGTTCCATACCTTGTATTAAAGAATAAAAATGACCAATCTGAAGAGAGATAACCTCTTATTTTTTTCAGTAAATCTCGTGATAAACATAAGGCAAAGTAGGGAGGTAAATCTACAATAGTCACATCTTGTAAAATAGTAACATTGGACAAGCATGTAAGGTTACCTCCAAATTTATGATAATGCCAATTGTGTTGGTTGTTGTTTCGTCTAGATGCAACATACTTTTCTCTATAGACTCATACTTGCAGACAAATTTTTCTGTAATTGATTTTGGCATAATTGTGCTACTTGCACCACTATCAACCATGCAGTTATGAACTAAATGATCTCCAATAATCATAGATAGATAAAATGGTGGTGGATTCTTGATATCATGAGCATTTAAGACCTTTTGAACCATCCATTTAACCTCTTTAATGTGGTCTTGCTCCATTGTTCCAAGGACCATGTCTGCTTTCTGGGCTTCCTTTTCTTTGGTTTTGATGAAATCTACAACTTAGCAAGCTCATGAGAAAGTAACTCTTGTTGTCCTGGAATACTTAGAGCATCCCATAGTGAAATATTAATATTATGCTTCTTCATTACCTCAACAATATTAAAAGAAGAAAATGTTTTTAAACAACTTCTATTGTTTTAGCATAAGCTTTAGTAAAAACTGACTCTACTTCAACAACTTTTAAAATCTGAGGTATGAAGAGTCTTTTGGGATTAGGATGTAATTGTTTTTATGGTCCTTTTGAGTTGAATTGCTTGTTATTTTTTGAGGAACAATAGAATTGTTAGCTTTTTTTGACCTGCACTTGTTGTTTTATCAGTGACTGTGGGTAGAACATGTTTGTTTTGTTGTTTTTCTCTCTCTTGAGCCTTTTCCTGGGACCTAGTTGTGACTACAATAAAATCTTCCTCTCTAAAGCTGACTAGATTCTATTATGGTGGTTTCTGACTATGAGCTTCTTGCTTCCCACCCTCCATTTGAGGCATGAATAATGCTTTAGGTTGAGGTTGTGCAATAAGGTTTATATTCAGGAATGCATTTGGACAATTGATAGCTGAATGAGGTTGATTACAAGGTTGACACCATTCTTCTAAAACCATATTAACTAGGACTAAAGCGCTAGATGAACTAGGAGCTTTTGGGTCAAATTTCCTTGGCTTATATGGTTGTCTATAATTCTAACTTTTTGATAATGCTTCCTATTCTATTGATTTTGCTGATTTTACTGATAAGGATCTTGATAAGGCCTACTAGGTTGAGCTAATTTGTTTTCAATTGATGTCAATTTGTTACCCATAGTCTGCAGATCCTTGAATACATCATCTGATGGAGCTAAAATAGTAGGCTCTATAATGGTGATAGTCTACATAATAGGTAATGAATCTGCTATAAGAGGCATTAAAGGCCTTAGTGTAAATTTTGAATAAGGTTATTTTCAGCCCAATGGCAGTGTCATAAGTGCTAGCAGAGTCTCTCCTCTCATAAAATGAATCATGGTTGAAATATCACTTTTTTAAGCCTCTCGAGATAGTATAGAAAAACATGTTCGACTTTGAGGCTTAATGCTAGATGGAATTGTTTCCCAAGTTCTAGCAAAATGAATGTTGAAACTAGTCATTAATTCATGAGGGGCTCTTTTAATTGTAGACATTTGCTCTATAAGTGATAAATGATCAGAATATTCTTGAAATTTCTTAAGCAATTTCTCTCCTAACTCATCCCAAGTTATTATGCTCCCAATTTCTAAGGTTCTATACCATTGCAAGGATTGTCATTTAAAGGATGTAGTTAGAAATCTTAAGGCTACATATTCATGAGTTATATTATGGACAACACAAAGAGCTGCAATGTCTTTAATATGCTCTATGGGAGTAATCTGATTTTCACTAGTGAATGAAGGTAAAATTTTCATGGAAACATTGGGAATATCATGATAAATTGGAATTACTAAAGGGCTGCCATTAGTAAAGGTCACAAAATTCCTAGGTGGTTGAATAGCCATTGAATAAATGGGATTTAAACAACAAGATTAATACATGGTGAAGGAAGACTAGGAGGAGGGGTGCCAAAACCAGGCCTATTATAAGGTAAGGTATTTCCAAATCTTATTGTTCTTACAAAATTGAAAGGCAAAGAAATAAACTCAAAAGGAATTCCTCTTACCAATGATCTTGTAGTAACTTTAGTCATGGAACATGCTGCAAAACTAGTCTGAAATCAGCCTTATAGAGTCACCACATAAATCTTTTGATCTTTACGATAAATTTATGTAGCTTATTGCTCCAAAATGACTTTCTTTCACTATAAATATGTTGTAAATTGTTGCAAATCTCATTCATGGTCCCACCATGCATGAAAAAAAAAATTATCTCTCGAAAGCATACCCTATTGAGAGATGACTGTAGGGTTTCTAAGATTTCTCTGAATCTCTCACTTTTATAGATATAATGGAAACACCTGAGGTCTGTGGGTATACCTATTGTTTAGGTGAATCTCTGGCATTAAGGATGGTTCCTTTTTAATGTATCCTAAACTATTTTTTTGGGGTTTTGAGGGTAAAAGATGACTGTAACTCAATTTGAAAAGGGGGTGATACACCAAAATTGTTGAGGGATTTGACTGAGTATATGCACAATCAAATTGAGAGTGAAATCTGGATGCATGAACCAATGGTTTTCAGCAGAATATTAAGGCAAAAACATTTATGTGTTGAGAGATAAATCACATCAAGACAATAACCCAAACATGCACACTAAGATTATGCGAAAAATACCAAATTTGGAGAAAGGTAAGAGGATTATCGGGGAATTTTACATTCACAAGAATTAATGAGATATACACACTCTTTGCAAATGATTGGAAAGGAAGAAATTGAGTCTCATTCAAGGAAAAAATTGACAAAAATTACTTCAACACTCCTATGTCTAAAAAGCTCTCCATGTGCCTTAATAACACACAATATATAGCAATATTATTCACCCATCCCATCCTAAAAATAGGCTAAAATTTGTACTCGCCCATGCATCCTATTTTTATCCTTTTATCATAAATAATAAAAGAGATAAAAATAAGCATGCTAATTACAAAGAGGCAATTAAAAGCCTGAGTTACAAAAATACATTTCAGTCAAACTACAGTTGACTGATCTATTTTTAATAAAGTAGGATGAATAATTTGGCTAATAATAGCCCTTTCTTGTTGTGTAAGTCTTCTCCAATGTGCATGCAATTTGTTTGATGTGACACTTGTAACTTGATCCATTTGCAATGATAAATTTAGCATTCTTTAATTTTGTCCCCTTGGATGCACATGCAAAAATTTAATCTCTGTGTGAGAAAAAATAATTCCTTTAATTACAATACTTTGCAAAATATTCACCCATGTATTTCATCTACCTTTTTTCTTATGCTTGACATCTCAGGCACATACTCCATTTTGCATGCTGATAATGACATCTTTATCTTTTGTGACTACATGCAATATTATCTCCTATAAGCATAATTTATTCAACCTCCAAATTTCCCACTATGGGGACCACCTTGAGAATGGTGTAAACGTAATTTCCCTTGCATGAATAATTTCCAATTGTTTTTCCTTCTATAATTTGAGGATATTAAGGTAATTTGGTTTGTTTTAAGGAATATTGATTCCTTTGACCTGGCATAGGAATGCATGTTATTTTACCTTTTTGGTGTCATCATGGTTAAAAGGTGACCACTTGATTAATTTGGTTTGGACTATAATAACATGGTCTTATTTGGCATGATTGGCATATATTGTATACACCTTAGTCTAAGGTCTTCTTTTGAATAATCATGAGCTTTTTGGCCTTTCTAGCTAATCATGTATAACAATATTTAAAAGAGGTAATGATTTACCTTTTTGCTAATGATGGTTGTCGGCATTAGTATGTTTTAGACCTTAATTAGGTCACTGGCAATGTTTTTTGGATAATAATGAGGCTGGTCCCCTCTCCATGGGGACTCGACCCATTGTAAAAAAATTTTTCGGTGTCTTACCCTAATTAGGGTTTCATCAATGTTTGCCACGTCCGTACTCCCTGACTATTGTAAAGTTCAAGGAACTATGATCAAGGTTGGATTTTTTTTTTGCATGGAAATTGGTGAATGAATCTTGATCACTGATCTCTGTATATTTGTGATCATCACCATTGATGCTTAACCCCTGATGAGTTGGAAAAAGTGGTTGAGTTTGGATGAGGCAAAACACATCGAACCTAATGATTTTTCATTTGATGTTGAGCTCCGTGAGCTAGAGGAACTTTGCTCAAATTTTTTTACAAGTGCCATTGTTTTTATACTAAAAATGGATTCCTTGGCCTTTGATGGTGCTCTATTTTGTAGAGAAAATCTATGATATTTGTAATTCTATTTCGAGAGCTTTCTTCTTTAGATGATATTTTCATTGTATTTTCTTTCTACTTCTAATTCTCAAAATGTGTGGCTTATTTTGCAGAGGAAATGACAGGTGTTAACATACGAGGTAAGGATCTTATCTTCTTGAGCTTTATTTGTATTCACAAACTATGATTTGCTTTGTTGAGGCTGAATTTACTTTTATTTCCTCCATGCCATTTTATGGGTTTTTTGAATATGACATTTGTGCTTTCAACTGATGGGTATTTTGATTTATAGCTCCCAAGGGTTTCTTTTGAACAATGTAGGCTCAGATTTACTCCTTGAGCTCTAATTTTTTGGGTAAGTGTATACTTTGAGCTCTTTGATGTTTCAACTACTGCTTTCCTTGCAAAAATAAGTTGTTATGATTTTCCTTGCCTTGGAGCTCCCAAATATTGCATTCTGGTGCTTTCTCTTGAACTATGAGTTCAATGTTATAGGGTTTTCATATTGAGTTTGATTTTGCAGTAAGCTTTGAGTATTGTGGCCATTATCACAATGATTTGATTTTTGTTCTCCCTATTACTAGACCCTATATTTATCCAAGTTTTTAAGAAAACAAGATCTGGATTTTTCCGAGCATGTTAACATTTTATTCGCCATGTAGAGGGGAAATTTCTTCTCTTCCTTCCACTGTTGGTGATTTATCTTTGTAATTGTTGTCCTTTATCCTAATCGGCCTTCTAGGTTGAGATGGAATCACACAAATCTGGTCTAGATCGTTGAATTTCTGAGTTTTCATTTTTGTGAATATGGTGAGTTCTCTGTTGGCTTTATTTAGAAACTCTTTTGAACTCTGAGCTAGTTTGAAGAAATGGTTCTGTTATTTGGAGATTGGATCTTGCAGTTTCGAACCATCGGTTATGGGGTTTGAAAAGATCATTTTTTATGCATTTCTTCATCTTCTTGTTGGGTCCATCTTGTAGAGGCTAATATGTTTGAGCCACCAATGCTAATGTTTGCTTCAAAATTTGGGGTTTCTGTGTAAAGTTATTTTCTCGGTCAATCACCTCTGGGTGATCCATTGTACCTTGAATTTGAGAATGTATATTCATATTTCTTATAAAATGGAGTTTGATAACATCATCTTGATTCACTGTGCTATCTATAGGAGAAGGTAAGATCCATATTTTTGTTTTCTTCTCCTTTGAGATGAGCTTTTACAGGTTTGAAAATTCTTTGTGTGGGCTCAAAATCTTATATTTGTTTCGGGTTTCAATGTTTACTCTAAATGTCCCCTTCTCTATTTTTACTCTTAAAGGTTGAGTGATGCCCATTGATGGATTTTGTGTATACTTGAAAACAATATACTTCATTTTGTAGCCATCACTAGCACTTTCTCTTAAATGTCTTGACAATTGTGCACTATCTGATTTCTTAATTGTGCTTCCTTGATGCTCATAATACTGAAAAAATGATTTGAAAAGTATCTTCTTGATTTGATCTGATAACTTCCTTTTGAAATTTTGCATTTTTAATCGAGCTTTGTTTTGAAATACTTGGCTCCAAATATGGTAAAAAAATTGTTAAAATTTGTTGATAATACAATTTCCCTTTGTTTCTCATCTTCTGGTTGTGATTCAAGTTCAATTACTTGCCTCGGATATCTCGTAATAAATCTAAAAATGTTATTCGGTTAATTCATATGTAGTTTTCCATTTCGAAGCTCGCTTTAATTTCTATGTAATCTGTTTGTACTACTTTGGAGGGCTTATGCTTATTATTATTCTTGCTTGATATCTATACTTATTTTCTAATGTTGAATACAACTATATACATGAAAATCCCGCAATCTGTACTTTCTTTCTATAGACTAAAATGAGAACAAGTTAAGTAACTATTTTGAAAATATGGATGTGTCTTCTTCCACATCGAGCATTTGTTGAGGAAACGAGAAAACATGTATCATTTATACTATAGAAAAACAATTTTTGAATTATGCATTGAAGAAGTATGTCTCCTTCAAATTTCAAAATCATTATAGATTTATCCTCTATCTAGACTTGTTTTAAACCTTCATGCCTAATCTGAAAAGGAGGATCTTTCAAGTTTTGTAGACTGTGATGGAAGAATAAATAAATTTCTCTTGAACTACACTTTGTCTTGTAATTTCCCTCTTAAGTTAATGATTTGAGAAGTACCTTCAGGTTATAAACTTCCTTCACTTGTACCAGATCTCTAAAGGGATGTAATGAAGATTTATTCCTTGTGTCTTCCTTTTCATGGATCTACTTTGAAACTCCTGCTGTACTTTGATTTTAGAGAGAAAATGTAGCTTGTTCTAATTAAAAATTCTTCCTTGAAGATCATGGACTGAAAACTTGTGTTAACTCTTCCCCTAAGTTATGATGGTTTTTTCTACTTGGGAGAAATGCAATACCTTGAATACTATATTCAATTTACCTTATGAAAGTCTCCTTGGTTGATTTGAAGTCTTTTCATAATGTAATTTTCTTCCTTGTAGAGATGTATAATTACATTATGCTTTTCTCATTTAAATCTCAACATCCCATGTACTCAGTACACATAAAATATTGAGATCTAAAAGCTCCTTTATTGAAGATGATGCTTTAAAATGCATGATTTTCTTTACTAGTGCGTGATCTACCTCTGAAGTCTTGATAATTTTTATAGAGAAATGAAATCTATAGATGTAGATCAATATCATTGACCTAGATGTTATTGAGTGAGTTTCTGGAATTTCTTGATAACTAAAGCTTGTACTCTGTAATTTGCACCTGAAATTCATAAGTTGTAGTGGCATTTCCTAAGTCTTTCACTTTGATAATTAGAGGTGTATTTATTATTGGATGATTGGAGGTTAACTCTGTTTATGAAATTCCTTATGATAGTTGACTGTTTCCAGATTGATTTCTATTTTGTTCATCTCATGTTTGATTTTTGCCTTGTGTGTTGTGGCATATAGATTCCTTCAATTCTTTGAAAATTACATTTAGATCTTGTACGTTGCTGGAAAGTGGTTGAATTTTAGGCCTTTCTAAGTCTCAGTAACATCATGAATATGGGTGATTTCCTTGTTTTTTAAAACTAAATCTTATCCCTCTTCTTCAAAAGTATCCTAAATACGGAAAATCGCATCTTCACCACTTGAAAACTCTAGTTGGATTTCTTGTTATTCTTTGTACTTTATAAATCTCCTATGACCTAAATAAGTATTTGCAATTGTATTCGATCTTGATCGAAGATTCTTTTCTTCTTCTTATAGTTTTAGAAATCATGACCTATTTTCATTGAATTCATTTATAACCTTGAATACTTGTACTCTTTTACACTAATCATTGTGTAAGGCATGAATGAATTTTCTCATTTTCTCCTTAAAATTGTTAAGTGTTGAAAGCAATATATACATGTACTCTTCTTATTTACTTTATGCTTCATTCTTCCAATGCCTTAAATCCCAAAGATCATTTCTTATTTGAACAATGCTCGTAAGTTTTGATATTCATTTTGTACTTTATACACATGGTGTAATTTGATGAAAACTAATATTTTATGCTTGTATTTTCCCTTGAGTTTGTAACATCATGAATATGGGTGATTTCCTTGAGTTTTAAAATAGAATCTTATCCCTCTTCTTTGAAATTATCCGAATCTGAAAATTACATCTTCACCACTTGAAAACTCCAGGTTGGTTATCTTGCTATTCTTTACACTTTGTAAATATCCCATGACCTAAATAAGTATTTACAATTGTATTCTGATCTTGATTAGAAGATTCTTTTATTCTACTTCTATTTTTAGAAATCATGATCTATTTTCATTGAATTGATTGGTAACAACCTTGAATACTTTTACTCTTTTACATTGATCATTGTTGAAGTCATGAATGAATTTTCTCATTTTTCCTTAAACGTTTTAAGTTCTAAAAGTAATCAGTACATTTACTCTACTTCTTTACTTTATGATTTAGTGTTCCAATGCCTTAAATCCCATAGATCATGTCTTATTTGAGTAGTAACTATAAGTTTTTATATTCATTCTTTACTTTATACCGGATGTAATTTGATGAAAATTGATATTTTATGCTTGCATTTTCCTTTTCCTAAAACAACTCATAACTTGTATCATGTAGATTTCTTCAGAGACAAGTATTTCCTTTCGTATAGTAATAATTTATGCAAAAAAATTATAATTTTCATCTCTACATGTACCTATACACTTAAGAAGATAGAAAATATTTAGGATTTTTGGCCTCTCTTATGTTCCATAGTTTTTCTTTCTCTTTCTTTTTTGAAATGATTATGGGAATCATATGTATTGATGTAGAATACTTATCTTATCAATTGTGTATCTATATATGATGTACCTTATGCTTCTATTTTTAGAAATCCATCTAGCATGTAGTTAGATAGTACATGGGTACATATCAAACCCTGAGCTCAATATTGATGCCTTCTTTTTCATTTTTAGGTACATTGTGACTAATAAAAGAGATGGATAAAAGAGGAGGTAGAGTGAAGAGAAGAAGACTAGAAGAGAACCCAAGGAAATGATGGGTTTCTTCTATACTCTTTTACTTTTAACTTCATGCATATGTACTTCTTTCTTCAATAGTTATGAGTTACATTCCACGGCTTGTGTGGGAAATATTGTACTTCTTCATGAATAAATAACATTTAATTTTTGTACTTGAGTTTTATTATTATTTCTACTTTAGTTTTATGACATGTATATTGATTGTATAATGAAATAAATGACTCAATCACATAATTAAATTTATTTACATGAAAAAATAATTAACTCTCTTTCTTGTAAAATGCAACTCTATTTTCTATTCCCAAATTTATCATTTCACCTAAACTGTGATTCCCACATTCATCAAGGCAATGCATTAGTCCTTCGGGGATTTTTTTTTCCTTGTTGAAGACGAACATGGAATGACAATCTATGTGAGGTGTTACATTTTGTAACAAAGACACATAGCTTAAGATTACATGTAGTTAATTAATTAAATATAATAAAATTGTAATGCATGGAAATATAATAAAATTTTAATGCATTCCCTAGTTATTTCCACTTCATCAATGTCATCCATTGCAATGAAGTTTTGAGTTACCCATTTTTGTACAAGTGCAAAAATTGTCAACAACTACTTCTCCCTTCTATATTGTCAAGATATTTACCGATATGAAAGATCAATAAAGCTATATTTATAAAAAAAAATCTTAGTATAAATTTTTCCATCCTTGTGTTCAAATTTTGAAAGCTTCAATCCATCTCTTCTTGTTAAAATTATTTCTTGATTCATGCATTACATTGGTTGCTCTTCTTAGAGAGAAAATAAGAAAAGAGTTTTTCAATAAAATTTAGCTTTCCATGGTTCATTCTTCCTTATTACCTCTCGTAATATTTTCTCAACTAGAATAAAGTCATGTTGATCAATAGTAAAATGGTTATAGGAATGTATATATATACACTCAATTCATATACCATAATAATTACCTCACTTTGTGAAATCGGGGAAAACCTAAAATTTATAATCCTTGATTATGTTTAAAACTCGGCTTTTTGATATCCCTTCATATATATAAATACACACACAACACAAATATATATATATATATATATATATATATATATATATATATATATATGTTAGGATATATTTAACAAAAAGTATATATAAAAATCATGTTACCAAAGTAATCGACTAGGCTGAATTTGTTTCACCGTGATTTTTGTAGTGCTCAACACATATTTGTTTTGTGGGAATATAGATATATACCCCTATTCATGTATATGAATATATATTTATCCACACATGTGAATAACCAAATAATCCCTTGTTATTTGCCAACAAAAAAAAAGAATGGAATAATAAAACCCTAAATGGGGAGATTAATCTCCAAGATTGTCAAATAAGGAAATCCCTTCCTCTGTGAGATGAAGCACTAAACTCTTACATGGATTTTTCCTTCTCCCACCTTCTTCCTCCTCCTTGGATTCAACCTGTAAAATGGGACGTAAAATAAAACAAAACAAAAATAATAAGGAAATAAAAAGAAGAGGATTAGGGTTTGCTAGAAATCCTTAAGATGTAGAGATGGGATTAAAAGGATCCTACACTAGAGATTAATTCCTCACACTTTTAAGTTATGGGATTTAAAAGTTATATTGGGGGTAAGGGGTGAATTAATTTAATGGGTACTTTAGAGTATTAGGGACTTTGCTAGGTTTGAACTTAAATAAGACTCGTAATATTATTGGCTAATAAATAAATGGTTTTTCTTAGGTGTAATTGAGTCAATTATTTAAAGGGGTGATTAAATGTTAAATCAGATTTTAATAAGTTAATAAATTAAATATGTTAAATGTTAACTAAGGGTGCTCTTTAACCCGACATGAATATAAATTAAAATAAATTAGCATTAATATAACACATAAAAACAAAATTTCTAAGATTTTAGTAGTTTTGATTGGGTTTGGTCATGCCAAATATAGGGCACTACATCCAGGTGTCAAAGACACTTTGGGTAATTTTAACATTAAATTAATAAAGGTTAATTTCTATAAAGGTATACTACTTAAACAATTTCTGCAACCTTTTACAAACTTATAACCTACCCCTTCATGTCGTACACAAGATGCTTGTATGTGGTAAAAAACTTCGTTTAGTCAGGGATTTGGGATGTAGTGATCTAGAGGAAATTTTTTATCTTTAAATATTCTCATAATCATATGCACCCTAGGTAGTATGGAAGAGCCTTCTGATAGATTTCGAATGCATATTGGAATGCGTGGATTGGAGAATGTATGCTCTCGGTGCAACTGGTCAAAGTTCAGTCAACCTAGTGGTCAAAGGGAGTAACTAGAAATTACGTGGCACTGGGAAAAAAGGTTGCTTTTTCACGTCGATCTCTTTGATAAGAGAGAATTTAGTTGTGAGAAAAAGAGGCTAAAGTTTGTAATGTGAAGGGATCCCAACCGCCATGAGGACTATTTTATTAATGCCGATGTGGTGGGTCCTCAAGCCACCATGTGGCTTGCTTCCACAAGTTGAATTCTCTTGATATGCCTATCGAGGAGTGACAAGTGGACTATGCCTTTCAAGTTTGCATTGTAGGATTAATTGGAGCTCAACGAGCTATATCTCTAGCTCGATGGGGTGGTCAAATCCCCATCGAGCCCTATATTATTCTCAATGACCGAGTTGATTACATTTTATGCCACAATGTTTGGGTCAAATTTCTATTACCTTGGTTGAACCATTTTTCAGACTTATCTATTCGACCATAAAATTCCACGTATACCGGTGATTTGACCGCTTAGGAGTATTTCCCTATAGTTTTTCAAACCAACATTGGTGGATACATCTAATAGCTTGACGCCCTCATATTACATGGGGTAGCTCAAACCAACACCGCACAACTCATTGATAACTCGGTCAAGAGTCGGGAGGCCCAACAAAAGGGGCACACGTGGAGGTAGCAACACATACAATGGACAGGGCATCCATTCTTACAAACTTACCCACCCTTCTTTCTATTACATGTGGGATATCCCACTTACCTGCAAAATAGGCACCACACAAAAGGATCCCCACCACTCGAACCCAAGATATCATGCTTTGCTTAAAACAATCCCACTAGCCAACATGTCACCAAGTTGCCACGTAGGGTAATGGAGCGATATGAGTATTTGTAACTAGGAAATATTTCTATACTTTTAATTATTTCATTGGTTATAAATTGGTTCTGAATGAACTCGGAGATGTAGGAAATTTCCGAACTCCGTAATCAATTTTTGTTGTCTTGGGAGTCTTTTTACGATTTTTCACGAAGCTTTTAATCAGATAAAAAAATTATATTTGATTAAGCATTTTCATTATTAAATTGGAAGAATGGATTAAATGTAATAAATTTCAGTATCCATAACCCACTTCAGAAAGTGAACTGATATGCAAGATTAAGTCAATTTAATTCCATAAAGTTGATTTTTAGTCCTTTGTCCTTGTGAACGTTTTGAGTTAGAATTTTCAACTTACGTTTTCGGATCATGTAGTTCCCATATGCCTAAGTTGTGTGCCCCTAATTTTGGACCACATATATTAAAGGTGTTATAATATATAATTGGGGTCTTGTAGCAACGTATCCCTCCGAGCATGATCCAGGGGAGGAGATGGATCATCGGGTAGAGGATACACCACCATATGAGGGTGCACACTCAAAGCCACATCAAAATGACACTAAAATATGGGATAGGTATCGTATTCATTCTATTCACCTTGAGAGAGTGACCTTTCTTCGTCATAACCACTCTCATAGCATTAACGGACCATTTTAGGAGGGAATACCTCATTCTCGGATGAGAGGATGGTTTGACATCATTGTCGGGATCGCGACATAGGTAACGTGATTAGGGATCTCTTTCATCTACAACAGTCTACTTACATTGGAAAATCATATGGATTTGATTCTGAGTCATGGCTCTTAAGCCTCGACAGCTTGCTTTGGATTGTGTTTTCATGTGGATCTTGCACCTGCTTAATCACTAAGTGATCTCATGCAACATTGGAACATCCCCAAAGTGTGGGACCTTTTCACCTTGCGATAAACCTCTAGAGAAGGTCGGCTTCCTTTGAAACTTGGTGCACTTGATTTAAGACCAATGTGCAAGGCTATAACACTTGAAATAAAAATATGTCTTGAGATAAAGGATAAATAAGTTTAACAAAAAAACTAAAATGGTGATGCACCAAGAATAAATTGAACAAAAAGATCTACTTTATTTACACAATCACTATTACAAAACAACATACATCATGCACATTTCATAAAATATTTTCAACGAATGATATAATTGAATATAAAACTCAAATGATAGAAACGAAGCAAAGATTTTCCACAACTGAAATATGGATATTTTATATCACATTCCACAAAAATTGAAAATGATAACTGATTTAAAGGAAAATTAATCCATCATACCCAAGGAATTAACATTCATAAGTGCTAGATAAATCAATAAATTACACAATATACCAGATAATTGATGGAAAAATATTGTTCTAAATATAATTAAAAGGCTCAAAAAAATTCTCAAACTCTCTCAAAACCAGAGAGTACTTTCACAAATATCCCAAAGTATTTAATCCATAATGCATCTAACTATTTATAAACTAAAGAGGTTGAGCGATTATAGCTCCACCCCTAACTAATTAAATACTAAAAATAGAGTGCATTAATGTCTTAGGGAACAACCTCCCATAAAAATAGAAAAATAAGTTACATAGGTTTGACCAAGTCAACCCTGCAACTTTGACTGATCCAGAGCTTGGAGGTTGTCCAACAATGGCTATCAAGCCTAGCTAGGACTGATAGCATCCTTTTCTCACTCGATTCTTATTCCTTGGCTTTTGTGGCTACTTTGATCCTGTACTCAAAGAAACTTTTTATGATACCTTGAATACGTCCTCTTCTACTCCGGCCATACATACTAACTTATCACATTTGCAGTCTCAACTTCCTTGGAAACTTTGGTTGGAAACCTCTTAACCTTGTTCACAACCTTCTTAAGCTGATTTACAAAATTTTTATATGAAACCAATTTGTAAATGGAGTCAATGCCAAAATTCTTTGTTACATCTTCATCTTCCTTAACCAAGCTTTTGAAATTCTCCATAATTTTATCAATAGGGAGAACATCAACGGTCTCATTGATAAATTTATAGTGGATATTTTCAAACTCTTCTGAAATATCACTCAATCCCTCAACTACTTCAATTTATTTCTCATCTAACTTTGTTATGAGACCTTGTAATACATATGCCATGAATTCCATGGCATTTTGAATTAAAACTACTTTGAAACATCTCCAACTACACCCTCATAAGAGAGTAGATTTGAATAAATATTTATAATCTCTTTCTAATTCTTCAAAGTAAGATCTAAATTATCATTTTCTTCAGTGAGAATCTTATCCAAATTCATCATGGAAACCTTTTCAACATACAAATCATTATAAAAATCAACGTCCATTTTGATCATTAGATATACATCTTTAATCAAACATTCCATCCAAATACCAATCGTTGTTCCTTTCTAACTAATATTTTCCACCATATGGTAGGACTTATCATCAAAGCTTGAAGAAATGGAAAGGGTGGTTGTAACTTGCATCAGATGTGTAATATTAGTGAGAAGAGAAGTGAGCTTCTCAACTTTTCCTTTCAACTCATCCTTGGTTGCCTTATCTTTGTCATATTTCTCTAATAGATTACCTAGGGCCACCTACACATTGTGTTTATCACCTTCGTGAATAGATCTCCTAAGAGAGAACTTAAAATTATAGTAGTTCTGCTTCCATAATTGTCTCTTTTGTTTTATCCATTTACTAGAGTGTAGTTATTTCAACAAACCTTTCCCTAGATTGGTTAACCGATATGTTAGATATGCTTCTAAGGTATTTTAGATTGCCTCTTGGGAATGGTATCTAAGATACTTAAGTCAACCACATAAGAAATAGGTACCTTCCTTTTTCTTAGGATTTTGATGAAATATCCATTCAGGTATAGCATAAGATGATGTATAAGACATCAAAGGCATAGTTATAGTAGAGCTTTGAACACTTGACAATACAATGGAACTAGTGGTAGTCACCGAAGGTGGTAATTATGTACTAACAATAGAAATTTTAGTTGAAAAAATAGCCTCAAGAATAGATGAAATAGAAGAAGAAATGGGAGGGAACTACTGAGGAATTGGAGTGGAAAATGGATATCTTATTATCTCTCCTACTGAGAGTGTAGGGAGAGAAGAAAACACTTGAGCCATGGAAGGATTTGGAATGGAAGAAACGAGAGTGGAAGAAATGGAAGATAGTACTAGAGGAAGGGTGAAAGGTGTGGGGAAAGTGGATTTGAAGGTGGTGAAGATGGGAGAGAAGAGGAAAGAGGTAAGTTTTATAACTAGGAAGTAACTGGTGAAACACTCAAATAAACTACTTCAGTAAGATGAAACTCTAGAGGTGTTGGTTTTGGCAATAAGAGCCTCAATAAAGACCCTAAACATTAGAAAAAAATAAATCTTACGTACCTTTATAATGGGCATGAGATTCAAAATTTTACCCTTGGAAGGAGTAGGCTGACATGTCATTGACTGAGCTTGTATTGATTCTACAAGTTGATCTGACACTTTGGGTGTGATTCCCAAAGTTTCCAGATACTCATAGGTTCTCCTTAAGATGGGGCCCACCCTATCTTTTGTATTGCTGCATTCTTGATTTGACCAATTAATCCAAGGTAATGGTTGGTTAACAACATTATCTCTTTTATAAGTAGGATCTAATACCTCCTCATCATCTTTTATACCTTTAGGGACAACTGCAATCCCATAGCGAACTACTTCACCCAAATTCAACCTCTCAAATTCCCTTTGCCTTACAATGATTTTGTCCCGACAGTGAATCCAAATGTCCTCAAGTTGGGAATATGCACACTAGCTAGCCTCGTTCTGCCAAACTTATCCCAATAATCAAAGTTAGTCCTTGGATGAAAATTCCTTAGAGTGACTTGAGACATTTCTCCTTCCACATTTTTGGCCTTGTGAATATTCACACATGAATATCTCCCTATAGTAATGGGAAACTAGACTCTCACCTTATGTCGATTATGTTGGATTTTTTGATAATCAAGTAATTGATGAACTAGCTCCAACAACACCCACTTATCGATAGGACATCTAGGAAATTTATTTGGAGCTCCTATGCGAACCCTGGCACTCTAATATAGGTAAATGTTGGAAACTAAAGATAAATTCCTCCCCACTCCCACACTTCCTACCAAGATTCATATAAAATTATCTGATTATATAAATACTTATCAAAATAATACAATAGAACAATAAATAAGGCATCGTTCACTCTCCTGAAGTGTTTAGAACCCTCTTCCATGGTAAGTTATGGGTAATATTCATATATCTAAACAAAGCTTCTGACTCCCTTTGGATCCAATCCTAAGTACTCTCATCATTGTAGTCACCGCATAAACTAGATAAGAATCCATAAATAAGTTCTTTGAGGTCTACATCTTTTCTAATTGGAAACATATCAAATTGTTTATATGCTCACCCCACCAAATAAACTCTTTGTTCTTCTTAATCGTGGCTATGTATAGAAACATCCACTCTTAAAACTCTCTAGCCACAGAAGACCTAAAACCTTACTCAATAGTGTAATTATATCATTCACCTCTTGAATGAAATCTAAACAGGGGAAGTGTCTTAGGAATATTTGACATTGTGCCTTTAGTTTTAGCCAAGTAGCTCTTGGGAACGAACTTTGTGCAAACTTCATTTTCCACCACCCAATGCTCAATTGTGGACTCAGGGGAAATTGTGGCATATTCCTCTACATCGGATTTTAAAAATATCCTTGAAGAAATCATTGTCCAATCTGATTACAACATTCCCATCATCATCTCTTACTAAATGGGTAGCCTTTTCAAGTGCAAGGTTAGTGGCTAGCACAAACTCAAGGCATTGTATAGATGAAGGAAAATCATATAAGAGGAAGCCCGCTATCATAAATTTCTTGCATCCAAGGATTCTTGTTTTGAGCCTTAACCCTTTGCCAAAACTCATCCATATCTATGTGTCTAAAATCAGTGTCTCTGATATTTTCTAAGTTTGAAGATATGCTGGAGGGAGGAGACACCCCTAAATAGGTATACTTCATCTTGTCCTTTCCTTTTGAAGAAGAAGTAGACATTATCTTGTTTGAAAATTTACAAAATTTAGAATTCAGAGCTTGTGTATACACCTGAGAAACAATCTATAGAAACCATCCCGAACTTCCGAAAATCTGAAGTCTAAAATCCTAAATTTTGGACTTTACACCCTGTAAGAAGTTTGAGAAAAACTCCAAAAACCCCAAAATCAAACTTATAAAATTTCAAAACCCAAATTTCAAAAATATTCTCCTTCCAAAATCTAAAGTTGAAAAATTCTAAAACACAAATTTCAAAAACTTCCTAAAGCTACAATCTCCAAAACTTGAAAATGAAAAGTTCCAAGTAACAAAACTCTTCGAACTCTAAAAAATGCAAACCTCTCAAACCCACACAATCTCTCAACTTTGAAATGAAATATTTCCAAAGTATGGAAGCTACAAGACACTAAAAAGATACTAAGTCTCAACTTTGAAATCTAAATTGGCATTCTCTTAGGCTCCAAATATAAGGAAATATGATGCCTGAAAGTTACAAAACTTGTAATTCTGAGTCAAATATTGTTGCTCACGACAAAAGAGAATTAAAAACGTGTGGAACACAATCAAAAATCCATATTTGGGATTAAAATAAGATCTATGAGACAATGAGGAGAAGGAGGCCAAGAAATAAGAAAAGGAAAAAAAAACCCCCAGGATGCCAAAATGAAACCAAACTTTAACCAAAAATGAAGAAAATATAAAAATATTACCTTAAAAATTCCTTAGGAAGTACGGAGAAGATTTAAGTAAAATTTAGCATGTCAAAGTACATTTACTGTGAAAATGATAGGTAAAAATTGAATTTTTTATAGGTAAACCAAAAATTAATGCCCAAGTTTCGACATGTGTGAGGTTGTTGAGAATTTAATGTTTTGAAGGTCAGAGTCTCAAATTCCCACGCGAACCGTTTTCATTATGAAATCAAACCCCCGAAACCTAAAAACGTGAAACCCTCAAGTTCCAAAAATTTATATTTTTAGATTTTGAAACTTTTCTTCTCAACCTTTTCAAAAGACCCACAAAATATCAAAAACCCGAAATTCGTAAGTTCCAAAATTTCATAAATTTGGGTTTTCATATTTTTAAAATTTCCAAAGTATTTTTTGAAAAATGTAACAAACAATATGCATTAAAAAACCTCCAAGTCCGAATTTTAAACTTTGTAAATAATGACACCCTTTGAATTCTACAAGAAAAAAACATAAGTAGAAACTTGAGACCTAAATTCTGATTTTCACATGATAAGGAAAAATTTCATAGTAAATTTTTTTATAATGGTAGGACAAAGAATTTGCAAATAATTTTTTGCCCTTCTAAAGAAAGATAACTTGTAAGGTTAAACTTTTTGGTTACATATCTTTAAGTAATCCATTGGGTAAATTAGTCTTAAATCTCTAAAATACTCAAAACAAACACAAATACTCAAAACACAATGATAAGAAAAATAGAAAAAAGAAAACACTACAAAAAATGTGCAAAGAACTTAGAGGAAAAATACCTAAACTAAACTATACAAGGTAAAGCCTCTAAAATTTATCTTTGAGATCCATCCCATTCACATGAATGATCAGTTCTTCTCCATTGATCCTAGATAGTTAAAAAACATTTCCTCCTTACAACTTTTAATACATATAGTCTGCTCCAGAGAGCATCAAACTTGGCATGCATCCCTGGCTTGGCCTTATCAACATCCCATTTGAGAACTAAATCTCCCTCCTAAATTTTTTTTTGGATGCCTTCCTATCAAAAATTTCTTAGTCTAAGCCTAATGTTGCTCCAAAGTTTTCATTGCTTTGTTCCTAACTTCCTCCAACTCCATCAACATGATAAACTTGATTGTCATAGGATCACTTTCCATAACCTCTAGTTGATGTGCCAACTCTAAAGAAGGAAATTCCAAGGATAGCAGAATTTTTCTTCTCTACCATACACAAACATGAAAGGATAATTTCCGATGGTCGTATTAGGTGTGATCCGATCTGCACACAAATAATTTTTAAGTTGTGTGTGAGAATTCCTTCTATTGGTTTCCATTTTGCATTTGATAATCCGTATGAGGTTCTTATTGCTAGATTTAGCCAATTTGTTTCCTTGAGGATAGTAATTGGATGAAGTCTTGAGATAAAATCCATTCTTAATGGCCCATTCACTCAACTTTAGACCAAGAAAATCCATTTCATTATCTGAAATAACTATAAATGGAACACCAAACCTCGTCATTATGCCTTCTAAGAAATCAAGAATGACCTTTTCATTACCTTCCTTCAATGCCACGACTCTTGTCCATCGAAGTAAAGTAATCCATTTATAAGACTTTACTATCAAGGAAGGGGATTAATCATTCCAACTTCTACTTTCTAAGCAAGAAAAAGGCACATTATTTATACTTGTTTACTAAGAGATGGGTGTTTTTTGAACAAATCCGCCAATAGTAGCCAACCCTCATGATTTTTACAATGTTATTCATGCAAGAGTCATGCCCTCTTGAAAAACCATTATGAAACTCTTCCAATATCTTATTCACCTACCTTGAAACTATACACCAAAGGAGGACATCATTCAAATCCCTGCAAAAATAACACCATCTACCAAAACATAAGGAATAGACTGGAGATGAAAACTTTATCTTTGAGTCCTATCCAAGTCAATGGGATACTCTCCTAGGAGAAGAAAATTTCTCATCTTCATCAACCAGTCAGTAGGAGCATCTTCTTGATGGTCATTAAGGAGCACAATATCTTCTATACCTTTATACTTCAAATTTTGCAGCAAGTTGATATAAACCTTTACCTCTTACTATCTTGGTAACTTTGATGTGCACATCATACTCCATAACTTTGGTAATCCACCCAACATTTCTCATTCATATCTTTATTCAAAAAAAACTTCAACATCGGGATGAGACACCATTAGATGAATTTTTTTATTGGACAACATGTGCCTAAACTTCTTTAAATTCCGAATGAAAAAAAAAACTTTCTTTTCATTAAATGAATATTTAAGATCATAATCCTTTGAGAGATTGGATGAAAAAGCAATGGGTTGTTCCATCAGATTAGCAATCTCGAGTGAGGATCCTAGAAATATTTCATTGACCTGGAAAATCATAAAGAATAAAATATTTATCAATTATAGGATTTACAAATGTAAGGGCTTGGGAAATAGCCATCTTAATGGCTTTAAATCTCTCCTTCTCTTCCCTCATCCACATAAAAGGAAGATTCTTCTTCAACATGGTTTTAATGGTTTAGCCAAGGCTGAAAACTAAGGAATGAATCTCTGCATAAAATTTATAGTTCCTTGAAAAATATGGATACCCTTCTTGTAACTTGGGAAAGATAGGGACAAAATTAAATGAATCCTAGTTAGGTCAATAGAAATTCCTTTCACTGAAACAACATGTCCCAACAACTTTCCCTCATGCACCGCAAAAAATGAATTTCTTAGGATTAAGTGAAACCCCAAACTCTCTCGTATCTCTTGAAAACCTTTCTCAGATGGGAAATGTGATCTTTTATATGCTTGGAGTACACAATTATATCATCAAGATACACTAAGATAATGTCATTTATCAATCCCTTAAAGGCCATGTCCATAGCTTGTTGGAAAGTAGATCCAAGATTATATAATCCAAATGGCATTTTTTTGTAGGCGTATGTACCCCATTTGGTAGTAAAAGTTGTCTTGAACTGATCAAAATCTTTAACCAAAATCTGGTTATAATCCAAATATCTATCAAACAAAGAAAATTATTCAGCCCCTACTACCATTTGAAGGATTTTCTCCATAAATGGATTGGGATGATGGTCCTTTAACGAAGCTCATTTTAAATCTCTCGAACTCCACATAACCATATCTCTCCATTTTTCTTCCTAATGGGAACTAAATTAGCCACCCAAGAGGAATGCTTGATTGGAAAAATAATGCTAGCCTCAATAAGCTTTGAAATCTCCTTTCTCATCAGTGGTTCAATCTTGGGATTCACCGGTCTCTAATTTTTTCCGAATTAGCTTACCATCGTTGTCAAGTTTGATGGTATATTCTACCAAACCTGGATCAAAGCCACACATATACTTATAACTCCATGAAAAAACATCATTATACTCTTGAAAATGTTTTAGACAAATACTTTTTCTCTTTTGGGGTACACACTTTTCCAATATTTAGAAACTTTTCCTTTACTACCTCAACTTCTTCAAAATCATCCTCTTTGACTATCATATTAGCACTCTGTCTTTTAACCTAATGATTTGAATTAAAGATCGAATCAAGAGTAACCAAACCTTTTGGCAATGTATTGATTTTCAATTGTATAATCTGGTTGATATATGCTTCCTACAATTTAGCTTGATTTTTCACAACAAACTTTGCTTCTTCTTGTAGAAAAAGAATGATTTGCTTTTTGATATCAAAAACTTGCCAACTACCCACATTATCAGGAACTGCAGGCCAAACAACCATTTTAACGGGTTTCGTTCATCCTTCATGATATCAACAGAACATCATATTGTGAAGCAACCCTAGTAAGCATGTTATAATCTTTATTTTGATGTATAGGAATCACGTTGATCTCAGAATCCTCAAAATATTTAATCAAATTCCAAACTTGGTTCTTGTATGACCTTAGAAAATCATTATTTGATGCACTATGAGCTCTTACCTGATGTACAACCAATTCACTATCTCCAAAAATAGTTAAAGATTTGATCCCCTTCTTTTGAGCCAATTGGATTCCTTGCACAAGGGCTTCATATTCGGAAACATTGTTAGTAGAAATGAATTGTAGTCAAAAATGAGAAATATTTATCTCCATGTGAAAAAATTAGCATGACATCAACACCTTCCCCATTCTTACTCCTTGATCCATCGAAGAATAACTTCCAAAGTCCTTCAAAGTTGTTTTGGGTTTTGAGAAGATGCGGTATAACTACGCCTTCTTCATGAATACAATACATGTCTAATCACTTCTCCTTCAAAATAAGCAAACCAACTTCTTCCTTTATTAAGGCCTCAACATAGGGATCAAACTTATTCTCTAAATTTACCTCATCTAGCACAATATCAAGGACTTCTTCCACAAGAGTAGTTGATTCATGGTTGACAACTTCTTCTTCTTGATCACAAATAGTATAGTTTCCATTTATAGGACTAGCAATATAAGGCTCCACATGATTATGACAAATTGGCTCTTCCCTTATAGTTACCTTGGTTCCATATTGAGTCTTGAGAATCATATGTGACCAATCAACAGATAGATAAAAAACCACCCATTTTGGCAATGAAGTCTTGTGATAAGCATATGGTGAAGAAAGGAGGAAGGTCAATGACTAATATGTCTTGTGTGAATGAAAAGATAGGACACATATGGATAGTAAGATGAAGTCCTCCGATAGTTCCAACTATGTGAATTACTATACCATCCAACTAAAAAAATCCTATGGAGATTGTTGTATATTGTATACCCAACACATCTATAATTTTCTTGCGCATGAACGAACTACTTGCCGGAATCAATCATGTAGTTATGTACTAAATGCTCACCAATAATCAAAGAGATATATAATGGTGGAGGTTTATTGTTCTTAGGAGCACCTCTTCCTTTTGGTTGGCACAAACTCGTAGTAGTTGATGATTCATGAGGTATTACTTTACTAGATGTACCAAAACCTTTTAGAGCCTCCTGCAATAAATTCCTCTTTGATGGAATTGAAAGTGCTTCCCACATAGTAATGTTCAAGTTAGTATTTTTCATTTGTTCAAAAATACTGAAGGGAATACCACCTACCTTACCAAAATTATTTTGAGTGCTAGTATCCTCCTTTGGAAAATGTTTGTTTGATAATGTAATTCCTGATAAACTTTCTTTCCTTACGGCTTGATTAGCCTCCGTTTCTGACACCTTCTTTCCCACATGTTTCTTGACAACTACTTGTGGCTGAGGCTAGGAAGTGGAGGCTTGATCAGATTTGGAGGATTTTTATTCCATTTCTCTCTTTTTAAATGAGTATTTATCTATCGATGAAGAATTTGTATTGAACCCACAAAAAACATCCACCTACCTTCTCAATAAAGTGGTTTCCTCATATGTCTTTGGTTGATCTACTACTCCTTGTGTAGATGTAACCCCTATTGGATCAATAGGATAAA
Organism: Taxus wallichiana var. yunnanensis; assembly: GCA_018340775.1. Lineage (NCBI taxonomy): Eukaryota > Viridiplantae > Streptophyta > Pinopsida > Cupressales > Taxaceae > Taxus > Taxus wallichiana. Next base: position 932,468,452 of record CM031242.1, read on the forward strand.
ATATACTTTGAACCATAAGAGCTTGGATAAGAATTCCATTGGGACAAATATTTCAATTGTGAGGCTAAGAGAAGGGATAAAACCATTCATAATCTTGAACTAAATTGTTTTGGACAGTAAAGGGCTCTAGAAGAGCTAGCTATAGACACCTATTTTTGGGTGTAACCCTCTCCATCATCCCACATTTGCATCTCCTCCTACTTTTCTTTTGTTCTAAATCCCATCCATCTACATTTTTATTAAGTCATAATTTTAATTAATTAATGGGTTCTACATACCCATTTAATAATCCAAATATTGTCATATCTCAAAAATAATGCAAAACATGGGAAATAATACACCCATTTGACACCCCACTCTTAATTTCATGAATGGAATATATTATTTCACCTAACTATGTCATTCATCTTTCCCACTCTATTTGTCATCCTTATCTTTTTTACTATAAGTCAAATTGTGAGCCCCGTTAAATCACATCACCTCTTTTAATCAGGGTTACTTTACTTAACCCTGAGTATCTTTTAACCTGTAGTCTAACCTCACCATTAGGCTATAAATATGGGCTTTCCCCCTTCGGAAAAAAAAAGTGAGAAAAAATTTGGAAAATGTTGTTTTGAATTCTTAGCTTTTTGTTTATCATTTATATCCTCATGATGTCCTCGTAACGACATCTGTAATCCCCATGATACTCTGCTCATGATTCGTTAGTTCACATAGCATGGTTCTTGTTGCACGTTGTGTTCAAATCAGATCAATAGCACCATCTACACACCCACAACATCAGGTTCCTTTGTTTATCAGCTTACATGTTATTTGTTTATCTTGTATTTTATCATTATTTCTTATCACATGGGGGTTGACAGCCACCGAGGAAGTTAATGCTTCCCGGATCTACTTTGTTAGGCAACCCCGCATAAAATCTCTAATCAATTTTTCTCTAGTGTATGTGAGTTATAGGTTTGTTGGGATCACAGTGAGGAGTTCAACATCGAATTTCCACCGTATCATCCATCACCATCTCCAAGGTACTAAGCCCTTGCATACTCGATGTTGTTTTGTGTTTGTTGATTTCTCATACACTAATCTGGACAGAAGCAAGAAACTTTGATCAACATTTGGCATGCCCGGTGGGACCAGATCCAAGTTTTGGTCATGTTTTTGTTTGCTCACTTTGTATAGGTGTCGTACGTATAACCGTTATTGTGTTTTATATTATTGTAAGTATAACATCGCATCAATCTAGATATATGTTGCGCATTTTTTATTTGTAGACTCACCCACTTGCAGGATCTTTGGTATTATCTCCATCCATGTGTTGTGGTGCATACAGTAGTCATTTATGTCACCATTGGGGTAAGTAGATTTCTCGTTTGAAAGGGTCTCATTATTGACTCGTTTATAATAGGTATAAAAAAATTTTTATTGCTATTTATTAATAAAATAATAATAATAAGAATAAGAATAATTAATTTAAAAATAAAATTTAAAAAATCATCTTAACCCTACCCTATGCTACCCCATCTCCACTACTCCCCATCTCCCCTAACCGACCTACCCTTCTCCTCACCGAGCCCACTCATTCCCTCCACTCCTCTCTTCCCACACATACCTATCCTCTAACTACTCCTTAGCCACCTAATCCTCAACACCCTCCACTCAGCCCCTACCACCGACTTAACCCACCATCCACCTTTCTCCACTTTGTCCCCACGTAGGCCGACTCAACTTTCCACGTATCTCCCCCTCCAACATCCACATAGCTCCCCATCTCTCAACAACTCCTCCTCATCGCATCACTCCCGCATAACCCTGCATCTTCTTGCTTTCCACTTGATCTCCATGCCACCCATCCACCACTTCTCTCCACTCCTCTCGGCTTCCACCCGTCTGCCACCTCCTTCTCATCCACAACTCGCCAAGATATTTCCAGCTCCATTTCAAACTCACACAAGTTTTGGGGGAAGTGTATTCTTTTGAACACATTTATCAATAGTGCTTATCTCACCATATCCATCCATCTATTTTTGTGTTTAGATTTTTGTGATTCTTATCTTGTCATCATACATGTTATGGCCTATGTTTGTATAGTCAACAACGTCCCCGGTTAACCCCGATTTACCATATAAAAAATGAGAGTATCCAAACATATTCTAGATTCTCATGTTTGGCTCTCCCACAACTTTTGTCTCACTTCCAATGCACTATAATTATTTTTATACCAGTTGGTGTATAATTCCCTACATTACATTTTAAGTTTCAAATCCATTTTAAAATCACACAACCCTCATTAGATCTCAACCGCTTCCTTCCTTTTCACCGAGCCATTTTATTCCTATCCTCACCAAGAATTCCCCATTCCTCTCCCACCCTCATTCCATCCTACATAATTTCTTTTCTTACTTCTACGCTTCATCCCTCTTCACGTCCTATCCAATTTCTTCACTATGAGCTTCTATCGATTTCCCATACCTATCTTTGGTCTCTCACGTTTCAATCCATAGTGTATCTCCTTTCACATCTCCCTTTGACATGCACGCCTACGTGAATGCCACAGCTCGACCACACACCACACATCATTGAATTTTGACACAAACACCATCTTTCCGACACATCACATCCATTTATTGGGTTATTAGTTATTTAGCTAGACTTTGTATAGGTGGATAATTTAGGATAATTGTTTATTGGTAGTTAAATATTTACAATTTGTTCATTAGATTTCATAAGATAATTGTTCTATTTACTAGTTAATTAGCTACAATTTGTTAATTAAAATTCCTAGGGTAATTATTCATAGGATAATTGTTTTATTTACTAAGTTAATTAGTTACACTTTGTTCCTTACAACTACTAGGATAATTGTTTTATTACGAGTTCATTAGTTACGACTTGTTAATTAGAATTCATAAGCTAATTAGATGAGGCTAATTTATTAGTTTAATTAAGCTTTGTTACTTAAAATTCCTAGGTGGTACAATTATATTAGGATAATTATTTTGTTATTCTTTATTTTTGTTATGGATGTTAACTAGAATAATTGTTTGTTATTATTTCCATCAATAAACTTTGTTGTTAACATCTAAACGACATGACTTAGAATTTTTATTTATTGATTTATTTTGTCAACTACGTCCACTAATTGTCTTCTTCACTTCTACAGGTACATAATAACGCTCTCAAAGACAATTACTAAACTAAGTAAACACGCTTTGAAATATCATCCGCTGATCTCAATCGTAATTGTGCATGGTGTAATTCAAGGGTACCCAACGTTCCTTGCCACGCATCGATGACCGCTTCCAAAATATTTCATTATCAACATCCACCTTGTTTGACTCAACTTACTTTCGGATAAAAATGAAAAGTGATATACAGGGTACCTAGACGTTCCTTGGCCGATGGCTGGCGATCGCTTCCAAAATATATCATTATCAACATCCACCTTGTTTGACTCAACTTGCTATCAGATAAAAAGGAAAAGTGATATACAAGGTACCTGACGTTCCTTGGCTATTGACTAGTGATTGTTTCCAAAATCTTTGTCATTATCAACATACACCTTGTTTGCCTCAACTTACTGTTAGATAAAAAGGAAAAGCAATATACATGTATTCTCCAGTTTTCCCTATTTCCTCTTTTCTGCATGGTACTGTCATTTTTTGGTGATTGTTAGCATCAAATTTCATCTTTCAAATTTGGAGTAAAACGAACCCCTTGCATTCTGCTTACTCACATAGTGTAACTAGGGGTTTAACTTTTTGCATTACACCTATCATCACACACTGCCTGAAACTCTCACGAACTAATCAACACACCGAAACATTCCTTGCACCTAGTTCATTGATTGGGATTTGATCACCCAATAGAAAACCATTTCAAACATTTCCCAGCCATAACTTACCCAAAACCAAACATAGTTCATCTCCTTCTAGGTCCTCTTACAACCATTTTTCTTTTTTCTTTTTAATCATAATCAAAACAAAAATAAAAAATAATTTTTTTTATGTGCCTCACTTGTTTGGTTTGTATAATAATAACTTTATTTTCATGCCTATAAACACTCGATCTAATACAAAGAAAATGGAACACAACCCCACTTCACATAATGCTTCATCTCAGCTGATAAGCATCCCAGTGGCTTCATCATCCATGTCTCTCCCCACGGCCCCCATAAATACCCATTCTCTTACCAATATATCTCACCCAATGTATCGATCGGTCACCACACTTCGATGTTAAACCAATCCATCCCATCCAAGAATTCCACTCTTTTTATCAAATCGAGCCTAGTGGTACTTCATCTTCCCTCTTGGGGACCTAGAATTCAAAAAAATTCTTGACGCCAACCCTGTGGCCCTTCAATATTATCTCTTAAGAAGATACATACACCTTCCTCTGGATGGCCCACCACTTCAGCAAGTCTATCCTTATAGTACTAGTTCTGAAATTCCTCATTCTATGGCCTTACATGATTTTGCTTCATCCTCCACCAACCCATCAACACACCAGACCACCCAGGTAGTCATGCCTATTCCACCCAATCTTCCTCACATCAACATGACTATCGTGACTGCCATCCCTATCACTACGACAACCCCAATTGTCACTGGTACTGTCATTCAACCATCTCATGTGTCAAATCCCTTATCCAAACAAAAATTCCTTTTACATCACAAGTTTATGCCCTTACTTCTCAACTTCCTCCAATGATACCTTTGCAACATGCAATGTCACTTCTAGTCTATCAACCCATCTATACCCATATCCCCACTCAGCAGTTACCTCAACAACCTGCACAATCTCAACAATCATACCATGCCCTTGTTTCTCACCAACACACATTCTATCAACCTCCACCTCAACCACAACCCATAATTTACACTCACCCATACCAAGTTCCTCAGACACCCACCCATTCACAAATTCAACCACCACCTTTCATTTCTCAACAAGTAATTCCTAATGACCCCATGCAAACTTTAGTAAATCGGTTAGCTAACCTAGAGGCCACTACTTTAGGGTCCAAAGCCACATTTTCTTATGAGAAAATATGTAATGAACCCATTCATCCATTTGTGCCAATAAAACCTTATCCTCCACACTGGGAATTGCCAAAGTTTTCCAAATTTAATAGTAAGGAGGACCCACAACAACATCTCTCGAGCATTCAAACATGTGTTATCTTATCACACATGACCAAGACTTGATGCTTCATACTTTCCCCATGTCTTTGGTTGGTCTTGCCTTAGAGTGGTATAATAATATTCCCCAATACTCCATATTTTCTTTTTCTCAGCTTGCGCAATTATTTCTTGAGCACTTCTCCATTAATATTGCATGTAAAATAACCATCAACGATCTGTATACCATCCGCCAATTTGAAGATGAATCCATCACGAATTTCATCGCACGATGGCGCAATATTATAAACCAATTATCTTTTCCACTTCCTCAAACTGACCTCATCGAGCTCTTCACACGCTCTTGCGCTAAGCATATTTCATCGACTTACAAATCCAATCATTTCACACTTTTGAAGAAGCTTTCACCATGGCTCGCAAGCTTGAGACACGTGCCCTAGAATAGGGCATTTAAAATTAAAGTCGAATAAGCCCAAAATAGAATTTTTCAGACCATCCACATCAAATGATAAGTCAAAGACAACTGCCAATGCTGTCATTGTCAAATCATCTCCTACACTGACATCTACTACAATAGCCCAACAACGATTCACATGACCAATGCCTACCTATACTCCTCTAGGGAGAATCATACAACACCATCTTTGACAAATTAATAACAACACATTTGATCAAGCTTCTGCCTATCCAACCAGTTGATGAATCTAGACCGAGACCTACATGGTATCGTGAGGACCATTACTGCAAATACCATCAAGTCTCGAGGACACGACATAGAGAGATGTTGACTTTCAAGGATTCAGTCCAAAGACTCATCAATCAAGGAGATATTCAAGTAGATAATCCAAATGCTTCACCTAATCAACCACTAGATATTTTTAAACAACCATTTCCAAACCATACACCCACATCAATAAGTCAAACCACCACTACTTCTACATCACAAGTTCCCAATTTCCACACTTTGTAAATACTATACATACTTGCAAGTATAAATTCATTTCCATACATAGATAAACCTTCCTCATCAATTAGCATACCTATCTCACTAGAAGCTCCCCTTTATTCAATCCATTAACCCTCACCCTCACAATAACCTCTTTCCTATCTACGTTAACCTTAGCACCTCTTATCACATCCACCATTGATTCCATATCTGAATATACCTCATACACTACATCATCCACATATATTCCATCTTTACCCGAAATGCCAACTATAGACCCAATCCCAATTTGGGACTGACCACACTCACATTGTCCTCCCTCCTACATCATTTGAAGAACCTTTGAAATAACTTCAAATGGATTCAATTGTAAATAATATTTCTACCTCATCAGTACAACCAAATCAATTTCCACCTTCCTTAGATTCCAACGAACAAATATTCCTTCCTATGCCTCTATCAGTACCACCTCTAGATCCTCCAGTAGAAATTATTGTCATTCCTCCCAAGGACAGAACCTCTCAAATATTGCCTCAAAATTCCCTTATACAGAAAATAATATTCCTTCTTCTAAACAATCCAACCCCAAATCCCTTCAACTAAAATCATCCAACACTATGAAAATCACAACTGGATTCCAACCATCAAGACATGAACATACTCAAACTTTTCCTCAACATCTGAATTATCTCAAACATCCACTCCTTCTCCAAAAACCAAGAGATTCTGCACAGACACAACACCTTTGAATGTTTCAGTTGAATCATATACGGAGGTCTTCCGACATTTGTTACAAATTTCTGCAATCACACTTCCGCCTATTAGGGCCTTTGACCCTGGTAGTAAGAAGCCACCGTGGTTTAATTCCCTGGACATGATATCATCGGACACATTTGAGAGCATTATCAAGCCATTATTCAGGGACTTCATTAAGGAAGGATGCATCCTTCCCAAACCAAACCAGTATATTCCCTCCACTTCAACATCTGCATTGTTGACCTCATCTATTCAAATGTAAATGTCCTCTCATTCTTCACACACTTCCACAACCATGTCACCTCCAAGTGAAGAATATTTTAAAGAGGATCCTTCATTATCCATAAAAGTTATTCAAGTACCTCCTCACCAGTTCACGTGACCTGAATCATCAATTAACACTAAAACTAAAACTAAAACATTAAAACCGCAACGCAATCCATCCCCATCCTCAACATCTATATTGGTTTATACATCGACATCCTATATTTCCACATCTAAATCCAAGCCAAAACATCATCTTAAAACTCATAAGAGTTACCTTCTTTTTGACACCTCGATTGGATCCTACGCAGACATCCTTCAACATCTAATTCAAACTTCTACGATCATGCTTCCTCCCATTAGACATTGGGATCCTTATAGTAGTAAACCTCCATGGTTCAATCCCAATTGCATTTGCACCTATCATTGTGTTCTGGGCCATGACATTGAGTAATGTAGGGCCTTTCAGACCATCATCCATGACCTCATTCAGGAAGATGATTTCCTCACTCAGGGGGAATATACTTCCCCATCCACAACAAATATAACTCATCTTTCTACATCCTCATCCATTGGGTTTCCTAACACTCCCCCATCCACATCTATTCCCTCTTTACCTATCATACCATCTATTGATTCTCTCTCAGTTCCTCTTTCCACCCTTCTAATCATGTCAAACACACCATCCTCTTCTTCCACATCATTTGCATAATCTTGGATAAAACCTAAACTTACAACAACTTCAGATAACCCTCGCATCTCATCTACAAATGCCTCCACAAAAACTCACTTTCATCATACGTCACCATGAAAACACTAATATTTCCACCCGTATTAACTACGACACAACCTTTAGACCCTCTAACTGAAATCAGTATCACCCCTTACAAGAATGCTCCTTCGCCATCTAAATCTAAGATCCTTGGTACCTTTCCACAATGATCTCTTGTGTTTCCCTAAAATAAGATAAACATTTCGCCAACGAATACCAAATATACATCATCTATTTTGGGACAACGTCAATCTCCATCTAAGGCATCACAATCACTCCACCAAACAAAATAAAAAACATCCAGCATTTCCTCGAGATTCGAATCAAAATTTTGGAATGACATGAAGCAATCCTCCAAGATAGCTCATACAACCACACCCCAAGCAATTTCATCAAGATCTACATTAAAGGATTCCCGAGAAAATACATATGCTAATGTATCAATTGAATCATATGCGGAAACCCTTCAACACTTATTACAAATTGCTGCCATTATGCTTCCACCTGTCAAGGAATTTAACCCACATAGTAAGAAGCCGTGGAGTTTAATCCCCACCTCAGTTGTGCCTACCATCATACCCCGGGTCATAACACTGAGCGTTGTAAGGCTCTTCAAACTGTCATCCATGATCTCATTGAAAGAGAAGACCTTTTTGAGGATTTTCCCTCTACCATTTTATCCATAACTAATTCCACATCTATCGAAGTCTCTAAGTCTTCTCCTCCATCCTTCATTAACATCTCTCCTTCACATGTTATTACTCATATAGAAGGTCCTCCCTTATTCATCAACACTATTTTCCTATGATCCCCAACGCATCTACCTAATCATCCACATCTAATTTTCCTACAGTAATACAATCTCTTTCACTAGGGAGTCACCTCCCCTCGTCCTTATCTGATTAATGCATTTCATATCTAAACAACTCTCCTTTCACGCTAGGAGACTTTAATCCTTGACATTGTTTTATTTACCTCATCCAAATACATCCAATCTAAACTAACCCCATCCAAATATTCATCTCATTTGAAGCCCACTTTTGTGGCCATTTGCATCGATCCCTTAGAGGACCATTTATTTTCATCTTAAGCCCACTATGGTGGCCATGTTTGTCTCTTCGTTAAGAGACTATATTTATCTTTTTCATTGAAGTCCACCTTTGTGGCCATGATTGTGTCATCAAAGTCCTCCTTTGAGGCCATGTTTGTCCTTCTAATAAGGACCATATTTTTCACCAAAGTCCACCCTTGTGGCCATATTTCATCTCGATGGGACACATATATTTCTCTTGTTTATTCACTTTTAAAAGCAACACATAGATTCCATCTCATCTATCTCGTGATGTTCTATTTAATCCATTCCATCTTATTCAAAATCCACCATTGTAGTCATAATTACCCCTCCTTCAGAGCACCATCTCTTTGTCTCATTAGGGATGCATATTTTTACTTCCTGAAAGGGTAGTGCATAGTTATACCTTCACTCATCCTCCCAAAATTCTTATCTTATCTCGACGCAGTGTTAATCAAGGAGTCGGTAGGGAAAATTTTAGACCAAAGATCATATATTATCACACATAAGTATGGGTTTGGGGCTTATCACTTAGCTTCTCTTGATGGTAAACCAAATATTGAACCCCTTAACGCATTGCACTTACGACCATTCTATTGTTAGTACACACACTTATGAGCATAGTCCTATCTTTAGACCATGTCTCCACCATTATCTACTTCCATCTATCATGGTAATGATATGAATTATGTGGTCTACTATCACTACTTTGATATGACCTTGAATATGAGTACCACGGCTCTACTTATAGCATATTCATTATGGATAAGTTATCCCATTTAGTGAGAATCCCATAATCATTACATCCATCACCCTCTCATTCTCCTATGATAGTCATGTAAAGGGTATAGGGGTGTCTCCTGTACCGTCATTATCCCCTCCTAAGTGGTCTAATTTTCTATCCCCAGCTCTCCCCCATGTGAAGCTAACATCCATGCATGCAAAAGAAGTCAAATTTATCCAAAAACAGACTGATCCCTCGAAGGACAGTTGTGCATAAAAATGCAAAAGGCAAAGAAAAAAGTAAAATCATACAAATCAAAATCAAAGAAAAAAAGAAATAGACCAATCCCTCAAAGGAAAGATATCATTATCGCCATCTATGTTATATATATAGTATACCATACCCTCAAAGGATGGCTACTCTTTTGTTATTCCATGCAGAAAGCTTCCTGCATTGATCAACTTCTTTTATTATTGTTCTTTCCCTTTCCCAGAGTTGGGGCATAGACTTAAGGAACACCACCTTTGGAGAACCTTCTTCCTGCATACAGGTTACATCTCAAATCCCTCATCATGTCGATATTAATATTATGAGAATCTTTCATCCATATCTCCCTCTTGGTATTTTGGTATAATCAAATCTCATTAGTTATGTACTAACACCTACTATCGGCTGCAAGTGCAATGCTTTGAGTAGTACCTTTTCTTGTTTACTTCTTATCTCGGTTAAGAGCATAACTTTCTTACATGGCCCTTGCTATGGTTATGTGACACCCATCTCATCAAAATCATCTTTTATTACAATTATGTTTTTAGAAATCAAATTTCATATCATCAAATCTGCATCTATATTTTTACTCTTAAGGATGTTCCCTATTAACATCATCCATAAATCCATGAAATTTGTTACTGTTTCTACACACTCTCTTTGATACACTATTTGGTTTGGGAATTCTACTTGATCTCCATTGCAGTTTGTGAATTCTACTTGAGATTATCTCTCAAGTAACATTCATTATCCAAAGAACTTCTCATCCCCCACCATGACCAATGTTATCTTTCTCCATCCATTCTCTCACATCATCCTTCTCTTCTCTACAATCATCCACCCATTATCTTTCTCATCGCTCTTATTTTTGTTTTTCATCTAGTGTTGACATCATCTTCTTCATCATCACAGGCCTTTCATCCCCAGCTTGGCACATCTGCGTAACTCCCCACACAACACGAAATCCTACTCAAGGTAGACCTATCATTCTGGACAAGGTCTCATTTGTAATCATGTTTGTTGACCATTCCTTCCTCCTAGTCTCCTTTTTCAACCCAATTTTCTCCTAAAATTCACCCCATCTCATTCTTTGTTACTCTTCTCACCCACTTCATCCTTCTCCGTTGTTTCTTTGATACTTCACATGTCCTCCACCTGGGCCATTAATTTTGTGTTTTTCTCTTAATGTCCTTTTACTAGAATCTATTATATCATTCTTATTTTGGCTTGAAAATCCTACTTAACCACCCATTTCATGTAGGCTTCTTAATCACAATGCATCTCTTTCTTAAGATTTTGCACTATAGAAACTCCTCCACTATTTTCTATTCCATTCAACACTAGAAACATCTTCCTACTCCATAACTTCTTCTTAACGCTCTGGTATCATCACTCGCACAACATAGGCATCCTAATTAAGAATTCCCCTTACACTCTCCATCCTACACCGCATACATTCCTCCATCTACTCATGTCACACTCCTTTGTTTCCTTGTTATCACCTCCTTTCATATCTTGTTCCATTTTGGTATACAGCGCTTAGTCTTTTCATCATTCTTCTTCTTCTTGACTTGGTGATCCTACTTAACCATTCCTATGGCATGGTGATCTTACTTAAGAGTATCTCTTAAGAATGATCTGTCTTCTTTCCTTTCCCCTTTACTCCACATTCCCACCATCCATATTTTCTCTTCATTCTCCATAAACATATCCTCTTCCCTCCTCTTTTTCCTCGCACAAAATATCTCAAACTTCCTCAAATATCATCTCCATCATCCCTCATTCAGAAATCTAACTTAACCACTTCATACCATTTCTTACTATGTCTCGTTCCTTCATCTTCATCCACATCCTCATCCATTACATTCTCTCCTCATCATCCTCTCCACACCATTCATTATCCCTCCTTTCTTTACTCTTTCCCTCCTATTTTCATTTCCCCATTACCGAACTTCTTTCTCTACCATCCCTATCTTATTCCATCTCTATACATTAGTTATTTTCCATTCTTTCATCTCCTCTATAGTCTCCTAGCTCCTCATGGTTCCTTTCTTTCTCTTTTCTATTCTACTTCCTCTCCCATCTTCTTTAACTTCTTCATCTTCTTCATCTCCTTCATCTTTCATCTTGCTATTCCTATTCATTTCTCCTATCATCCTTCTCTCATATTCTTCACATCTTCTCCTTCTCATCTTTGTCATCTCTTTCATGATCCATTCTTTCTCTCCCTTTGTTTTTGATCTCCATCTCCCTTTCATCCCTTCTTCTGTCATTTTCTTGTCTTCTTCTTTGTCCTTCATCATTTCTTTCTTCCACCATTTCTCCTCTTTATTATCTTTGTTGCTTCTTTACTATGATACATCTCTATGTACATTCACCTTCCCTTCTAATCTCCTTTCCCTTCTCATCTCATCTTCTTCTTGTTTAAACTTCCTCCTTCCCTTCTTCTCCTGCTCTCTTTCTCTATTTTATTTTTCTCCAAGTCCCTCGTACCTTACCTATTTATTTCCCCCTTATATTTTCCCACTACCTTCTTATTAACTATCATTCTCTCTCTTTTGTGCTTTCATCTATCTTCTCACCTCTCTTATCGTCCTTCTCTACTATTTGATTCCTCTCCTCCACCACGTCTGCTCTACTCCAACCATGTCCACTTTCTCTTATCTCTATCATCTATCATCTACATCTTTCATCCCATCTTCCTATGACATTTTTGTCTTGGAGGATACCATAACGACCAACACCTATCTGATCTTGTTCTCTTCCATGAATATTTCCTCTGTTGTTGCTTTATCGCTAAAGTATCTTGACTTCTTATCCTACTTATCAAACAAGTGGGAATGATTTTTATTTTTCACCTTTTAGTTTGCTAACACTTATGCATATTTCCTATGAAACATGATTACCATCATATTTATCACCCTTTTAGGGCATTCTATCTCACCCTTTTATCCTATATGCTCATCATGTGCACATTTATGGTTATTCCCTTGGGAATTTTATTTACACATCCATCTCCCATTATGTCATCTTCGTGCCCTATCATGGGGCACCTTTTTATCCTTATACTTGTCGATGCACATAATTCAATTAGTGTCCTTCTCGTACTACTGTCTTTGAGGCATCATTATCTTCATCTTCACCCCTTTTGTAGACACATGATTTTTTTTTCACGATTCCTCACCGACAAAGGATTTCACACATCTTTCACATTCAGTTGCACATATTTTTACGTTTTCCTATGACCCATTGATCATCTTGGTTTACATCCATACTGCATTGGTCTTCACCCACTCACCGGTCTATAGAACATTGGCATCTATCTCCATTGAGACCACAATTTTCCTCTACTAATGTGATATTGGAGTCACCGCCATACTTTTTTTTTATTGTTATTGTGATCCTTTTTTTCCTAGGGCATCTTACCTTTGGTCATGTCTTCATCCATCCTCGACGCATATTTCATCTAACCCTTTTTGTTTTTGTCTTGTGGCTTGCTATCACAAACCACTCAACAAAAAGGGGCAAATGTAGACACCTATTTTTGGGTGTAACCCCTCTCCATCATCCCACATTTACATCTCCTCCCACTTTTCTTTTGTTCTAAATCCCATCCATCTACATTTTAATTAATTCATAGTTTTAATTAATTAATGGGTTCTACATACCCATTTAATAATCCAAATATTGTCATATCTCAAAAATAATGCAAAACATGGGCAATAATACACCCATCCGACACTCCACTCTTAATTTCAAGAATGGAATCTATTATTTCACCTAACCATGTCATTCATCTTTCCCACTCCATATCCCATCCTTATCTTTTTTACTATAAGTCAAATTGTGAGCCCCGTTGAATCACATCACCTCTTTTAATCAGGGTTACTTCACTTAACCCTGAGTATCTTTTAACTTGTAGTCTAACCTCACCATTAGGCTATAAATATGGGCTTTCCCCCTTCGGAGAAAAAAAAAAAAAGTGAGAAAATTTGGGAAAATGTTGTTTTGAATTCTTAGCTTTTTGTTTATCATTTATATCCTCATGATGTCCTTGTAACGACACTGTAATCCCCATGATACTCTGCTCATGATTCGTTAGTTCACGTAGTGTGGTTCTTGTTGCACATTGTGTTTGAATCAGATCAATAACACCATCTACACACCCACAACGTCAGGTTCCTTTGTTTATCACTTGCATGTTATTTGTTTATCTTGTATCTTATCATTATTTCTTATCACACGAGGGTTGACAACCACCGAGGAAGTTAACACTTCCTAAATCTACTTTGTCAGGCAACCCCCGCATAAAATCTCTAATCAATCTTTCTCTAGTGTATGTGAGCTACAGGTTTGTTGGGATCACAATGAGGAGTTCAACATCAACTTTGTGCCCATATCATCCATCACCATCTCCAAGGTACCAAGCCCTTGCATACTCGACATTTTTTATGTTTTTGATTTCTCGTACACTAATCAACAAGAAGCAAGAAAAATATAACCAACACTAGCAAAGCAAGAGGGATCATAACATTTAGAGGATTAACATTTGCAACTTGGTTTTGATATTGGTTATTATCTTGAAGGGGTTGACAGTTAGATTGTTGTTACTGATTTTGAGATTGATAAGGATGAGTATATTAATACTCTTTCATTTTAAGGGCTACGAGTTTGTTCCCAAAGGTTTACAACGATGACTTAACTTCAAAGAGATCATTTGAAGGGGCTGATGTAGACTGAGTTAGTTATTTAGAGGCTGCTAGAAGAGGAGAAATGGTAGGTTGATTGTTGGGAAGCTCAGGTAAAAATGTGATGGAGGTCTTGGAGCTATCTTCCCAGCTTGAATCAAATAATTTTATGCTCTTATATCATTGTCGAAGCATTAGGAAAAGTAGTTCCTCCCATTGATTGGATCATAACTACTACATCACTATTTAAGGATCTTAAATAATACAAGAAGGATTTGTTTGGAGAAGGTTTTATCAACACTGAAATCATATTCCAAGTCTTTTGGAATCAAAAATTGAAATCACGTAATATACTCTTGAGGGGGTCTCTTTACTCCATTAGTGACAAGTGGTCACTATTATCTTTGAATCAAGTTGAAAAATTTTCCCCCAATTCATCCTAAGTATGTATAAAACCAACAAATAACCCATGAAACCATTAAATTTCCTTTCCCTTAAAGGAAGTAGAAATAATTCTAACAACATTGTCTTTTGTGATATTGTGCACTATCCAAATGCTAGCCACATCCAAAATATGTTATATGGGAGTAATATTGGTTTCCCCAGTATAGTAAGGTAAAATTTTGAGGGAAATAGTAGGTATAGCATCTCATTGGGCCAATCAAGGGGACTTTCTGGCATTAAAATGAGGGAAAACCTGATTTCTTATGGCCATAGTGATGAGTGGTTGATTATTCCTCGGTGGAGGAAACCTTCTGAAAGGATGCATTGAATAGCCTCTACAAGGTGATGTCACATCTGGTGATGTTTAAATCCATCTTCCTCTTCTCCTTAGAGGGGACAAAGACACTTCAATATGTAGATAATTTCCTTTCCTTGAAGAAGCTCTTTCCTAGATTCTTCGCATAAGTTAACACACTCATAATCAAAGTAAAATATGTGGAGTTGTCAGGTACTTTAATTCATGCAATTACTAAGATAATTACCAACTCTTGGTCCCACTAGGCATGCCAAAAACAATTTTCATGTGGATCATGCACCCATTGAATCTCTAAGTGATCTCATGAAATGTTGGAACATCCCAAGGTGTGGGACCTTGTCACCTTGGGATGAACCTTCGAAGAAGGTTGACTTCCTTTGAAACTTGGTGCACTTGATTTAAGACCAATGTGCAAGGCTATAACACTTGAAATAAAAATTTGTCTTGAGATAAAGGATAGATAGGTTTAACAGAAAACAACTAAAATGGTGATGCACCAAGAATAAATTGAACAAAAAGATCCACTTTGTTTGCACAATCACTATTAAAAAACAACATATGGCATGCACATCTCATAAAATATTTTCAACCACTGATATAACTGAATATAAAACTCAAATGAAAGAAAGGAAGCAGTATTTTCCACAACTGAAATACGGAGATTTTATATCACATTCCATAGAAATTGAAAATGATAACTGATTTAAAGGAAAATTAATCCATCATACCCAAGGAATTAACATTCACAAGTGCTAGATAAATCAATGAATTACACAATATACCAGATATTTGATGGAAAAATATTGTTCTGAATATAATTAAAAGGCTCAAATCTTGTTCTTGAACTCTCCCAAAACTAGAGAGTACTTTCACAAAAGATCCAAAAGTATTTAATCCATAATGCATCTAACTATTTATAGACTAAGGAGGTTGAGTGATTATAGCTCCACCCCTAACTAATTAAATACTAAAAATAGAGTGCATTAATGTCTTAGGGAGCATCCACCCATAAAAATATCAAAATAATTTACATATGTTTTACCAACTCAACCCTACAACTTTGATTGATCCAAAGTGTTGTGAGGCTATCCAACAATAACTATCATGCCTAGCTAGGTCTAACAATATGATTCTCTTGCTCATATTGTTCTTCCTTTTCTTTCACAAATAATTTTTCTCCTGTACTCAAATAAACATTTGATGATACCTTGGATTTCCTCCTCTTTTGATCCACATGCATACTGACTTATCATATATGCAATCTCAACTTCCTTCCTTGGAAACTTTTCTTTGGCAACCTCTTAACCTTTTTCAAAACCTTCTTGAGTTGATTTAACAACATTTGATATGAAACCAATTTGTAAATGGATTCAAGGTCACAAGTATTTTTATGTCTTCATCTTCCTTAACTAATATTTTAAAATTCTTCATAATTTGATCAACGGGAGAACATCAACGGTCTCATTGATAAATTTACAGTGAATATTTTGGAAATCTTTTAAAATATCACTCAATCCCTCAACTACTTCAATTTGTTTCTCATCTAAATTTTTTATGAGACCTTTTAATACCTGTTCCCTGAATTCCATGGCCTTATGAAATTCAAACAACTTTGAAACATATCCAACTATGCCCTCCTACAAGAGAAAATATGAATCAACATTTCTAATTTCTCTCCAAGTCTTCAAAGTAAGATCCAAATTATCATTTTCTTTAGTGAGAATCCCATCCAACTTCATCACGAAACCTTTTCAACATACAAATAATTATACAAATCAACAACCATTTTGATTATTGGATCAACATCTTGAATCAAACATTCCATCCAACTACCAATCTCTCTTCCCTTCTGACTAATGTTTTCCACCATATGGTAGGAATTATCATCAAAGATTGAAGAAATGACAAGGGCAGTTGTAACTTGCACTGAATGTGTAATATTAGTGAGAAGAGTAGTGAGCTGCTCAAATTTTCCTTTCAGCTCATCCTTGGTTGCCTTATCTTTATCATATTTCTCCAATAAATTCCCTAGAGCCACCTGCACGTCTTGTTTAACACCTTCATGAGTAGCTCTCCTGAGAGAGAACTTAGAAATTTGGTAGTCTTCTCCCATAATTGTTGCTTTTGTTTTATCCACATCGGGGTAGTTATTTTAACGAACCTTTCCCCAGATTGGTTAACTAATAGGTTAGATATGATTCTGGGTCTTTTAGATTTCCTCTTGAGAATGGTATCTAAGATAATTAAGTCTATTGCATCAACATAGGTACCTTCATCTTCTTTTAAGGATTTTGATGATGTAGCCATTCAGGTATAACAAAAGGTGATGCAGAAGACATCAAAGGCATAGTTACGAGAACACTTTGAACAATTGACAATACAATGGCACTAGTGGTAGTCATGGAAGGTGGTAGTGGAAAAAATATCCTCAGGAATAGATGAAATAGAAGTAGAAATAGGAGGGAACTACTGAGGAAGTGGAGTGGAAAATGGAGATCCTATTATCTCTCCTATTGAGAGTGTAGGGAGAGAGGAAAACACTTGAGCCATGGATGGAGATGGAATGGAAGAAATGGGAGTGGAAGAAATGGAAGATAGTACTGGAGGAAGGGTGAAAGGTGTGGGGGAAAGTGGATTTGAAGGTGGTGAAGATGGGAGAGAAGAAGAAAGAGGAAACTTTGATACCTGAGAAATAACACTCAAGTCAAATACTTCGATAAGTTACAACTCTAGAGGTGTGGTTTTGGTAGTAGGAGCCTCAATAGAAGACCCTAAACCTTTGAGAACAAAATAAATCTTACATGGCTTTGTAATGGGCCTAAGATTTGACCTTTTACCCTTGGAAGGAGTAGGATGACCTGTCATTGAATGAGGTTGTACTTGATTCTCGCAAGTTGATCCGACACTTGTGGGTGTGATTTCCAAAGTTGTTATATACTCATAGGTTCTCCTTAAGATGAGACTTGCCCTATATTTTTATTGTTGCATTCTTGATTTAACTAATTAATCCAAGCTAATGGTTGGTTACCAAGATTATATCTTTTATAAGAAGGATCTAATATGTCCTCATCATCTTTTATATCTTCAAGGACAACTACAATCCCATAGTGAACTAATTCATCCAAAGTCAACCTCTCAAATTCCCTTTGCCTTATAATGATTTCATCATGAAAGTGAATCCAAATGTCCTCAAGTTGGGCATATGCACATTGACTAGCCCTGTTCTTCCAAAACTATCTTAATAATCAAAGTTAGTCCTTGGATTAAAATTCATTAGAGTGACTTGAGACATTTATCCTTCCACATTTTTCAGCCTTGTGAATATTTACACATGAATATCCCCCTATAGTAATGGGAAACTAGACTCTCACCTTATAAATATCTCTAGAAACTTAGACTCTCTTGAAACTAGACTTTAGATATATAGAGAAACATCCACTCTTGAAACTATCTAGCCATAGGAAGACCAAAACCTTACTCAATAGTGTAATTATATCGTTCACCTCTTGAATGAAATCTAAATGGGGAATTTTCTTAGGAATCTTTGACATCGTGCCTTTAGTTTTAGCCAAGTAACTCTTGGCAATGACCTTTGTAAAAACATCATTTTCCACCTCCCAATGCTCAATTGTAGACTCAAGGGAGATTGTGCCATATTCCTCTACATCAGGTAGCTAAAAACAATCCTCAAAGAAATACCTTTCCAATCTGATTACAACATTCCCATCATCATCTCTTACTGAGTGGGTGGCCTTGTGAAAGTAAGAGGATTTGTCTAGCACAAACTCATGGCATTCTACAAATGACAAAAAGAAGATGCAAGAGGAAGCTTGTTATCATAAATCACTTACATCCAAGGCTTCTTATTTAGGGTCTTAACCCTCTTCCAAAAATCATCCATATTTACATGTCTCAAATTATTGTCTCTGATTTTTTCTAAGTTTGAAGATATGCTTGGAGAGAGGAGACACCCCTAAATAGGTATACTTCATCTTATCCTTTCCTTTTAAAGAAGAAGAAAACATTAACTTGTTTGAAAATTTATGAAATTCTGAATTTGGAGCTTGTGTATACAATTGAGAAAAAAATGTAGAAACCTTCCCGAACTTCCAAAATCCTAAGTCCAAAAGCCCGAAATTCAAACTTTACACCCTATAAGAAGTTTAAGGAAAATCCAAAAACTCGAAAAGAAAACTCCTTAAATTTCGAACCCAAAATTCCAAAATATTCTCCTTTTGTAATCTGAAGTTGAAAATTTCAAACACAAATTTTGGAAACTTCCAAAAGATACAATCTCTCAAACCCTAAAATGATAAATTCTTAAGTAACACAATTCTAAACTCTAGAAATGTAAACCTCTAAAACTCCGCACAACCTTAAACTTTGAAATGAAATATATTCAAGTCCGAAAGGATTCTAATCCTCGAAAGCCAATAAGTCTAAAAAGAAAACACTCTAAAGTCTCGAAAGCTACAAGGCACTAACAAGATACCAAGTCCGAACTATGAAATATTTTGGCATTCTCTTAGGCTCTGCAATATGGGGAAATTTGGTGCTTGCAAGTTACAAAACTTGTAGTTTTGAGTACAAATATTGTTTCTCAAGCTAAATGGACTTAAGAATGAGTGGAACACAATCACAGAAGCCATATTTGGGACTAAAATAAGATCTATGAGATAATGAGGAAAAGAATGTCAAAAAATAAACAAAGGTAAAAAAACACCCCAGATGCCAAAATGAAACCAAACGTTAACCAACAAAGAAGAAAACATAAAAATATTACCTTGAAAATATGCCTTGGAAAGTATGAAAAAGATTTCATTAAGATTCGATGTCGTGGTACATTTACCGAGTGAAAATGAAAGGTAGAAATTTAAGTTTTTATAGGTAAACCAAAAATGAATGCATAAGTGCCAACATGTGTGAGGTTGTTGAGCATTTAATGTTTTGGAGGTCAAATTCTGAATTTCCCATGTGAACCATTTTCATTATGAAAGCAAACCCCAAAACCTAAAAACCCGAAACCTTGAAGTTCTAAAATGTAGGAACTTTTTTGATTTTCGGATTTCAGAATTTTTCTTCTCAACTTTTCGAAAAGACTTGCCAAATCTCTAAAACCCAAAAGTCTAAAGTTTCAAATTTCAGAACTTTGGGTTTTCATATTTTAGAACTTTACTAAGAATTTTGTGAAAAGGGTAACAAAAATTCCATATTTAAAAAACTCTAATGTCTGAATTTTGGACTTTGGAAATCGAGACACCCTATGAATTTTGGAATAAAAGAACATAAATAGAACCTGAAACCTGAAATTCAATTTTTGCATGATAAGGAAAAAATTTCAAGTACAAAATTTTAGAATGGAAGGGAAAGAATTTTGTGGCCCTCCCAACAAGGGTAACTTGTAAGGTTAAAATATTGCACTCATATAAGAGCATTGTCAAGGCTAGGTTCACGATACACCTCCTTCATGATGCATCAAGTGTATGGTGGAGGAATGAGGAGTGAAAGCTGCATTTGAATAGAGATATGGTGACTTGGAAGCTATTTGAGGAGTGTTTTAGATCCTAACACATGTCCGAGCATTTTTTTAGGAGAGGATCAATGAGTTCCACGATATCCGATAGGGTTCGGGCATAGTTGTACAATATGATATTTGATTTCTAGATATGTTACAAGATGTGGATTATCTCGTAGGATGAGAAATTACAAGTCAATAGGTTCATTCGGGGACTAAATGCAGATATAGTTGGGTCCATCAAGATGTTATCTCCTCTGACACTTGAGAAGACCTACCTAGTTGAGGAGAACAAGAACATGGTCACAAAGCATAGTGAAATGAATAAGGGTAAGTTTTGGGAGAAGATACAATCATTTCAAAATCATAGGTCATGATGTATGGCACCACCCCTAGGGAGGATTCAGGCCTCCACATTTAGTCTCGAGGCCTTCATCACAAACACAACAACAAAGTGACAACACCAAGCACACTAGAAAAGAGGAGTAGGACAACAAAAAGTATGCAGAGAGGTGGATTTCAAGGAGGTTTTGGTGTGGGTATAGATATGAGACAAGGTACCTAGTAGGTATATCCAACTCATACTCGGTAGTCTGCTAGGGTCAAGCCAATAGGTTCGATACATCAGAGTACAGGAGGTACCCCTTCTCATAGAAGTGCATTAAAATGTTTCATTTGTGTGGCCCTTGATCACTATGTGTGTATCTGTCTGCAACATGACCTTCCACCATTGATATACAAAAGAGATCCTATCTCATAGTAGATCATGGCATACATAGCACACACCCATCATATTGAACCTATCCATAATGGCCTAGGGTCCCGCTTCTACACGTGAAGAGTTTGCCTTGTAATACTCCCACCTAATCGTTGGGGCATTTTTGCATCTTCACCTTTCTCGTTCGCACTGGTCTTATGCCCTTGTACATCCCATCTAATGTTAGGGGCATCCACGCTTCCTCGTCTTCCTATACATAGTTTCAGAAAACTTTCAAAATCACAAAAAACATTCAAATATGTTATAAAAATCACAAAAATTCAAATATGTTAGAAAAATGAAAAAACATTCAAATATGTTTTAAAACTTGTAAAAATTAAAAATCATCCTACAAAACATTGCTCTTTCTTTCTCACCTATTCATGTGCATGACTTACGGATCATCTTGATCTACCTCCATCAACAAAAGTTAGGTTGCTTACTACATCTATACTCTGGGGCACAACGAGTTTCCCGGTACTGTTTCATAGTGCACATTGCTTTTTCATTGAACCAAAGTGTCATCCATTATTCCCCTTTCATGTATCCTTGCTTGGGACACCATCATTAACCCTTGTTGTTAATTCGCACAAGTCGAACTAAATCTTGATAACAAAAACATTATGTTATGTTTCCCTCGTTATGTTAGCTTGTTTACTTTCTCATATTGCATTGCATTTTGTATGTTGCATGGAGTTAGGCATCTTTGAATTTCTCATATTGACTTGCATTTTGTAAGTTGCATGGAGTTAGGCATCTTTTACTTTCTTGTATTGCATTACATTTTGTATGTTGCATGGAATTAGTGCTTATAGCAATGGACATTTGTTCGTATATGTATTTTCATGTCATACTACACTTTTGTTCATTCTTTTTAATAAGGACCGATGATGAAGATCACTCACAATATGATGAAAAATAAAGTTGTTTAAAAGGCATTGGATGGATGTTAGCTCATTCCCTCTTCCTCATATTCCTTTTTTCTTCTATATCCCCTTTCTTCTTCACACTATTCTTTCTTCTATTCTCTTTCTGTCATCTTTTCGATCGTCAATCGGTTTCTTCTATCACCCCATCAACAATCGAGGGGGCATCCTTCATTCTACTCATTTTTTCTTCTATCCCTTCAAAATTTTCTACTTTTCTATGCTTGTCTACTTTCTTTGAAGTGATGTTGCTTACGTCACCCCAAAGAGGGGAAAATGTAGACACCTAAAATATGCTTACACTTAGCATTTCCTCCAATCCAACCAATTGAAGACACTTCATTAATTCCCCCTTCTTCACTCCACTCTCGGATGCCCATTCACGACACCTTCTTAGTCATATTCCTCCTATAATCAAAAATTTGGCTAATATCTCTCTTATTAGCTAAACATTCCTCCTTTCGACCATTCAGAACCTCCCTAGTTCTCTCTAGACCACTTTTATTGGCTTTCTAGGCTATCTATCAGTCACATTTGGTTATCTAGATCCCTCTCAACTCTTAACGAGTCTCTAATCACTTGCTAATCAAGTTTAACTAGCCTAAACCCTAGTTAACTAGCCTAAACCTAGCTTAACTAAGCCTAAAGCATGTTTATCCTAATCTAATCTAAAAGTGATTTTTGAGCTTTAGTCCCACATGCACCCAAATTCCAAACTCTCCCAAGTGAAAAACTATAAATAGAAGGATCACTCCTCCCTCTCAACCTTACACCTTGTTTTCATAACAAAAATCTCTCATATTTGGAGATCTTGGCATTAGAAATCATTTGTGATAGCTTTAAGCTATAAAACATTTGGATCTTGGTCATACTCCATTGTTGAGAACTCCTTCATCTTGCATTCATCCATTCCAAATATAGTTAGTAGGGGAAGATCTAAAGTTTGGCCATGTAGCCAATTTGGAGAGATCTCTTCACTATTTTTTGGAGTAAATAACACAAAATTTGATTACTTAGAATCTAACTAGGTTCGTTTTATTAAGCTTTCATGGAGTAGAGAATAGTATATATGCTAGGATTTGAATGTTAGTTTCAAATTTATACATGCATATGTAGTTTCTTGTTTAGCTCTAATCTTATGGTGCATGGTTAAGTTTAGTCAAGCTTAAGGTTATTTAATCTCATCTCATAGCTTTACAAACCTTTCCATTACATACATTTGGCACGCTCTGGGACACTTATGTCCATCCTCCATTAATGGAGGTCTTTTAGGTTTTCCAAAGTTCATTTTCAAGTTTTTGTGTCAAATCACTTGTTATTTCCTTATTTCTATTTTTAACCCTAGATAAATGACCTTCATTTACATGCATTTTTGTGTTTGATATAGAAATAGGACACTTTGAGTAATAACTAACCCGTCTAATCTTGAAAATTTGAAAATCTGTGAGTTTTGTAGGTTGTGTGTAGGTGTTTACAAGGGGTGTGTACACATTGAAACCCTAACGTCCCCGTCGGAACAAGCGCATACCTGTCTGGCAGTACTCATCATTTGCAAATTTTACCTCTACAAGGTTGTGCACGCGTCTCCTCCAATCGGGATGTGTATCCACCTCTCTCTGGGCCGTGTATTTGTAAAAGGGTTGACTGTGTAAAAATTTGAAATTGTCTATTTTTTTAGGGCATGTATCCATTGGTGGGCACGTATGTGTCATTCTTAGCTGCACATGTGTCTCTGTAGTCCGTTTTATCCATTTTATTTTAGTGCTCCTTGTTTTGACCATATCTTTTGACTCGTTAACTTTGTTTCTAGAGTTTGAATAGGTGTCAAAAATATAATGAAGCGTACTTTTCAAATAAGCTTCTAAAAGTTAGGTACCTTTGGTATACCAAATTCTATCACAAAACTCCCAAAGTGCTCTGAGACCTCCAAAAATGCAAATTACTAAAAACTTTTCAAAAGTACAAAAATTGGATTTCTAAAATTTTTCAATTTTCTTGGTTTTCTAACTCTTACAGGGTTCTAACAGTGGTTTACAAGTTTCCTCTTCATTAAGTTATTTTATACTAACTTGTTTTAAAAAAATTACATCTTTATTTGAAACACGTATGCTCTTCCCTCGCGCCTTTCTAGGTGATATTGGTAATCAAAAATGTTTCACCACTTTTTTCATACTTGCAAAATGGTTTATTTAGCCTTGCAAGTTAGTTAAAAGGAACTCCTTTTCAAATTGTACTTGGGAATTTTCATTTATTACTAATTTGAGTGAGATACCTTATTGTGTATGCTCTTTCCTTGTGTCTTAGGATGATGTAGGAAATCAAAAACAACATCTTATCTCCTTTCTATGACATTTTGGAAAATTACTAACCTTGGTATGTAGGACCAAAATCACTTTTCAAAGAAAGACGCTCAAACCAAAAACAATACAAAACCTTCTAATATACATGTTTTCATACAAGTTGCCAAATGATGTGCTACTTAAAACCACATTAAGTTAAGCAAGATTAAAAAACACACCATATTCAAAACATTGTATTGTAGGTTTTGAAAAAGGGTACATCCTCTCCGC
Organism: Taxus wallichiana var. yunnanensis; assembly: GCA_018340775.1. NCBI lineage: Eukaryota > Viridiplantae > Streptophyta > Pinopsida > Cupressales > Taxaceae > Taxus > Taxus wallichiana. The sequence goes on from CM031242.1 coordinate 932,493,610, forward strand.
TTGATGAACATAACTGTTTGGCGTAATGCCTAAAACTACAACAATGGGGGTGGTACCAGAACCCTAAAGTAGTCCACCGCTATGTAACCTCATGGATGAAACAGGAAGTGCCTCGCTTACCCACTTGACTAGTTTTCCTTGTGAGTTAGTGTTACAAAGTTGTCTGTATCGCGACCCTGGAAAGAGTACACGATGGATGTATTTAGTGCCCACTATACTTGAAGGGGAAAAGCCAAGATACTCCCAAATTAGTCAGTGTGACTTTTTGGGTAAATCATGCCCGCTCTTAAATGACTTTGTAACACCTAGTTGAGAGATCTTATTAAGGAGGCCATTTTGTCTTGAGGCCCACTTTACTAGTCCTTTATCACATCTTGGCCATCACAAAGTGATAACTTGTTTGGATTCGAACCTTGTTTTTCGAACAAGACAAAGAATCCACTTAAGTTGGATCTAAGTTCCTTTCATCGAGAAATTAAATGACATTTTCACTTAGCTTAGCTTCTTTCTCACCTTCGGATGAGGAAAAGCTCTGCCCAAGTGGCGCTTAGTTTATTTTTCATCTTTTGATCTACACCTTTTCATTCTTGTTGCCCATTTGGGGCAATAGAAGGCATCTTTCTCAGAGTGTTTTCATAGATAGTGTTCACCACTTTTTTGTTTGTTTATGCTCATCCATGTTTGCGGATGAGTTATTAAACATCTAAAGTGTGTGGATGCATCCTCATATCTTTGATGGCCACTTGATCTCATTTCAATATCATCATCATAGTTCGATTGATTCATCATTTGATCTCCCTTTGACGTGTTACCTTATTAGCATTGTCTCAACACAATTAAGATACTTATGTCATGTTTTTTGTAAACATGATCTAAGTATCCACATTATGGCATTACACTACACACATTTTAACACATCCTCAATATACCTTGACTTGGTTTTACTTCAAACATTGTCCCAAATATTGAAAGGTGTTGCTTATCGTGTTTCTCATCATTTCAATACCACTTTGGCACTAATATCTCACTTCTCCGTGAAGCTGATAGACGTGTCCAAATTGGTTCTGCTTACGTGGCTTACATTTGTAAACCTCACCATTTTGTTGGTTGTTGAATGTGTCATTGTATCCTTTGATCCGGAGTCACATATACACTTTGATAATATTTGCACCTTGTTCATTTTTGATCTTGACGTAAATATCCATAATGACCTTGGGTCCCACTTCTACATGTGAAGAGTTTACCTTTGAATACTCCCTCCTAATCGTTGGGGCATTTTTACATCTTCACCTATCTCGTTTGCACATGGTCTTATGCCCTTTACATCCCATCTACCACTAGGGGCATCCACGCTTCCTCGTCTTCATGTACATAGTTTCAAAAATTTCAAAATCACAAAAAAACATTCAAATATGTTATAAAAATCACAAAAACATTCAAATATGTTAGAAAAATAAAAAAAAATTCAAATATGTTTCAGAAAACTTCTAAAATTGAAAATCATCCTACAAAATATTGCTCTTTGGTTCTCACTTGTCCATGTGCACGACTCGTGGATCATCTTGATCTACCTCCATCAACAAAAGCTAGGTTGCTTACTTCATCTGTACTCTGGGGCACAACGAGTTGCCTAATGCATGTTATAGTGCACATTGCTTTTTCATCGAAACTCAAAGTGTCCTCCATTATTCCCCTTTCATGTATCCTTGCTTGGGGCAATCGCCATTAACCCTTGTTAATTCACACAGTCGAATCAATCTTGATAACAAAAACATTACGTTATGTTTCTCATTTATGTTAGCTTGTTTACTTTCTCGTATTGCATTGCATTTTGTATGTTGCATGGAGTTAGGCATCTTTTACTTTCTCATATTGCATTGCATTTTGTATGTTGCATGGAGTTAGGCATCTTTTACTTTCTCGTATTGCATTGCATTTTGTATGTTGCATGGAGTTAGTGCTTTTAGCAATGGACATTTGTTCGTATATGGATTTTCATGTCATACTACACTTTTGTTCATTCTTTTTAATAAGGACTGATGATGAAGATCATTCACAATATGATGAAAAATAAATTTTTTTAAAGGCATTGGATGGATGTTAGCTCATTCCCTCTTCCTCATATTCCTTTTTTCTTCTATATCCCCTTTCTCGCTTCACACTTTTCTTTCTTATGTTCTCTTTCTGTCATCTTTTTTATCATCAATCGAGTTCTTCTATCACCCCATCGACAATTAATGGGGCATCCTTCATTCTACTCATTTTTTCTTCTATCCCTTCAAAATTTTCTACTTGTCTATACTTTTCTACTTTCTTTGAAGTGACGTCGTTTACGTCACCCCAAAGAGAGGAAAATGTAGACACCTAAAATATTCTTACACTTAGCATTTCCTCCAATCCAAACAATTGACGAAACTTCGTTAATTCCCCCTTCTTCACTCCACTCTCAGATGCCCATTCACGACACCTTCTTAGTCGTATTCCTCCTATAATCAGCAAATTTGGCTAATATCTCTCTTATTAGCTAAACATTCCTCCTTTCGACCAATCAGAACCTCCCTAGTTCTCTCTAGACCACTTTTATTGGCTTCATAGGCTATCTATCAGTCACAATTGGTTATCTAGACCCCTCCCAACTCTCAACGAGTCTCTAATCACTTTCTAATCAGGTTTAACTAGCCTAAACCCTAGTTAACTAGCCTAAACCTAGCTTAACTAAGCCTAAAGCATGTTTATCCTAATCTAATCTAAAATTTCTTTTTGAGCTTTAGTCCCACATGCACCCAAATTCCAAAATCTCCCAAGTAAAAAACTATAAATAGAAGGGTCACTCATCCCTCTCAACCTTACACCTTGTTTTCATAACAAAAATCTCTCATATTTTGAGATCTTGGCATTAGAAATCATTTGTCATAGCTTTAAGCAATAAAACATTTGGATCTTGGTCATACTCCATTGTTGAGAACTCCTTCATCTTGCATTCATCCATTCCAAATATATTTAGTAGGGGAAGATCTAAAGTTTGGCCATGTAACCAACTTGGAGAGATCTCTTCACTATTTTTGGGAGTAAACAACACACAATTTGATTGCTTAGAATCTAACTAGGTTCATTTTTATCAAGCTTTCATGGAGTAGAGAGTAGTATATATGCTAGGATTTGAATGTTAGTTTCAAATTTATACATGCATATGTAGTTTCTTGTTTAGCTCTAATCTTATGGTGCATGGTTAAGTTTAGTCAAGCTTGAGGTTCTTTAACCTCATCTCATAGCTTTGCAAACCTTTCCATTGCATACATTTGGCATGCCTGGTGGGACACTTATGTCCATCCTCCATTAATGGAGGTCTTTTAGGTTTTTCAAAGTTCATTTTCAAGTTTTTGGGTCAAATCACTTGTTATTTCCTCATTTCTATTTTTAACCCTAGATAAATGACCTTCATTTACATGCATTTTGTGGGTTTGATATAGAAATAGGACACTTTGACTAATAACTAACCTGTCTACTCTTGAAAATTTGAAAATCCATGAGTTTTGCAAGTTTTTCACAGGGTACGCGTAGGTGTTTACAAGGGGTGTGTACACGTTGAAACCCTAGCATCCCATCGTCGGACGCAGCACGCACGTACTATCTAGCGAGTCCTCATCATTTGCAAGTTTTACCTCTACAAGGATGTGCACGCTTCTTCGTCATCTGGGACGCGTAGCGGCCTCTCTAGCCACATATGTGTAAAAGGGTTGACTGTGTAAAAATTTGAAATTGTCTATTTTTTGCCGTATGCGTATCATTGGTCAGGGCACGTATGTGTCATTTTGGGTGTGCAGGTGTTTCATTGTGTAGTCCAAATTTATCCATTTTATTTTAGTGCTCCTTGTTTTGACCATATCTTTTGACTCATTAACCTTGTTTTCGGAGAGTTTGAACAGTGTCGGAAAGATAACGAAGTGTAATTTTTGAGGAAATCATAAATTTTAGATACCTTTGGTATACCAAATTCTATCACAAAACTCCCAAAATGCTCTGGAGACCTCCAAAAATGCAAATTACTAAAAACTGTTAAAAAAGTGCAAAAATTGGATTTCTAGAATTTTTCAATTTTCTTGGTTTTCTAACTCTTACAGGGTTCTAACAAAGGGTTTACAAGTTTCCTTTTCATTAAGTTATTTTATACTAACTTGTTTAAAAAAATTTGCATCTTTATTTGAAACGCATATGCTCTTCCCTCACCTTTCTAGGTGATCTTGGGAATCAGAAACGTTTCACCACTTTCTTCATACTTGCAAAATGGTTTATTTAGCTTTCAAAGTTAGTTAAAAGGAACTCCTTTTCACATTGTACTTAGGAATTTTCCATTTATTACAAATTTGAGTGAGATACCTTGTTGTGTATGCTCTTTCCTTGCATCTTAGGATGATCTGGGAAATCAAAAACAACATCTTATCTCCTTTATATGACATTTTGGAAAATTACTAACCTTGGTATGTAGGACCAAAATCACTTGTCAAAGAAAGATGTCAAAACCAAAAACAATACAAAACCTTCTAATATACATGTTTTCATACAAGTTGCCAAATGGTGTGCTACTTAAAACCACATTAAGTTAAGCAAGATAAAAAATACACCATATTCAAAACATTGTATTGCAGGTTTCGAAAAGCGTACGTCCCTCTCCGCTTGACTGAACATAACCTATTTGGAAAATGCCTTAAGCTACAACAATGGGGGTGGTACCAGGAACCCTAAAGTAGTCCACCGCTGTGTAACCTCGTGGATGAAACAGGAAGCACCTCGCTTACCCACTTGACTAGTTTTCCTTGTGAGTTAGCATTACAAAGTTGTCTCGTATCGTGACCCTGGAAAGAGTACACGATGGATGCATTTAGTGCCCACTTTGTACTTGAAGGGGGAAAAGTTGAGATACTCCCAAATTAGTTAGTGTGACTTTTTGGGTAAATCATGCCCGCTCTTAGATGACTTTGTAACACCTAGTTGAGAGATCTTATTAAGGAGGCCATTTTGTCTTGAGGCCCACTTTACTAGTCCTTTGTCACATCTTGGCCATCACGAAGTGATAACTTGTTTGGATTCAGAACCTTGTTTTTCGAACAAGGAAAAGAATCCACTTAAGTTGGATCTAAGTTCCTTTCATCATAGAAATTAGACAATGTTTTCACTTAGCTTAGCTTCTTTATCACCTTCAGGACGAGGCAAATCTCTACCCAAGTGGCACTTAGTTTATTTTTCATCTTTTGATCTACACCTTTTCATTCTTGTTGCCCATTTGGGGCAATAGAAGGAATCTTTCGGGAGTGTTTTCATAGATAGTGTTCACCACTTTTTTGTTTGTTTATGCTCATCCATGTTTGCGAATGAGTTATTAAACATCTAAAGTGTGTGGATGCGTCCTCATATCTTTGATGACCACTTGATCTTGATTTTAATATCATCATCATAGTTCAGATTGATTCATCATTTGATCTCCCTTTGACGTGTTACCTTATTCGCATTGTCTCAACACAATTAAGATACTTATCTCATATTTTTCGTAAATGGGATCTAAGTATCCACATTGTGGCATTACACTACGCACATTTTAACACATCCTCAATATACCTTGACTTGGTTTTACTTCAAACATTGTCCCAAATCTTGAAAGGTGTTGCTTACTTTGTTTGTGTCATTTCAATACCACTTTGGCACTAATATCTCACTTCTCCGTGAAGCTTGATAGACGTGTCTAAATTGTTTCGATTACGTGGCTTACATTTGTAAACCTCACCCTTTAACATTTTGGCCTTGTTGGTTTTTGAATGTGTCGTTGTATCCTTTGATTGGGAGTCATAGCTACTCTTTGATAATATTTACACCTTTATTGACATCGTGTTGATCATCTTTGCATTGAACTTGCTTTGCACACACATTTGCATAGGGTGTATTTCCTTGTTGATTGGATTTGTGTTTCACACTTGCATGATTGTTCCTTATGATCATTCATCTGAAAAAATTGTTTTCTAGGACAATCCTTTTTTATCTCATTGAGATTGTGTCATCATGATGTCTATTTTCCTTAGACCTTCTTCAAAAAATCACGCACGCATCTCCATACTTACGAAATGTCTAGTTGGATGTCATTATGCTTCCCTGAATCGATATGGAGCCTTATTCCCTTTGAAGGAGTTCCATCACACTATCTAGATACGGGACATTTTTTTCTTAAATGATGCCAATAATGACTAACTATCGTGTAATTTCTCACACTTACTACAATACAAAACCTAGGTTTAGCAATTCAAATCAAAATATTTCCATTACGACTAAACCTCATTTGGTTCTTTTCAGACTAGAGGACCCATTCATGTACCCTATTCCCCACCTTTAGCTCATAGTTGGTGGTATGGTTTGGATGCTTCTGATCCAAATTATTATTCAAGTTCCCCCACTCTTCTTCTTCTAATTCAGATCCAAACTACCATTTGGATTCCCACTCTTCTTTTGAAGATTTGGATCCCAACTATTGTTCAGATACCCCTAGATCAAATATCGAATCATGGTCCTCCCTTCCTTCGCAAGACCTTTATTCTAAATCACCTCAACAACATCTTCCTCCTTTGAAGACTCGTGTGACTCTAAGTTCCACCGATCGAACATCTAATTTGGTTCTTGAGTCACGGTCCTCCCTTTCTTCACAAGACCTCCTTCATCAGTCGTCTCAACGACCCCTTCCACCATCAAAGAGTTCCATGACTTGGATTCCCTCTAGTCAATCATCTAATTTGACTCCTACATTGTAACTTAATGAATGGCTATGCGATCCTACTTTCTAACCTACATTACGTCATCTTATAGAAAAATGACATAGGTCCAAATCCAAATCATCCATTCATGAGACGCTTGCATCCAATCCTACTTCCTCTCTTGAGTCATCTTATTCTATTAATCAATCTTCCCTCCTTATTGAACTTGTTTCTTCTATTCAACCTTCTATGACTAAAGAAAAACTACCTCTACTAATTGATTTCTCATAGAATGAAGAAATAATTAGAGTACATGAAGATATCCCTTTAGAGGATTGTAAACAAGGATTCTTTCTTGAACTTGATACACTTACGTATTGGGGAAAAGAAGTTTATCACTTTTTTCATAATATAGATGAGGAGCCTAAGGTCATGGAACTTGATTCTTCTTGTGTTCCCATCTTCACATTCTTCTGAGCATGATGAGATGTCGGGGTCTAGCATTAAGCAATGGCCTATCTTCTCATTACCAAATCATTCCTTATCTATCATCATTCCTCAATCAAAATCTTGTCTTGGGTCACCGCTGAGTAACCCATCATCTTCTTCTATCTTGGAGCCACCCCTAGGTAGCCCTCCATTTTCTAATTGTGGGTCACCGCTGAGTAGCCCATCGTCTTCTTCTATACTTGGGCCACCCCCGGGTAGTCCTCCATTTTCTACTTATGGGTCACCTCTTGGTATCCCATTACCTTCTATTCTTGGGCCACGTCCTAGTAGCCCTTCATCCTCTTCTATCTCTGGGACACCTCCGAGTAGTCCCTCTTCTTCTATCTTAGGGCCACATCCTAGTAGCCCTCCATTTTCTACTTATGGGTCACCTCTTGGTATCCCATTACCTTCTATTCTTGGGCCACATCCTAGTATCCCTTCATCCTCTTCTATCTATGGGATATCTCTCGATAGTCCCTCCTCATGTATACTTGGGCCATGCCCTAACATCCCTTCATCATTTTCTTACATCTTAGGGCCATATCCTGGTAGCCCTTCATCATCTTCTATTAGTGGCTCACCTCCTTGTAGCCCATCCTCTTCAATTTGTAGTGCCCACATTTTACACACACAATTACAACAATAAAATACCAGGATAATTTTTTTGACTTACATTGCTCACTACACACAACACAGCAAGGGCTCTAAGTACATAAACTCGACTCACATACGATAATCACACAACTCATCGACTCACATAGACACATGAAAACAACATAGGCATGTCGATGCCACACTTTTCCCAATGAACGAATACTAGTAATGCCCCAACCAAAAAAAGAAGACTCAAGGATAGGCAAACCCACAACACATCTTTTCTTTACTTGTATTTTAGTTACGATTAACATTCTAAGAGCATTATTTTGCAAGGATAACTTTCTCCTTTTTCCATCTACAGAAACTTTAAGTTCATTCCACATTTAATTTATAGTTTGACCATTTTAAGTTGACTTCTTATTCTTTACAAAATTTTCCATAACTTGCATTCTTATTTGTCATAATTCAAAAGCTTATAAAGTACTTAATTATCTTGTCCTTATGTTAAGAATATCCTTCTCGAACATATATTCAGTGTCTACCTTTTTATTCTTATAACTCAAGTGGATGTGACTTGGTGTCCATATAGTGATATTAGGATTTAATGGAGATTTAAATACAAGATAGCTTTTTTTACCACAAAACATTTCTCGATCACGGTAAGGTTATTTCCCTACCATAGTTATTCTAATTCAATGACTTGTGAATTTCCTTTTTGTTTTATATATGTATTTTGTTTTCTCGAAGGTTGATCACACCAAGAACAATTCATATTCTTTGAATCAAAAGAATATGTTTAATTGAGTCATAAGGTCTTCAAGGGTGGCATTATTCCAATCCTCAAATCTCATTTTTACTCTTATATACTTTATTTTCTATGTCACATTATGGTCTTATTACTAGCATTGTCTTGAAAAGGAGTTACGAACTGTTTGTCTAACCTCTTAAAGACAAATATGATTATAAGACTTGAAGCTACACACAAACCCTAAGTTAACATCTGAGTCAACTGAGTTTTAGATTAATTCCAACTTCACCTAAGGGTCTACCCCTCAACTATAAATGTGTTTTTAAGCGAGAGGACACACTTATGCTAAACCACCTTCACGAAAGGACCAAGGTGTTATGTTGATAGAAACCCAAGTAACACATTTAGCGAATGGAGCTAAGGGTTCAATAACAAGAGTTTAAGACCTAGAACAACTAAGTCACAACCTCCATCTAAGTCATCTAGATCCAATAGAGATTTCATTCGATGAAGAAAATAAATTTTAGATCTATCTTCGGATGACAAGGTAGTCCACTAGGATACGAAGGAAGAGCTAGTTTTACTTACTCCAAAAGAAGTTTGACTGTGTCACTCCTATCAGACGGGTTTAAGACAATGTCACTAAACATACTAATAAAGATGATAAGCCCATTCTTGGGCTCTGATTTTCCTAAATTAGGACGTTCCATCGAGTGCAAAGTTTAAGTTCATACTACGGTTTTCAATGTCTTCTACGGTAAGGAGTATCACACATGAAAACAAGTTGTGCTTCGATATTGAACAAGGGTAGAGTGTTTCGATTAAATCTCTTTATTACATTTACAAAGTATGAATGCACAAGATGACTCATTAATCATTTAATGAACACTAAATATGCACTACAAGATATTACTTCAAATTTATTTACCTTATATAAATATCAAACCCTTCTTACCAGGTGTAATATAAATCAAAATTGAACTATGATTAAATGCACATTTCCTAGATGTCCTTGAAACTAGCATTTCATACATATCAACAAATTATCAATTATAACCTTCTGTAACATGAGACTACATTATACATTTATTCATTTAACAACGAACTATCTAAATTACAATGATAATTAATGAATTACACATCACCTTTTTGTCGTCATTCTTTCATCCTACAAAACCACGTGAGTATGATATCAACAATAATTACTGGCATGGCATCCACCCTAATCTAACATAATTATCATTTTTCAGTTTCCCATTTACATATGATAATAATTACAATTTGCAATCGAAATTAAAGGTTTAGAGACATGTATTCATTACATTTCATTTTACTTATTTTTGCAACACATGAGAGAGAAAGAGGAGGGAAGAGAGAGAAAACACCATTTTGTCAAAAGTTCTATTTCACACAACAAGTTACACTATAGAGTTTTAAACAGTTATTTACATGTGTTGAATGTTTCCACGGTGGTTTGGCAACCCGACGAGGGTCCCACAACTTTCTATTTTTAACTTTTCTTACTAGCTACAAAAACATTCAAAACGGCTCGGAGGCTAAGAAACCGCTTCCAAAAGTTATCTTCCGATGAGAATGCACACCACGATCAACTTTCTACGTGTTCCTAGATATACCAAGAGTTCATAGCAACTGACGGAATTGGGAAAAAGTGAATGGTTTGCATTTGGCGGCTAGTTTTTCGGGCTACTGGTCGTAGTTGACCCAGTTGTAAAAGGACAAAAGTTAGCTCGAGGGCTCAGAAAACCATGTCATAAACTAACGTTCGATGGATGAGAATGCAATGAGACACTTCCTACTAGTTCCCCTATATAATATGAATTCATCATAATCGACAAGACTGAGAACTAGAAAACCATTTTCAAACGGCGACAAGTTTTCTGGAGCAACAAGTCAAAATTGGTCCAGTTTGACCTCATTAAATCACCGAAGGCCTACAAAGTGGCTTGGCCAAACTATCCAGAAAAGTGTTTTTCCCTAAACTAAATGTTCCATGCAATTGTCTAGTAAGAACACTAGAGGTTTGCGAAAATGGATAATAATTTATCTATCCAGGTTTCAAATGCTGGTTCAAAACGAAAGCCAACTTTTTACATTTAATAGCTTTCTACTATTGTAAAACAGTGTAATAAGGCTCCTATAAGAGCGTTAAAAAGATCTCATATGTTTGTTTGGGGTCAATCCAAAGGTCAAGGTGACTCCTCGCATACCAAGGTACACGAATGAAGCTTCACATCTCGTTTTCAGAGTTACGAAGGGTACTTAATGAGTCTCCAAAAAATGTAAAAATTAACTATTTAAAACAAGGAGAAGGTCAACATTATTACTAGGAAGTCAATCTCGTCTTGTCGATATACCAATATTGGAGCAATCTAGGTGGGTAGGAAGTTTTCTAAATCACCACAGAATGAGGGTGGAAGTTCATGTTTTAATGCAAATGAGTTATTTTGACTTTGTGAGTTACGACACGACATTTCATTGTTTCTACTACGAGTTGATAAAAACATTTAACTGTATTAAAATCCTAATAATTTAAAATTCTATTACGTTGCAAAAGAGAACTAAAGCACGAGAATTATGAGAGGTAAGGGAAGATGAACCATGCCTAGAAATGAACTGGCGAGGTAGAAGTCGAGGAGTTGACATCACACCAATTGATTTCACTTGCTTGCAGCCACGGAAGGAAAACCCAAAAATAGCATCCACAATAATGTCAAAATCAGTGGCCAGTTCTATTGGAACATCCTCTGGTGGCAAGAAAGGAATAGCAAGTGCCTCCAGCTGAGTAACAAGTCCATGGTAAAGAGGCTTATCAGTGTGTTTGGGATAGCAAACAAATGCCATGTGTACTATGAATCCATTATGTGCATATCCTACAAATCATGGCACTCCATGAGACCACATTTCTTTGAGGTATTCTAACAAATAGTTCATGTGCCTTCTCAACAAATCCATTTTGTGCATATCCTACTATCATTGTAGTTTAGGAAATAGCAAGGTCATGTGGGCATGCCTTCTCTACTCAAACTTCATTGGAATATAGTATACAAATAACATCTTGTGCATATCCTACAATCATTACAGTTTAGGAAATAGCAAGGTCATGTGGGCATGCCTTCTCTGCTCAAGCTTCGTTGGAATATAGTATATAAATAACATCTTGTGCATACCCTACAATCATTGTAGTTTAGGAGACAGCAAAGTCGTGTGGACATACCTCCTCTCTCCATTATTCTTTGATGGATAACATACCCTGCTTCAAATCTTCCATTTTGTCACAGTCTGGAATTACGCTGGCAAAGTAAATTGATCAGGTTGTAGACCTGTTGTTGCATAGATGAAACAGTGTGACTGTCTCCTCAGGAAACCTGCATCTGTAGTATACTGTTGTAATCTATTCCATGAGATTTTTCATGTTCTTTCCTTTGGTCAAACACTAAAACAAAGGCCCCCAAAGTATTTGTAACTACAACATCTGACCAGATCCCTCTTCTTTTATGCTTTGATAGATGTCCACGCAGGTCTAGGGGGCTCATTTTTTTTTTACATGCAGGGGGATGTTGGCACAGTCGCAGACCATGGGAAGACATCGGAGAGGCATTTCTTTTTCAAAAAGACAAAAATACCCAAAGCATCACACAAAACCATGTTTCCTTCATGCATTTTGGCTAACAGTTCACATGCATGACCATGCTTCCACAATCTTGCTTCTCCATCTACGAGCATTTCCAACTACAACATCTGACACAACCCTCCACTTTGGCGCACAGGCTGGGAGTATGTGCCAAAGGGTGAACTGATCAGGTTGGAGGCCTGCACGTTGCCAAAAGGAAATGGTGAGCCTGTTGTGAGGAACCCGTAACTTTTGTGTTCTGCCCTAGCTGAAACTATCCAATACTACTAAATCTACAACGTTGCCACATGTTTCAGTGTGATTAGAGACTTTCTAGCAAAATTCCAACCTCTTTATAAATCAACCAAGAAAATCCATGCGGCAACACAAATCGGCATTTCATCCTCTCCAAAAATGTGAGCCAAGTCATGCATATCTAGAACAATAAAAGAAACAGGTTGCTAGTATTCTTACACACCCACTTGTCAAATAAAACACAAATCTCCCAAAGGAATCCAATGCTGGAAGGAATAAGTCATGTGTGCCCAGCAGAGAATAGGGGTAAGTGTCGGTGGTTGGAAACTTAGGATCCCAATAAAGTGCTTGTATTATTATGCCAAGAAATTGATAGGACGCAGGCCCTTCCACCTGCCACTCCTGACAAAGGTGTCTCATTGTCTTAAATTAAGGGGTATTACATCTCCCTCCCCTTATAAGAGCATCATCCTCGATGTGACACGACACCGAAGCTCGAATGGTATGTACACAAGAAGCTAATAATGAAACACGTTGGGTAACAAAACAACTAGTTAAAACATGACCACAAGGAAGAAAACTAATTTTAGAAATATCTTAACTTATAATGTTCTGTGAAGATTGGTAGTTCCAGTTTTCCTTTGTATTACTTTGTTTATATTTTCTTTTATAGTATTCCTTATCTCAAGATTATAATATTCATTGTTTAGAATTTTTTTCACTTAAGTTTTGTGGGTGCCCAACAATAACTAACATCAAGATGTCACACAAAACTTAACACAACACAAACAACCCACGAGACATCTTGCTACCTACTTTCATGATTGTATCATATCACAAGGTCTTTTAATTCCTCCATGGAATGACAACAAGTAGACCACATAGCAAATAATTTCGACAAGTATGTCTTAGACATCGATCTTGTGGATCGACAAACGTAATGATCACGCTGATACATATACAATGGGCATCACATGACGCAAAATCCATGACTATACCAACATAGTGCCAAGACAATATCCAATAGTCCATACCAACCAAGGGAAGCGTCAAGCCTCAAACATAACAAGGTGTCAAAAGACTCACAAGGGTACACATAACTCACTATACCAACTCCACACATCTCAAAATACCAAGAAATAACTCCATATATCTCCTAAAGCATCACCAAATAACCTCCATATACCTCTCATAGAGAAAGAATCATAGTGTCAAACCCAAGCCGGTCTCAACCATAGAGCCCCATCAAGAAGAACAGGTCACTCAACCCTAGAGCGCCATAAGAATAACAAGTCACTCAACCATGAGGCTCGAGTCCTTTCTCCTTTTAAATGAGGTCGGGTCACCTTGGCCCTAGGCACATAGAGCCCCGTCACCCCCAAACCCAAGTGACATAATAACTCATGGTTCAACAACCCGCTAGTTATCTGTAACTCCTTGGGGCGTACCCCCATACAATGAAGCGGGTCCATAGGTTCAACCACTCCATGGTTAATCCCATGACCCTATTCCAACACATTACAACATTAGAACTAGCATAACAATCCATTCAAATGCCAAGTGGCAAAATCAAAAGCCTTGGGCTAGGCTACAAAACTCTTAAATATGAAAAGAAAGTTTTAAAACTAAGAAAAACAAATGGCTAATTAGCCATGGTTAGTGTAAAATCCAAATGTTAATGCAATAATCAAATAAATTCCCAAAATATAAGAACATGTCAATCAAGAAAATGGTTGGTTCTAGATAAAAGAGATAATGATCAATTTACAAATAAAATACATATTGAGAAAATAGCACATTACAATCACTATGTGGCCTCATACCGCCACCAAAGGGGTACTCATCGAGTTCTGGCACTTGGACATCGAGCCTCAGCTCGTAAAAATATACATGTAACCAGAAATGAGTAAATCAAATAATGTATCTGTCATCATCTCTACCTGAATCATTCCTCCATACTCCCACAAGGATCAACATAGTCAAAATCACATAGGATTATTCAATGAACAATCCAATAGGAAAGAGCAGGGAACTCTAGTTGCATAAGTTGAGCCTAAGGTGGTGTGCACCCACAATATATTGAGCAAGCTCAAGTATACTAAACAAATAGAAGTGGGTTTTCAGTCTATATAAGACTCCACTTCCTCACTCGTACTCAGCTCAAGATTATGAAAACCTAGTCCACGCCTCCTCTCTCCACACATACACTCTTAACAGTTTATCCCCTTAGGGTTATCTAGTGTAAGGTTCACAACATAAACATAACTACATCACTAACACAATGGTGATTCACGCACATTAACCATAGTGTCTTACGCATGGTATTTATATACAGGGTATAACACAACTAATACTTTCACGGTTACGATACATCACATTACCACATCCTGCAACCGAGTGCAATCACTATACCATAGGGATCATACACTCACCATATGCCCCTAAATCATGACGTAAATCATTACATATTACACAAATCATAAGTATGACGAACACAATGTCTAACATTACAACATATAGTCAATTGCAATACAACACGATGATGCACACAACTAATCACAATACGGTGATGACATCACGATGAAATGTGATTCACTTTACATCAATTTTTCATGCAATACATCAATACACCTTCACATCACATAAATCCAACATGTTTTAACCCTCTACAATCCACAATAACATTCCATTCACACACAACAAGGTGGTACATCACACACGAATTCCTCATTAAATCCATGAAATAGAGAGTGAATACTCTCATCATCAGCACATCAACATGACAACAAATACGCACTAAGTGACATGCACAACATGTGCATTCACAATTTCACAATTATGACATAGTTCACATCACACATATATCACATTACTCTTCCAATATCTAACACCATCATGCAACACCATCACAACTCCAATCTGCCCCAGAGGTTCAAGAGCATGAACCTCCGCTCTGATACCATATATAGTGCCCACATTTTACACACACATTACACAACAATAAAATACCAGGATAATTTTTTTTTTTACTTACATTGCTCACTACACACAACACCGCAAGGGCTCCAAGTACAAAAACTCGACTCGCATATGACAATCACACAAGTCATCAACTCACACAGACACATGAGAACAACATAGGCATGTCGATGCCACACTTTTCCCAATGAACGAATACTAGTAATGCCCCAACCATAGAAAGAAGACTCAAGGATAGGCAAACCCACAACACATCTTTTCTTTACTTGTATTTTAGTTACAGTTAACATTCTAAGAGCATTATTGTGCAAGGATAACTTTCTCCTTTTTCCATCTAAAAAACTTTAAGTTCATTCCACATTTAATTTATAGTTCGACCATTTTAAGTTGACTTCTTATTCTTTACAAAATTTTCCATAACTTCATTGTTGGATCTTACCACACAAAGTGACTTTGTTGGTCCCACCTTTCCAAAAAAATATAAAAAGCTAAAAAAACAATTCAAAAATACAAAAACATTGAGAAAACATTAAAAAATCAAAGGTACATTTTCTCAAACATTACAATCAGGTATTGCGTACACATGGATGTTATTTCTTCCCTTTCTTATCATTCCTCTGCGAAATCATCCATTTTTATCCCTTCGCTAATATTTTGGTTAGCCTTTTCACACACATTTTGCGACATTTATCTCTATGGTATCTGTTTGACCCTGGTCTTTATCACCTTGGTAAATTAAAGAATGACTAACCTCTTAGATATCCTATCACATTCAACATCTAATAAACTTGTTGCGAAGAACTTTTGGACATATTTGGTTACACTAGCCAATGTCGTCATCACAATCACTTCCATATCCTTCCATCAATCCATTAATGGTTCTTAACCCCTTGTGAAACAAGAGAGCTGAAATAAGTTTTCAAAAAGTAAAAGAATCAAAATCAATCAAAAAATCAAAAGCTAAGAGCTAAGAGAAAAGTAAATTAATATATAACTCTCTCTTGGGGTATTTCCAATAATCTCTATCGGGGCTATGGACATCTGACTGGAAGTAGAGCAATGTTGTGATTAGAATCAAATACATCTCCATTGGGGCTATGGATGTCTGGCTGGTAGCAGAGCAATGTATGGCTATCCTTCCACCCTTCATTCACAAATCACCTATCACCTATCAAAATAAATCATTCCTACACATTGGCTATGGTGTCTTCACTTGTTGTCTATTAAATCTTCCCTTCAAGAGGTAATTAATTTCAACTTCCACACATTGGATCTCTATGAGTAAATAGGATTAGTATGTTACCAAGTGTATTTTTGGACCTTGTTCAAACTCTTGCTTTAGTGCATATCTTGTCTCACAATTTGTGCCTTTGGC
This sequence comes from Taxus wallichiana var. yunnanensis, assembly GCA_018340775.1. Classification (NCBI taxonomy): domain Eukaryota; kingdom Viridiplantae; phylum Streptophyta; class Pinopsida; order Cupressales; family Taxaceae; genus Taxus; species Taxus wallichiana. The sequence continues at coordinate 932,510,421 of CM031242.1, forward strand.
TAATCACTTCTTCATCGCGAGGCTTCTAAGCTAGATTCATATCATTCACATCATTCTTCTACTTCGTTCAGAACATCCATGTGTATAAGATTACTTTTTGCCATGTTTTCGGACACCTTTGTCCCCTTTCGCAAAAAAATGGCCTCCTTCCTTTCTATCATGTGCTTTTAGGCCAACTTACGCTGGGGGCATCGTTGCTTCTTCCCAACATTTCACTGCTTTACGTTCATCATCATGTTGAACCTATCCATAATGTCCTTGGGTCTCACTTCTACATGTGAAGAGTTTGCCTTTGAATACTCCCACCTAATCATTGGGGCATTTTTACATCTTCACCTTTCTTGTACGCACGTGGCCTTATGCCCTTGTACATCCCATCTACCACTAGGGGCATACACACTTCCTCGTCTTTCTATACATAGTTTTAGAAAACTCTCAAAATCATAAAAACATTTAAATATATTATAAAAATCACAAAAACATTCAAATATGTTAGAAAAATTAAAAAATCATTCAAATATGTTTCAGAAAACTTCTAAAAATTGAAAATCGTCCTACAAAATGTTGCTCTTTGGTTCTCACCTGTTGATGTGCGCGACTTGCAGATCATCATGATCTACCTCCATCAACAAAAGCTAGGTTGCTTACTTTATCATGTACTCACGGGCACAACGAGTTGCCCAGTCTTGTGTCGTAGTGCACATTACATTTTCATCGAGACCCAAGTGTCCTCCGTTATTCCCCTTTCATGTATCCTTGCTTGGGACACTGCCATTAACCCTTGTTGTTAATTTGCACAGTCGGGCGAATCTTGATAACAAAAGCATTATGTTATGTTTCTCTATTATGTTAGCTTTTTACTTTCTCATATTGCATTGCATTTTGTATGTTGCATGGATTTAGTGCTTTTAGCAATGGACATTTGTTCGTATATGGATTTTCATGTCATTCTACACTTTTGTTCATTCTTTTTAATAAGGACCGATGATGAAGATCACTCACAATATGATGAAAAATAAAGGTTTTTAAAAGGCACTTTGGATGGATGTTAGCTCATTCCCTCTTCCTCATATTCCTTTTTTCTTCTATATCCCCTTTCTTCATCACACTTTTCTTTCTTCTATTCTCTTTTTGTCATCTTTTCGATCGTCAATCGAGTTCTTCTATCACCCCATCGACAATTAATGGGGCATCCTTCATTCTCTACTCATTTTTTCTTCTATCCCTTCAAAAATTTCTACTTGTCTATACTTTTCTACTTTCTTTGAAGTGACGTCGTTTACATCACCCCAAAGAGAGGAAAATGTAGACACCTAAAATATTCTTACACTTAGCATTTCTTCCAATCCAACCAATCGACGAAACTTCGTTAATTCCCCGTTCTTCACTCCACTCTCGGATGCCCATTCACGACACCTTCTCGCCGTATTCCTCCTATAATCAACAAATTTGGCTAATATCTCTCTTATTAGCTAAACATTCCTCCTTTTGACCAATCAAACCTCCCTAGTTCTCTCTAAACCACTTTTATTGGCTTCGTAGGCTATCTATCAGATCACATTTGGTTATCCAAACCCTCCCAACTCTCAACGAGTCTCTAATCACTTGTTAATCAAGCTTAACTAAGCCTAGACCTAGCTTAACTAAGCCTAAAGCATGTTTATCCTAATAAAAGTGATTTTTGAGCTTTAGTCCCACATGTACCCAAATTACAAACTCTCCCAAGTGAAAAACTATAAATAGAAGGGTCACTCCTCCTCTCTCACTTTACACCTTGTTTTCATAACAAAAATCTCTCATACTTGGAGATCTTGGCATTAGAAATCATTTGTGATAGCTTTAAGCTATAAAACATTTGGATCTTGGCATACTCCATTGTTGAGAACTCCTTCATCTTGCATTCATCCATTCGAAATGTAGTTAGTAGGGGAAGATCTAAAGTTTGGCCATGTAGCCAACTTGGAGAGATCTCTTCACTATTTTTGGAGTAAACAACACACAATTTGATTGCTTAGAATCTAACTAGTTTCATTTTTATTAAGCTTTCATGGAGTAGAGATTAGTATATATGCTAGGATTTGAATGTTAGTTTCAAATTTATACATACATATGTAGTTTCTTGTTTAGCTCTAATCTTATGGTTCATGATTAACTTTAGTCAAGCTTGAGGTTATTTAACCTCATCCCATAGCTTTGCAAACCTTTCCATTGCATACATTTGGCACACCCGGTGGGACACTTATGTCCATCCTCCATTAATGGAGGTCTTTTAGGTTTTCCAAAGTTCATTTTCAAGTTTTTGGGTCAAATCACTTGTTATTTCCTTATTTTGGTTTTTAACCCTAGATAAAAGACCTTCATTTATATGCATTTTGTGGGTTTGATATAGAAATAGGACACTTTGACTAATAACTAACCTGTCTGCTCTTAAAATTTTGAAAATCCGTGAGTTTTACAGGTTTTTCACAGGGTGCGCGTAGGTGTTTACAAGGGGCACGTACACGTTGAAACCCTAGCGTCCCCCAAAAACAGTGTGTACTGTATTAAAGTCCTCATCATTTTCATATTTTACCTCTACAAGGACGTGCATGCGTCTCCATCATCTGGGACGCATATCCGCCTCTCTGGCCATGTATGCGTAAAAGGGTTGACTATGTAAAAATTTGAAATTTTCTATTTTTTTCTAGGCGCGTATCCTTAATTGTCTATTGTGTGTAATTCTTCCCTTTTTCCTTTTATTTATTGTGGAGTATGTGATTTATTTTGTGATGTAATTTATTTATTCATTGTTGATTAATGTGTCTTAATTAAGTGGATTAATCATGTTTATTAAGTTAATTGGGGATGTGACAAAAGGGGTCATTTATTAGAGTAGTTGTTCCTTTGGATCTTGTGATTTAAGTTGAGTGTATTTGAATTTGAGTGTTGTACACCCTACCTTACTTGGGAAATTCGGATTTGGGCTTAAGGGCCATTTTTGGAGGCTTGTGGGACAAGTTAAGCTTGTCCCACACCTCTTAATTTCATATACCAACTATACCTATGGATTGGGGGTCAAAAATAGATCCCATTATGTGTTTTTAAGGCAAAAGGTGACATTTATTGCACTTTTCTTACATGGGGTTTAAAATATATCCTTATGGGGGATGGGTTTGTGTTGAGTGTGTAAGAGGCTTGTCATTTCTCTTAACCACCAATTTATTATGCCTTGGGTTGAGGTTTGACTTGTCAGTGGAGTTGAGGATAAGTTATGTGGCATCCTACATGGAGCCACCTCGCCCTTCTCTTATCTTTTTCTATATATGGAAGTATGTTTGTTTGTTTGGGAGTTACTTCATTTTATTGAGCACTTGTATTTTTGGAGTTAGAGAGTTTTGGAGTACTTCTTGAAGTCTTGGAGCTTTTTGGAGTTGGATTGAGCTTGAATGAGCTTGGAGTGTGATTCTTTGAGAAAGTTCTTATTTTGGAAAGGTAGGAACTACACCTTTGTTTTACTTGTTTGTTTTATATGTGTGTATTACATGTAAGTGAATGTTTTGTGTGTCTGTTTGGATCTTGGGTAGAATGCATAAGTATGGTGTAGGAGAAGGCTATGGGGATTTTATATTTTAGGGAGGCATAAGATTTTTGTTTCATGTTTTGGGAGGGATTTGGGTTGGGTGCCCCACCTTTGATAAGAAAATGCTTTCTTTTCTTACTTGGTTCTTTTGAGGGAGACATAAGAGATTGTAGGGAGGCATAAGAGAATGTGGGAGGCATAAGAGGATCTTGAGGGAGACATAAGAGTTGTGTAGCATTTTTGAGTTGTGTTTTGGAGGGTTTTAAGGTGGGAATCTAATCCCATTGGGAGGAATAAGTGATCTTCCCATATGTCCTTGCTCTATTGGCTTTGAGTTTTCAAGCCTTGTGAATTTTTATAGCTGCATTCTTGTGATTGTTATCTTGTGTTTGAATGTTTGTTAAATGGTTTTGAAAATGTGTATTGTGATGTAGAATCATTTTGTTAGTTTTCACTGGTTATGTCCATTTCTTATTTCACTTTGGTTGGGGCTTGGGGGCCAATGAGGAGGATAGCTTATTCTCCTCATTGGATTATTGGTTGGGTGGAGAGTGTTTCCTACTCCCCCATTTTTTTGTTGTGATTAAAGTGAAGAAATGGTGGAGCTCTTGTTGAAGATTTGGGACTTGGAGCATTTTTAGAAGTCAAAAAGAAATCCTTCATTGTAGAAAATTTTCTTGTAATTCCCACTTAAGGTGGAAGGCTAGTAGTCTTGCATTTAAAAGAAAATTTGTATTGTATATTTTGTTTATTAAGTTGTAATGTATTGTTGGAAAGAAAACTCTTTGCATTGTAATAAAATGAGTTATGCTCAAAAGAAAAGGAAAGTTCATTGTTACTTGTAGGAGTTTGCATCATTGTAAGAATGAAGGAAGAACTTAGAAGTTGTAAATCATTAAGAATGTATTCTTAGCAAATCTGAAATGTAATATGGGTACTTGTGTTTCTTTGAATAAATGGTTGTGGTTGTAATGGAAGAATGCACTAAGTTATAGTGAATTACCTTGTTGAAGGAATTACATTCTTGTTGTGGAAAAGAAAGCAATAATACTTAGAAATAGATGAAATTCCATTCCTTCATTTGATCTTGAAAGTAATTTTATTGGAAAAGTATTCTTGTAGTTGTTTTCTTATATGCTATTGAAATAGAAAATATTTGTATTTAGTGATTTAAGTCATGGAATGAATAAATGGTTTAAACTTTCAACTAGTGACTTTAGGCACCTAAATTCAAGCTAAGGTTAAACTATAAATCACCCTAGTAAAAATTGTTTTTGGAAAAATTGACGAATTGATGGTTTTGTTTTCAAAGAATAGAACTCATAAGCCCTATGCGGAGTGGCGATCTCCGGACTATTGGCCTTGATTAAAGCGGTGGTCTCTAAACTCGCCACCTAGACAAGGTTGTGGTTTACGAATCGTCACTCGGGTAGGGCCGGCGGTCACAGGCTGTCGGCTACTCGGGAGTGAACGTTTCATCACTGTCAATGGAAAAAAAATCTGCGACTGTGCAAATTTGAAATTGATTTAATTAAAATATGAGCCTACAAAATGTAAAAAGGAGACTACCGAAAACTATATGTGAAAAAAACTCATTGTTTAAGTATGTAAATCCTTGAATGGGAATTTAAATGTATTAAATCTCATAGAGTAAATGGAAATAGGGTTTTTCCCAAATAGAGAACTCAAGAATGGAAATAACTACTCTAGATTTAGGGTAGAATCTCTACAATCAACAATTAGAAGACATTGCTTTATAACAAATCCATAAACTAAACTAAAATAAGCTTGATCCAAATGAATCCCTCCATGGCTTCTTCCCTCCTTGCTTTCATGGCTTCCACTCCTCCAACCTACAAATCAAAGAAAATAAAAGAGACCAAATGAGGAGGCTAGGGAAAAGAAATGGGTTTAATAAAATTCCATAAGGATGGTTAGGGTTAGCTTGGAACTCTAAGATCTAGTGGCCACAATTGATTTGATCCAAGGGTTAAGAATCAACCCTACAATTGTTAGGTGAGAATATATATTATGGACTATTAAATAATTTAAATATATGTGAAAATGGGTGAATAGGGCCACTTAGTACCCTTGTAGTTTAAAGTAATTATGTAACTTTCCTAGTATGTTTTATTAAATGATTCAATGGACATTAAGACTAATAATTTAAGGAACTAACGTAACTAAGGATAAGGTCTTAGTAAATATGGGTTTGAATGTTTATTTGAGATGGGGAAAATATCTAACCTAGTAAAAGAATTAATGGACACTTTTCTAGCGGATTGTAATTAAATTGACATTAGAAATGGATTAAGAATAGTTAATTATTAATCTAGACCTGATCCATCCATTGTAATGTAGAAAATTGTTGGTAGGAATTAATTAAACATATTATAGGGTTGATACCCTTGCAATCTTTAAAAATAACATTGCCGCAAATTTCCATATAATTATTTAAGTTTTAATGTGGTTTTAAAACGTCAAAATTGTGGGTGTTATAGTAAATTTTGCACATGGGTAAAGAGATTTCAATATTTCAACATACAAGTTATCTTCCACTATAGCACCCACTTCTCCGCTTAAGAGTTTTCACACGTAATCATGTGGGTTTATTAGAGATATCATTATTTCTTTCAATATTTTCATATCCTCCATCAAAAATTTTCTAGAAAATAAGTTATTTATGTACCCTACTTTGACCTTATTTGTGGAAAGTGTGTTCATGTTTATAAGAGTAGGGGCCAATTTCTCCACGGTCGAATAGAGGTTAGATGTCCAATTTACGGGACTATTTTTTTAAAAATAATTTTCCCACCCTTCTAACATAGTATATATATATATATATATATATATATTATTTACTTGTCATTTGGGTGGGATGTATTATTGCATCTTTTCATGTTGAATTGTTTGACGTGTAAAGTGCTTTATGTAGGGTTGTTTTGTGTACTATAGCAGATATTAGGATGTTTCGAGATAATAATGTTAAATTCTAGCTATAGTGTTTGCATAAGTCATCTTAAATGTCGAGAACATATGAATATATTTCCAAGGCTAGCCAAGTTAAACTGCATGTGTGTACTATTTGGAAGAATATTACCGACTCTTAGTCTCTTTTAAAGTAATGTTGAACAAATCATTTTAATGATATTGTTGACACATTGAAATGCATTATGGTACTTCTTGGAGCTTAGATCCTTAGATTAATCATATTATGAGTTGATTTTTGTGTTTTTTTAGCTTTTTGTTGCATATGTGGTTAATTATTATTTATTGGGCTGGAATTTATATATTTTTTTATTTTTGTATAGTCGTATCTAGAACCATTTTTTTAGCCATGTCCATGTATCCGATACTTCACCCATTACTCATATCCAAAATGTATCTGCAACTTAGGATAAATAGCTAAGGCATCACTCCCATCTTTGGGCAACCAAATGCAAACTATGCGGGCAGGTGGTCCCATAGACAATAAAATTTTATTAACTGCAAAAAACCAAAAAATTCTCCTGAAATATCTTAGCAGCTGTTACATAGGAAGCCCTGTTCTAGCGACTCAAATGGGTGGGGGGCTGAAAATAATCGTTCTTCGCAATCCATTTTTCAAGACACATGTCCACATAGCGGTGTGATGATGTTTTTTTCCCTCCAAATGTATTTCCTTCCACAACTGTTTTTCAGCAAATCATGGGTTTACCCTAAATAAATTTGCAGAAAAAATTAGAAGACATGGGATCACAGGGTTGCTAATTTTTCCTATTAATGGTATCACATACCCACTAAAAAAATTCCCCTACATGGGACTCAACTGCCTAATTATATTTCCTTGTTTTCCGCCAAATTGAAGCAACCCTTTCTCTTTTCCCAAATCCCAACTTTCATGTAACTTCTTCCACCCCTATGTTAATGATCTCATACTCACTACTTTAACCATTATTATTGAAAATAATATATTTTAAGTTGTTAATCTCTTGACGAAGACGACTTACCCCCTCTTAAAACCTTCATTGAAGTAGGGAAATTTGTGTCATTGTTTGGCATTTCTCCATTATATCCAACCTTCCTACCCTATAAAACCAAATTAGTAACTTCTTTTTCAACGAGCATAAGGGAACAATATGCCTCTATCCCACTTGATTGATGTCATTGTTTGAAGATTTGAGTTGTAGGCATTGTCACATTTCTATTAATTGGGACATTTGAATTATGTTTACACCAACTCCTGTATGGTCTTGAGAGGAAGAATTCAAAGAATCCACAGAGTTAATAATAGAATCTATGACAAGCCAAGCATAGCTCTTGGTCATCACGCCCAAACCATACGCTATAGAGAAAAGTTCGGAGAAACATCCATGCTAGTGTACACAACAAAATACCTATATAAACTTGTATTATTTAAATGAAGTTTTTTTGAACTTGTTCTCCCTCCGAAATAGAAGGAAGTGTTGTCGTCTAGGAAACTCACTTTCTATACTCGACAAGGCCTCACTCAATGTGTAAACACCATATAACCATAAATTATCATCTTTGTATAGCAAGATGACTTAATTCCACCGAAAGTAGTCTACTATGGTTGATATGGCTTCCATATCATCATAATTATGGCTTCTATTATTAGTGCCAAATCTATTCGCGTCACTCAATGATAATACTTGGTATATCTACTAGTTCAACTATAGTTGCCACAAATATCAACTGGTATATCAACCGGTGAAAAACAAATTGAGGGATTTGACCGGAATTGAACCTTGGAAAGTTCATGTGAGATTCAATATTGCCAATAGGCTCCATAGGGTCAAGAGATCTGAAAAGGACTTCATTTGGTTGACTTACTATTTGGGGGATTTCTTATTGCTCCTCATGGGACCTTTATTCTTCGATTAATTTGGAAGGCATGGGAACACGTAAAGCACTTGGTGGTTGGGAATCCTATCTTCTCTTCTTTTGAAACTAAGTGCCAAACCTATAAATAAATTTCGTTAAATCTTAAATATAATGACAAGATCCATGCCTTTACATAGGCTTCTCTACCCTCCTTTGGTTTGAGAAAGAAATTAAAATATTTCATGACTTGTATAGATTTGGGAAGTGGATGGAATGGAAGGCATGGGAATGAGGGAAAACTTGATGGTTAGGAATCCTATATTCTCTTCCTTTGATGTTAGGATCCAAGCCTACAAATCAATTTCGTTGAATCTAAAATATAAGGACAACATTCGTGCCTTGACAAGAGGCTTCTCTATTATCCATTGGTTTGAGAAATAAATTAAAATATCTCATGACTTCTACATATTTTGGAAGTGGATGGAGCAGAGGCATGGGACTAAGTGAATCACTTGGTGGTTGGGCATCCTATCTTCTCTTCCTTTGACGCTAGGTGTTAATCCTACAAATCAATTTTGTCAAATATGAAATATAATGACAAGATCCATGCCTTGACAAGAGGCATATCTGCCCTCCTTTAGTTTAAAAATGAAATTAAAATATTTCATGACTTGTACAGATTTTGGAAGTGGATGGAGAATGGAAGGCATGGGAATAAGGTGGTTGGGAAGCTTGTATTCTCTTCCTTTGATGATACATTCCAAACTTTAAAAATCAATATCATCAAATTTGAAATATGACAAGAGGCTACTCTTCCATTTGAGAAATCAATTAAAATATTTCATGACTTGTATAGATTTGGTAAGTGGGTATAATGGAAGGCGTGGGAACAAGTGAAGTACTTGATGGTTGGGCATCCCATCTTCTATTCCTTTGATGCTAGGTTCCAAGCCTACAAATCAATTTTGTCAAATCTGAAATGTAATGAAAAGATTCGTGCCTTGGCAAGAGGTTGTTCTTCCCTCCTTTGGTTTGAGAAAGCAATCAAAATATTTCAAGACTTATAAAAATTTGGGAAGTGGATGGTGACTTAACAAATATTGAAATATTATGTTAAATTCTAGTATCGGAATGACTATAATGATATTAAGCCTTTTAAATATGTAACTATGTAATTAAATGAAATAGATAGGGAACTTATCTAATTTTTACTTGTCCCAAAGTACACTCAAACTAGAACAGAGATAATGATAAGGCTAGGCACATTACTAAAAGATCGTGATATGAATTACGGAACTTGTAGAATATTTTGAACAAGGGCACTTGGATAGGGCGAGGGTATGTGGGCACCCGAGAACTTATGCAGGAATTTTTGACTACACATAGGGTCAGAAATTGATTTTTCTAGTGTCACTGAGGTTCTGCTATCCTTCATTGTTGATCACTTGTAGGTCACTAGAAGATCTCCAAGTTCGTTGGTAACCGTAAAAATAGATAATATCTTCTGCAAAACCCCCAAACTACATCAAATCCTAAAAATGAAAGATGCAAATGGGGAGTCAGACTAACCCTAACATTCACCCAACAGAGTGAACTTATGACCAAGCATTACACTACATCTCAAACTCTATGTAGTTCTATGTGCTTGTGTGTGTAATAGTGCTCTTAGGTTTCCCTCACACCGATGACACTAAGATAGCAGGTTATACCTAGGTAGAATATAAATGTGTGGGATTGAATTTATAATCTTCCCATTCCTATGCAATGTATGCAAAGTAATAAGCCCAAAATGTAGTCCCTTTGATAGTATGTAGATAGATAGCCCTTGATAAAAATTACCCACCATTATAATGGTATGTATGTTGTGTTTATATAGGGATATCTTGCTTGAATTTTGACACTAATGACATGACATGCCGACTAATTCCACAAGATGGGAGAGTAAGGAAACTGAAAATTTGACCACAAATGTCAAAAATGTGAACAAGAACAAAGAGGACATGAACACTCTGGTTAGATAGGAGTTCTGGGTGCTAGTGTCCTAAGAAAAATGACAAAAATGTGAGAAGACCGACAGATAGGGATCCTGTGACTTGACCATAACTAGGGTGCGATGAAGTGATAGATGTGAGAGATAAAAATATATAAATAATCAAAGCAAGTGGATGGACTAGGAAGTGTGTCACTAGTGAATACTTTTCTTACTTAAGATCCATATATAAAACAACATACTTGGTGGTATAGTAAAATAGTAATATGTGCATGATTTTGTGTCTACATTTTCCCCCTTTATTTTATTTGAATGAAATTCAAGTAGTGTAAAGGAAGTAAGGAACATACATGTGAGAAGTCCGGAGAAGCCTGTTGTAGAAGTACACACAAAATAAGAACATATAGCATGGCAAACCATGGATCAACGTGTCGATCCATGTGGCATAAATAGAGACAGTGAACCATTATAAGGAGCACTTGGAGAAATTGATGATTTGATTTTTGGAGAATTTGGATATTTGAATTTTCGTTGATGGAGATTTAAAGGGGTAGGAGTGATCAGTTCTTGAACCAATTTTGTATGTTTGAAAAACTGAAGGATTTGGGTGTCCTGCCGCTAAAGGAAGAGTGTTAGGGAGAGAGGTCTAGTTTTACCCTCTAACTATGACTACATCCTCAAAATTTCCAACCGCTACGAGACGGATAAAGACCAAATTTTGTTCCATTTCGATCCATGTTGAATAACCCATATAGGAGCAGTATAGGAAAGGAAATGATGTCTCATTTCCCCCACTCCACATGGTGTCATGATATGTATAGTTTTGCTAGATGGATTCCATGTTAGGTCATCTAGAAGTGATGTAAAATGATTCCCATGTTAGGTCATTTGGGAAAGTAGTGATGTAACTCCCAAGTTAGGTCATCTAGGAGGAATAATGAAGTGATGCTTGTACCATTGATTGACTTGATTTGAATATTGAATGCTTGTTTTGATATTGAATGTATATGATAGATTACTCATGGAGATATTTTTTCTTTTTCCCCATATTAGGTCATTAGGGAAAGAGATAGAAAGTAGTAGAAAATGTTGAATATTACATGAGTAAATTTTTGATAATGATGTATTAGGAGTGTGTAGTGATCATGTAGTATTTTAAGAGGGATCGTAGGGTGATCCTGATTGTATGCCCCCTTTTGGTGAAAGGGAGAGTGGTAGAAAGAATGAACGTTGAGTCGAAAGTAGATGTGAAATGATGTAATAGTGAGAAAAATGAAGTATAGTAGATGTCACAAAATTGTGTGTATATCAAGTTGAAAATGTGCCAAATTTTCATATAGCATTATGTAATATGTATAATACAATGGTAGGAGGAATTATGAAGCACATGGCACAAGACGGGAAGAAAATGGAGTAGCGAAGGTCAAGATATGAGCAAAACCATGTAGCATGTAATATTTGGAAAATGAGTGCGAATGGTAACTATAATAAATTTGCAGGTGAAAAATTGTTATATATAGTAATGGTAAAGAGTAAATAGTAATTTTATTTGAACCTTGATTGATAGAGATTTTGAGCTCTAATCTTGTGAGGATGCCACATATAAGTAGTGAGATTGACTAGATTCGAGATGGTGGTGGCGTGGTGGCAGACACGGATGACAAATGAGTTGGTAGGTGTGGTTATTTTCAAAAAAATTGATGAAATTTTCTTGTCAATTTTTGTAAAATTTGAGTTTTATTTTTTCGGATGTTTCTTTCATGGGTGAGAATGGCCAACATGTTAAAGTCCTTTGGGACACCGATGCCCAGTTTAGGCATTGGTGACCTACTCCTAGGCACCCACATCTTGCTCATGGGCACTAGCATCCCGGGAGGCTATTTTGACCTCAAGAATGTGATGTATATGAAATTTGATGTATGTTGGTAGTATGAGTGGTTGTATTTGCATGTATATGAGGTGTTAATTTCATGATTTTGTTGATTTTTGTGTTGTGCATAGGGATATTTATTCAAGGGATTTCGTGGAGGTCGACACTTAAGCACATTGTTGACTTGTTTTATCAGACATTGAGTGGGATATATTAGACCGTGTCAGCCTGCGACACATAACAAGATTGGGGGAGGTACCCCATAATATGTCGATGATCACTACATTATGCGAGAGGTGGTGTGTAAACACTTGTAATTTTTGGTTGCCTACTGGGGAGATGACCATGACCCTAGAGGATGTATATCGCATATTACGACTACTATTGTGGGTAAGAGAGTACGGTGATGGCCGTAGATGCTTCTCAAAGGCATATGAGAGCAACTAGGTGGTACTTTATAGGGACACATATATAAAAAGAGACCCACATTAGCCTAGATGTTATACTAAGATCAGGTGTTCCATAATTACGGAATTTTATTACAGTAGTTATTACTTCATCAGTGGCAGTGGAGGGTGGTGGTGTGGGCATCTTGTATAAGATGCATGATATCTATTAACCTATAGAGGAGGATGAGACTATATTTGCATGGGCTCGATGTGTACTAGCACAGAGATTTATACAGTTTAACACAGGAGGACCATGGGTGTGTACTTCGAGCCACCACATTGTTACATGCATGGTTCTATGAGCATATTTTTATATTTAAGCCCCTTGGTGGGCCACATGGGAAGTGGGAGAGGCCTGATATATTCACTTTGAGATGGGTAGGTTCCTAGAGCATGAGGTTGGACACCACTACTTATAGATCTATGCTTGATTGCATGGGACCAGGGGCCATTATATAAGGCCATAACGAGACTATGGTGGATGGCCAGAGGATGGAGTAGAGCTATGACATATTCCACATATAATGTGGTTAAAGGAATGGTTCCCATGAGTAGCCAAGCTATTCCGGGAAGAGTGTGTGCCATGGAAATTTCATATTGCTCGGGATGTTCCCCCGATCCATATGTATATGTACAATAAAATAGAGCGAGGAAGTTAGGAGTGAGATCGAGACCTATAGGAGCACATCTAGTGTCCCCATGTTTATATGAGATGGATGTGTAGCCTAGATTTTACCCACAAAATCACAAGACGCGTTGACACACCACTCAAATTGGTGAGTGCTCACTCAAAGCTGCTGCTGAGGGTATCAGTCCCTATTTTATGTCAATTTGTTTGAGTTACCATGATTGAACATATATTCTAGATCCATAATAAATATTCAATTAAACCATAATGTAAGAACTAAATCTAGATCTTAACCATACACAAGAATACTTAAAAATAACTATAATCGGGTTTACCATACAAGATCCCATAACATATGTATCTATCAATCAATATCCAGCCATAGAAATCCATTTTATTAATTGCATTAAAACACATAATCTTCTTACATACATAATAATGTCACCATGATTCATGTGTGCACATAATCCACTAGCATAACTCTATTACAAAAGTGATCCTCCCAAACCATGCAAATCAATACATATTTATAGGGGTGGGGACTTTCCCTTCACCGCCCATGCACCTCTCAAAAATAGGCTACATGATAATAATAGCCATGGGCCTTTACATGATAAATACAAGAGCATGCAAACACTCTATTAATAAATTATCTAATAATAAAATAGCAGTATAATCCTATTAATAGATCAAAACCTGCATGGCACTTTATCTTTTGTTTTCCCAAAATAGCCTTTGTGTGGTCTTGAGCCTTCTAAAAAATGTGCATTGCACTCAACATCCATAATTAGCCTCAATCTACATAATGGATAAGTCTTGACTCAAACCTTTCTGGGGCCGCCTTGTTTCACATACTTCCGCGTGCATCTACGTTCCCTTCTCTCGTGCACCCAATCCTTATATGCTTTCATACTTAAGTTGTATTTCATCAACTCAACATTACCCCGCACTAATCTCATTGTTGGCCCCGGCAATGGGTAATCACAACTTATCTCTCCATGAACAAATAATAAGGAATAATGAATGAAATAATAAAGGAATTACTACACATAAAGAATGAAAGACTACTTAGGGCTCTACTCTTCCATAGGCTGGATCAACTCTAGATATTCATTCTTGATCTCTACCTCTAATACATTCCAATCACTTAGTGTTTTATTTATTTTGTCTGGAATATCTATAACTATGACTTCCATCTCATCAAGAGTCATCTTTTCACCTTCATTATGCAAGACCTTGAGAACATTAGCCATGCTCAAGACCATTCCCTCCATTATATTCATCCTCCCTGTAATGAGTTTCCCAACTTCTTTTATTCTCTCATTGTCATAATCCAAACTATGAGGAGGAAGGTTAGCATGCAAAATCTATTTTTGCACTCAAGTCACAGCGCACATGAGGTGTTTCCCTTTAACCATTCCCCTAGCAAAGGAATGATTTTCCTCTTCGACATCTTGGAAACTTCTTTCAAATCATAAACATCTGTCTAATGGAACTCAGTTGTTTTCTTCTTCTCTAACTTTTGTGATTGTTCCTTCAAACATTGTATCTCACCCTACAAATTCCTAATCACTTCCATAGTTTATTGATAAACCTCCTTCTGATGCATAGGGTTTGGATACTTAACATGTAGTACCTCCTCCTTTATAATGGAAGGATTTTACTTTGGAACCTCCCTGGTGGGCGCAGCCTCAGTGCATGTAGTGATCTTCACAGGTACCAACTCAAGATCAAGTGCTAACTTCCGCATCCACTGATCCTCCACAATGCGATGTTCTCTAACCATCCATGTGCCTTTGTCATGCTTGTGTTGCTTACTAAAGTGTTCATACAATTCCGTTCATTCTTCATAGGTGTGTTTCTTCCTACATAAAGAACAAATAATTTTACGAGGAACTCGCGCTGTAATGATCGGGGACTGCATGTATAACATGTTTCACAAGGAAAATCACTTCTTCCAATTCTACGACCTCACCTCTAAATCCTCCATGGTATCCTTAACCTCTACCACATCACACGCCATCGAGCACCCTTCATTGTGTTCATGACCATGATGCTCACCTTTCTCCTTTGAACTATTTGTAACATTAGTCGCGTACACCGATGATCAATGGCATCATGAATTTGATCAATCAACTTACAATTATCAGTATCATGAGTGGTAGACCTGAAAATCTTATAGTAACAAGACACATTCTTCCTTATCACTCATTGTAGCAAAGGCACCAAGTTGAATCATGATCCAATTAAAATCATGTATTCTAGTAACATGGTGCACACTAATTTACAAGGACAACTATCCTTAGTATACCCCTCCACTTCACAATCTATGCACCAAATTCCACTTCATGTCTCATGTGTTGAGTTAGCTAACAATTTCTCTAATTGTTTAGCCATGGCTGCAATCTAGGCCTCCAAAAATGGGCTCACTCTTGTGTCTACATTCCTAATACCTCAGCGTGCAAAGCTACTTCAAGTGCCTCACGTGGATCTGTATAAGTTTTGTTTGAGAGAACCCTTCAAAGGCACGATCATTCCTCCAACAAACAACTGAGCATGCTAACACGTATGTATATCATAATATAACTTATACATAAGGGTTTTGAAACATGCATCATACTCTTGAACACTCTCAGTTGTACCCTGCTTGATGTCCTTCATTTTGTTGATGCTTTTTTGCTCAAATTCAAGAATATAAAATTCTTTCAAGAAAGCATCTCGCAACATGGTATAATATACACAAGTCTTGTCCAGATCAAATTTATTGTACCAACTATGCACACGCCCTTGCAATGTACTTGCAAATTGGCTTGCCTTATGCTCTAGAGCATTAATCCCCTTCACGTGCCATAGTATCTCACACATATGTACGTTCTCATCTACATCTTCTATCCCTCTATATTCTAGAAGATGAAGAGATATTTCCATATAAATATTTTGAGCTTGGTAAGGATCGTGCCCACTAGATCCGTAACATGTATTTCCTACTATGTTTCCTCTGCCCCCGAGAACCACCAAATCCACTAGCACCTTTGAGCCATGTAATCCTCTTGATCCTCCAGCTGAAGTAGAAGCAGACCGGAGGATGCACTACCTTGTTCCCCAATGGTTGTGCTAAACTAGACTCCCACAATCTATGAAGTTGTGCTACTTTAAGATGTTATGTCAATGTTTTACATGCCCACGTTACGTCTTTGATGACACACTAGAAAAGATACCTCCACCCGGTCCACCAAATAATATAGATGACAATTGTGCCACCATAGATGAATAAGCTAACTAATTAACTCTTGAACTTGTATGCGTAAATCAACTCTATTTATCACTACTCTCACGCCCACACTAGCTTGTTTATTGATAATTATCACGAAACCGGGAAACCAAGCACAGGGCTAAGTCACCAAGAGGGATCAAATGTGCACTTGCGCCCCATGTAGCTTCCACCGGTATGCTCTCATCTTAGGTCAAATAGGGTTCTATGTCATGCTTTCCAAAATGGTGCGATTCCATATGCTCTAGCTCCATGTCCTGTCATGCATGAGCTTCAAATCCTTCGTGAGTCATCTCTCTCCACAATGTCATTCATTCCATAACTTCACGTTGCTTCTCCAACTCCCTCTAGTGCATCTCATTAAACTTAAGTTACCTTTCTTCTCTATGTCTTTCTCACATTAGGTCCACCATCTTTCACCACACCTACTCTTGCCCACGTGCGTGGTGGGGTTTAGCTATCCATAGGTTTCTCTTCCAAAGTCAAGGTCACAATCAAGATTTTAATTGCCAAAGTAATGTCACACAAATAAGATCCCTTGGGCTTACGCAAGAACTATAACTCAAAGAACCTCTGGACAAGAGTAATATAAATTACATACTCCAAGATATATATATTCGAACACCATGGAACCAATGATCCATGACGCGCATCCACGTCGATCTACATCATACTGAGGCCTAAAAATTTTCCTACATCCAAACAACTTTAAGAAATATCCAGTTTCTCTTTAATGCATTAGTAATCAACCACTCGTATAGCTCTATAGGAAATATGGCGAAACAATGTCTCATATAGCTCATCATACATATTTTGTTCAACCCACACACATGCATTAAATTCAGGTCCAATGCTAAACTTGCAAACATATTTTCCTACAAATCGTCTAACCACTCTTCAATCTTGACCAAGGTTAAGCTGGTACATCTTCATCATGCAACATCCTAAAAACAAACTGAAAAAGAGGTCCTGGTAATGGAACCAAAATATAGCCTAGATTTTACCCACAAAATCCCAAGGCATGTTGGTACATTACTCATCCCGAATCGAGTGCTCACCCGAAATGCGCAAGGGTACTAGGTTCCTCTTTTATGTCATATTGTTCAAGGAGTTAGCATGATTGAACATATATTCCATATCCATAACAAATAATCAATTAAACCATAATACATGAACCAAATCTAGATCTTAACCATATGCAAGAATACTTAAAAAGAACTATAATCAGGTTTACCATACAAGATCCCATAACAGATGTGTCTACAATCAATATCCAGCCACAAAGATCCATTATATTAATTGTTGTAAAACACATAAGCTTCTTACATACATAATAATGTCACCATGAGTCATGTGCGCACATAATCCAGCAGCATAACTCTATTACAAAATTGATCATCCCAAACCATGTAAATCAATACATATTTATAGGGGTGGGGACTTTCCCTTCACCACCCATGCACCTCTCAAAAATAGGCTACATGCTAATAATAGCCATGCGCCCTTACATGATAAATACAAGAGCATGCAAGTGCTCTATTAATAGATTATCTAATAATACAACAGAATATAATCATATTAATAGCTCAAAACCATGCATGGAACTTGATCTTCTATTTTCCTAAATAGCCTTTGCATGGTCTTCAAGCCTTCTACAAAATGTGCACTGCACTCAACGTCCATAATTAGCCTCAATCTGTAAAATGGCTAAGTTCGACTCAAAATTCCTAGGTACACCATGTTTCACCATACTTTCGCGCGCATCTATGAGCTCTTGCATGAGTGCCCAATCCTTTTGCACTTTTAGACTTAAGTTATATTTAATCGATTCAACAAGATGCATCCATAAATTCGATATAAGTGGATGATGTAGGATGTACCGATGCCTATAGTGCATGGTGGGTAGCACCGATGGGTGCTATTATTTCTTGTTATTGTGGATGCAATGTGAGCACCGTCGAGTTAGAGGAGTAGAGGGGCAAGAACCTTCCCTTGATGGTGATGGTATATCGATAGCGATAGTGGAGCATGCGTATTTAATTGTTAATATTTGTATATTGTCACTTAGTTGTTTTATTGTGGCTATCATGTGTAATAATTAATATGATTCTTTGATGGTTGCAAGTGATGTGTATTGGTCATTGAAATCGACTCATAGATCCACACAATGACACGAGAATGTACTTCCATATGTGCTCATGGGAGGTGGGATGTTAAAGTGAGAAGATGTTATTACGGGGAAGCATGCCTACGTTTTTGAGCCAATGATGATAACAAAAACTACATGTATCATTTTATTGAGTGAGCGTGATGAAGCGTGGATAGAGACTTAGCGGGAAAGGGTGGGCATGTACGGGGTACCTAGCACAAGATGTGTTCACGAGGTATGTAGAGTTGAAAGGTTGATTCGTGGAGCAATTGGTTGAAGTGGTGTTCTTATGAAGGAAGGTGGAGAGATATAGGGGTTGCGACTAGCGACATAGACCGAGAAGTGAAACATCTAGTTCTAGAGCTCCTGCAGTTGTATATAGTGATAGTGATGATGAGATATGATGTAGGGGCTTGCCCCCCAATGATTGTATTTTTGTAAGATGACTTTTGACGATATGTGTGTGTGTGTGTGTGTGTGTGTGTGTGTGTGTGTGTGTGTGTGTGTGTGTGTGTGTGTGTGTGTGTGTGTGTGTGTGTGTGTGTGATTTACATTATTATGTTGTGTTGATGTTCTTTTGATATGTGATGTGATGATTGTTGTTCATGTGTGTTGGTTGTTTGATGATTGATTCACATTGTTTGAATGATAATGTATGGTGGGTATTGTGTAAATGATTATGTTAATTTGATGAGATAGATATGAAGTAGATGATTAATGTTTAAAATTTGGTTTGTATGTATAAATGAGGATAGATAATATGTGATAGTGATAGATGTAAGTAGATAAAAATGGATGATACATTATGTATGTGAGTGTGAGTGTGTATGAAGAATTGGGAGAAGAATAGTGATGCCCCACAAAGTGTGTGTGTAAAAAGATGAGGTTCATTTATATAAGACCCCTCGGTAATCAAGAATGAACCATAGAACAAGAGTGCATCTTCGGAAATGGTTTGATAGTGTGCACTAGATAGATAGATCAATGAAGCATATAACACAAATATGAAGTAGGGTTCTTATTGAAACATATCCCTTAACATTCATGTAATAACCATGAGAACACGAGTGTGTCATTAGGTGATGAGGTGAGAAAATTCACCTGCCAAAGATGCAAAATCTTGCGAGGAGAGGTGGAAGCATGTGAGGTGGTAGCACCATGAGCATATGAAAAAAATGAATATCGATGAAATGGTGTCAATGATGGGAGATGTAGTGGTAGGAAGCACAAATGCTAACGACTTAGGAAGCCAATGTGAAGTAGTAGCATTGTGAAGTAGATGAGATGATGTTTTGATGGATGTGTGAGGTGGAGGATGTGGATGAATAGTGATCTTAGGATATGGACGACTAAAGGCCTTAGCGGTGGGTGGAGGAGACAAGTGGATTGAAGTGCAAGCACGCTTATGTATAATTGGATAAAGATACTACTCATGAGATCAAGTGAGAGCCAAAGGAAATGACACCCTTTTCTTCTAATTGTTATAATTTTTTTGAAGTGCTGCAACTATCATTTTCATGATGACCATTGATGTGGTGATAATTGTAATAAAGACTATCACACTCACAATGCAAATGATGTGGAGGATGATGTTGATTAGAAGGTAAGAAAATTAAGCACTTATCAAGCAAAGCATGCAAGACATCATGGGTCTTAGCAACATGTGAGAAATGGAATGGCTCCCAAATAGGAGACGGAGAAGACTTCGGTGGAGACGGACGCGGTGGTGAGAGATGGAGGAAGCTTTTGCAGTAGAGGATGGAACATGCTTATGAGTGGAGGATATGGAGACCTTGGAGGATGCTTAATAGATGGAAGAGGTGAAGAAGTAGAAGATGACACAATAGTAGAAGAAGTAGAAGGAGGATCTATAACATGTGTAGTAATTAAATCTTATTCTAGATCAATAACCTTATAGCATAAAAGTGTAAATGATTCACATGTATCATATTGCAATTTTTCTTTTAAAGCAGGAATCAAGCCACGACAAAAGATAAATTACTTTTCTAGATCAATAGGCTGAAATACTAATTGATGCATGCAAGAATTAAAGTGTAAAATGTAATCAAGAATAGGCTCTTTCTTTCCCTGATGCAAGCTAGGAAAGTGATCATATGTGACTCTAGGACCATTGTTAAGCATAAAGTGTCTAAGAAAAACATCTTCCATTTCACAATATGTGCTAATAGATCCAAAAGGCAAATGAGTGTACCATTGAAGCACTTCATCAACTATACTATGAAGAAATAATTTTAGGAATAATCGATCATTCAAATAGCTAATCGATAATGTTTAAGATGTAGATATGGATTGTCATTGCCATTGAAACATGAAAATTTATGCATAATGAAATCTTTAGGAAATGTTGAATTGTGAATTTTCTTTGAATAACATTTCCATGAAGAGAGTTATTATCGATAGAAGCATAATATGATTTGCTTTCAAGAGTGAGAGATTGAACTTGAGATTGCAACTAACCAACAACATGCATGAGTGAAAAAATATCATGTGGAGGAATCATAGAAGATGTAAGAGGCACATTGAGAGGTTGAAGCTTGCCATTATGAGTGATCATAGGAATGTGAGAAGAAGAAGCAGAAGATGAAGATGTTATGGGCACACTAGATGTAGATGTAGAAGAAATGAGAGGCAATATACTAGGAGAAATAGAAGAAGTAACATGAACATCATTGAGAGAAGAAGAGGAAAGAGGTGGAGAAGAACATGGAATATTAGTGGAAATACTAGCAATAGAATCAGAAGAAACCATAAGAGGTGAGCTAGTAGGAATGGAAGAATCATCATGAATGCTATCAGAAATAACCTCAAAAGTAGATGAAAGTGGAGTGGAAAATTCACATTTAACAGTCTTAAGAGAAGTAGAATCTTCACTAACATGTGCATGCTTAGAAATATAATCAGTATCAGACAAAGTTTCACATGCAAGTAATTCATCAAGTACGTCATCAACATATAGTGAATTAGAAAAGAACTATCATGAGATGTATTATTAAAATCATTAGAGACATTTTCGAGAGATACGAGAAGTTCTGACTTTACATTCATCCTGACTAGTATGAGAAATAACATCATGCACATGTATATTTTCATCATGATTTTTTCATTATCATAATCAAGACCAAGCATATAATCGATAATAGCATCATCAAGAGTTTCAGCTAGAAATAAAAGAAGGTGGAGTAGTCTTGGTGCCTATGGAATAACAAGGATTACATCTAGAAAAGCTTCGAGTGTTAGAAACAATGCTTTGAGAGTAGAGTGTTCAAAACTAGTAGGAATTTTGTGTTCATTAGCATCAAGCAATATTTGAACATTATCATCAAATTGAGCATAATGATAAATATCAAGAAATTCAACCTCAACAACATCATCAAGGATAAGATTAACACTCACATGATGCATGGATTTCTTAGGAGAGGAATATCTACTTTTAGCTATTAGAGTTTAGTGAATCTCAAGGAAAGGAGTTCTAAGATTCGGGTTCACCAAATGATTTAACAAATATTGAAATATTATGTTAAATTATAATCTCATAATGACTATAATGGTATACAATAAGATACAAATGATAAGCCTTTTAAATATGTAACTATGTAATCAAATGAAAGAGATAGTGCACTTATCTAATTTTTGCTTGTCCCGAAGTACACCCGAACTAGAAAAATTGACGAGAAGGTTGGGCATATTCTTGGAAGATCGTGATATGAATTCTGGAATTTGCATAATAGTTCGGACATTGGTGTATAGGTAAGGGTGAGGGTGCTTGGGTGCATGAGACCTTCGTAGGCATCTGTGACTATGTAGAGGGTAGGAACTTGATTTTTCTTGCGTCACTAGGGTTCCGATATCCTTCGTTGTTGATCGCTTTGTAGGTCGTTGGAAGATCACCAAGTTTTTTGTAACTGCAAAATAGATAATATCATACAAAACCCCCAAACTACATCAAATACTAAAAAAATATGTAAATGGGGAGTCAGACTGACCCCGGTGGTCACCCAATAGAGTGAACTTACGACCGAGCATTGCACTACATCTCAGACTCTATGTAGTTCTATGTGCTTGTGTGTGTGATAGTGCTCCTTGGTAGCAGGGTTGTAGCTAGATAGAATGAAAATTTGTGGGATGGAATTATGAAACTTCACCTTCATATGCGAAGTGTATGAAGAATAATGAGCCCAAAATGCAATCCCTTTGATAGTATGTAAATAGATAGCCCTTGATAAAATTTCCAGCCATATGTATGTTGTGTTTATATAGGTATCTCTTTCTTGAATTTTGACACTAATGACACAACATGCCAACTAGGACCTCGGTATAAGAAGAAGAAAACTGAAAAGGCTAACCACAAATGTCAAAAATGTGAACAAGAACAAAGAGGACAAGAGCACACAGGCGCCAATGTCCATTCTTGGGTGCTAGTGTCCTAAGATAAATGATGACAAATGTGAGAAGACTGATAGACATGGATCCATGTCCATGTGACTGACCATAAGCAAAGGGTGCGAAATGAAAAATGTGAGAGTTAAAAACAATATAAAGAATCAAAGAAAGTGGATGGACTAGGAATTTTGTCACCAGATCCACACATAAAACAACATACTTGGCAGTGTAGTAAATAGTAGTTTATGCATGATTTTTGTCTACAAATGGAATGGACAAACCTTCAAGATTTGTATAATTTTCCTCAATCTCAATTCAGAATGTATACAATACTCAAAAATTCTTTCATAGCTCCCTCTACTAGACTAATTATGGAGGATGAGAATGACTTTTGGCATACTATGAGGTGGCTCAAAGGCCCCCCTCTCCAAGAGGCTACCTCTAAACAACTCTATGAAAATATTTCCTTCTCCCCAAACCTTTCCCCAGGCCTTAACAATAAGTGGAATGTTTGTGATCCTATTATTAGATGGACTCATATATTTAATATTTTGTGGTCTTCTTGTATTCAATCAAAGAAATATTTCTTTAGATGGCTTCTAATTCATAATACACTTGTTAGTGGATTCTAATATTTTATAGGTTGTTGAGACTATAATCTTTTTGTTTTCTATAAATTTATATATATTTTTTAGTTTTTTAAAATATATTATGCGAAACGTACCCACAATGTATTGTATCCCTTTTTTTTTGAATTGTTGTTTCAGCGTACCGAACCCATAACAGTACCCATATCCTAGCAATCTAAATTTAAATGGGTACATGCAACAAGTATAACACTTCCAAAATCATTTTTTCTCTTTATGTCTCTAATTTCAAATTTACATGTGCTTTGATGGTTATAACCATAAATTTATGATAATTATGGTTGATAATTTTGAAGAGGGAATAATGATGCATTTGATTCAAAGATTAGTACAATATTTTTTACCACGATACTCTGGGTGTTGCCAAAAAAATTCTCTAATCATCTACATTGGTTCAATGACTTGAAATTATCTTTTTACGGGCACATAGTATACATTTTCCAAGC
Source organism: Taxus wallichiana var. yunnanensis (assembly GCA_018340775.1). Lineage (NCBI taxonomy): Eukaryota > Viridiplantae > Streptophyta > Pinopsida > Cupressales > Taxaceae > Taxus > Taxus wallichiana. The sequence continues at coordinate 932,534,655 of CM031242.1, forward strand.
GGGTTATGGGTTGTACATTAATGTTGACAGTTAGTCCTTGGTTGTCTATAGACTGTTTGAATCATGGTTCAAGTTGTCGATTTGAAAATAAACAGTAATGTTTCTTACATTTAAAATTTTGAATTCAATTGGAAAAATAATAAAACTACATCACAGGTTATGCCCTTCTTTGGAGCAGCGAAGATTTTATGTAGCTATTTTGTATAAGGTCCAATATTTCACAACGCTTGAGAATGTTGTAAAGGATTCGAATTTTATCTATATGGTTTAATTCTCATATTGAATGTATATGCCTTATTGTTTTATATACCTAATTGAGTTCCCACACAATTTTGGTGGGTTTCATTACATGTCACTTTTGAGCTGGATCATGTGGTGTTTGTTTTTGTGTTTTTTGAACTCCATCAAGAAACATACTATGGTCCAAAGTGGGAGATAGTTGAAAACATAAAACGTTGAGTTTCTAATCTCTTATTCCAATCAACTCCAAAAACTTAGGATCAAATTCATTCAAAGCATTCAAAGTGAGAAATTTTGTTTGGCCCCTTGCATCCATAACACTTTGGACCTAACACCTCGCCCCCAATGATATATCATCATTTAATTTCTAGTGCATGTATTGATAAGCACTAAATGCAATGCACAACCTCCTCACCCTTCAAGGAAAATGGATTGGGTTCTTCAAAATCTACCTTATTTCCATCTCTAACTAGAACTTGTTGTGAAAATTTTTGGTTGATATATGTTACCTCAACACTAAGAGAGTGAGTAGAATTTATGTCCTCCTTTGCTTCTGGAAAATGCTCCTATGAGGTTTCATTCAAATATAAAAAATCCATCTGAGACCCATCCCTCTTGTCAAAGAACAAATTTTTCCACCCTCTAAAATACAATATTCCAAGAATACACTTTGAGTGAGGAGCACACATTACTTTGGCCAATATTATATTTATGGCAAAAACAACAACCTTGTCTTCACTTGCAAGACTCTTTATTACAGGATCATTCATAGTAGTTACTTGTGAAGAAGTTCATGTTCTTGAAACACTCCAAACACTTATCACTCTTTGGTGTGACTCGATCATACACCTTTTCATAATATTCAACTATGCCACATAGTACCAAATCTGTTGGCTCACCAACATTGAAGTTCATTTTAGTGGAACTAGTGAAGGGAATTTGATTGAGCATGGTCCAATCTTGCTGAATGTCTATGGAGCTCTTAAACACCATCGCTTCCCTGCATTTCATGTTATTCTTTTTTTGATTGTGAAAATTATATCATCATTGTTGTTCCTTCTTTTCCTCCCTTTTCTTGGCCTCAACTTCCTCGTCTTTCCTCTGAGGCAGTAGTCTCTATTGTTGAAACCTCCATCTAGGGCCAAACTTGGGCTTTAGAGGGGGATTCCCATCAACCAAACAGAATGAATCCTCATCTGCCTCATCAAATGCAAAATAAAAATAGATTACTCCTACCCATCCCTTGCATTAGGCCTAGCATTATAATTCCTTGTCCAATCTGCCACTCTCCCAATCTTCTCACCCTTGGAGAAAGGAGCTTAAGGCACATTTTATAATTGATTTTATAGAAAAGTAAGGCCTTCTAGAGTCCCCCACCCATCTAGATTTTCCACCCCAATCGACACTTTCAACTATGGTTGCATTGTTGTTCTGCCATATTTGCCTTCCCATGATCAAGAATTACATGAATTTCATTGCAATTTAAATGCTTTGTGGGGTAAGTAGCCTCCATCAAATAAAAATAATTCTTAAGAGGAACCTTCCCTTTCTTGAACGAACTTATTTCCTTGAGCATATATCTCTTCAATTGATGTTGTAATAATGGTTCATGTAGAGGAATTATGCATGATAACATTCTGAGTGCCACGTGATATTCATCTAAACTTTCATGTTTCTTTGAGCTTTCAATTTTTTCTTCTATCTTGAAACTCATTTTGTATCTAACTAAAAGATTCATGTTTGAATTTAATGAAGAAATCCTTCGGCACCCCCATAATGGAGCAATGCAATCACATAGCGTGAAAGGCATGTCAAACTCAACTTGTGGCTTCACGTGAATTTCTCATGAATTGAAGGTTTTGTAACTAACAAGATATGCATCTTGCTGAAATTTAATCATAGAATCATGAACATGTATTGATTTGCAAGGAAACTTTCTATAATGTTCTTTTGACCGCATAGCCTTCGTAGAAAAGCCAACATTGAATTAGCAAGGGACAAACCTTGGAATATTCATTATATTTCTTTCCTTTGTATATATTCATTGGACACTGCAAAGCCAAATATTCGATATGATCCTAGTGCCATTAGTTTGTATCAAAGGTTCCCTATTAACGTCTCAAACTTCTTTCTTTTTGTCATCCATACAAGCCATGTCTTTAATATGTTTAATCTCTACATTTGAGATATCACCTTCAAAGAAAATAGTATTTGAAAGAATTAATGAAAACTGTGTCATGTATTTCTTCAAACTTGGCACAGTATGTGCATGCATAAACATGCTTCATGCTTCATGTATGGATTTGTTAAACAAAATGTAGGAATTATTTGTATCTGACTTTGCAAATGACTTAGTACAAACCAAGTAATATTTAACCGATGATTGCATGGGATTTTTCTTGTTCTCCTTTCCATTATCCTTGAAAACAAAAAATTTGGTAATGTCATGAAACCCACAAAAATGCCTTCTTTGGCCATTTTCTGAAATTGTTTTGTTTGTACCTCATTTGGTTTGGATGGTCCATCTTGTATTTTTCCATTTGACTCTAGTTATCCTGAAATCAGTCCTTCAGCAAAGTGTATTTGCAAAACATTTGAATCACCCACAAATATTTGTGAATGATCTATTTTCTCTGTGCAAAATGGCCCTTGAATGTGTAATTACCCTCACAAATGGTATTTGTGTGTTTTATTTGGGTTCCACTCATATTTCCTTCAAAACCAAAAGTGGGATTTTCTTTCATGGCCATTGCTTACCTAAGATAAGATTCAACATCACTAATTTGCAATCCTGCAGATTATGTAAATCTTGAACATATAATTAAAACTTTCCGAGATATTTTCTAAATGATTGAAAGATTGTTTGGCCATAGTGATCTCCCATTTCCCTCTCTTCTCTACTAACATCCAATGATCCATTCCTCCTGAAGCAAGAAGGTGGCCATGAGTTAAGACTGAATTTCATTGAGATATTTTGTCAAATAGTTTGCATGCAATATTTTAATATGCCATACGACATAGAAGCACCAACCAATATATAAGACATTTAATTCATCAATCGTTTGTAGTCACACCTTTCTTACATACACAATCAAGATGAATGTATAAACCAAATGTATATATTGTTATAGGATTTAATCTTAGCAATCATTATATTCTAGGACTGGGCTCAAGCTACATTCCTAAAAAAATTGTTTCTTTTCTTTTTTTCATCACCGATTAGAGTAGCCAATAACTTGAATTTTGACATCCAATCCAGTGTTTCTTGACATGATTGGGGTAACTCTACTATAGAGATAAATGGATATCCTCTATTAAAAGTGGAAAAAAATTGTGTGAGGATAGACTCTACAACCTTTTCCAGCATCCTCCCAACCTCTTCCAAAATGGGAGATCTAGAGTAGAGCGTAGACATCATTTGAAGCATAACAAAAGTAAGTTATTGTCAAATGCAGTTGCAAGTGTCCTAGATGTAGTTACAAGTTTCCTAGTTGCATTCCACGAGAACACATATCTTCAAGGCTCTATCAAATAGTTCATTTGCCTTGTCTATGCTTCCACATTTTGCATACATATCTACTAAGGTGGCTATAACTTTCATCTAAAATTCTTTCGTTATCCTTTATGGTTTGATGGATGTCCATACCCTATTCCAAATCCCCCATTTTGACACAGGAAGGTAGGATGTTGGAAAAGGTTGTTGAATTTAGATTTAAACTTGATAATTACATTTTCTTGAAAGTTTCTAAATCCTTTTCAATGAATCCATTTTATGCATAGCCTGTAATCAATTCTATCCATGAGAACACATCTCTTTGAGGCATTCTTTCAAATAGTTCATGTGCTTTGTCTATGCTTCCACATTTTACATACATGTCTACTAGGGAAGTTACAACTACAACATCTGGAAAAATTCCTCTATCCTTTATGCTTTTATGGATGTCCATACCTTGTTCCAAATCTCCCATTTTGGCATAAGGTGGGAGTACGCTAGAAAATGTAAATTGGGGTTAGAGACTTGTTTGTTGCATATAGTGAAAGCATAGAAAAGAGAGGAATCTATTATTGTTAATATCAATATTTTGTATACCATCACCTATTTGGAAATTGCAACTTGGAATTATTGACTTATAATTTTAGAGTGTATGCAACAATGTTGAAATCATTATGCAATATGTAATGGTGTATGTTAAAAAAATAGATGTATTGAATGTGATAAATTGGGAGGTATAGAGTAATGTTTGGTATATTTGAGAAAGTTGTTTCTTACACTAGAGACTAATATGTCAATTGTTTAATGTTACAGTTCCATTTAGTTCATGGTATGCAAAATATTGATATTGAGTATACTATTGTATTTTTTTTTTTATGCGCAATTATCAGAGTTGGATTAAAAATCACATTGTTGAAGAGTTGTCAATCACTATTACCTTTACATTGACAATTACATGACCAAATTGACATAGTTTTGAAGGTTAGTTCTCTCACATGACATAGTTTATTGCATTTGAGTCTTACAAAACAAAATATGGGTTTGTATTTCATTTCATGATTTACATTAGACATTCTCTAACATAAATAAAGTCATTCTCTAACATAGTATTCCAAGTATAAAAATTCCAATGATGTGACAATTGCAATCCTGATAATCATGATATCATCACAATCCATTAGACCGCATCTCGATGATGCATATTTTGAAACAATTTGTATTCCTTGTAAATGCTTCCACATTTTACATACATGTCTATCAGGGCATTCACATTTACAGCATTGGATGAAAAGCTACTTTCAATTATTGTTTGATATATCTTTATTCCCTGTTCTAAAGCTCTCATATAGGCACATATGATCTGAGTATGCCAACTATGGTTATTGATATTGGCTTTACACATGTCAAATGAATTTTCTTAAAATCCAAGGCCTTGTTTCCAAACCAATTTTAGGCATGTCTAGCAATGGTTGTAGTCCATGAGACTACATCTCGTTGATGCATTCTTTTGAATGTCCTTAAATCCTCGTTTATATCATCATTTTTGTATAACCAATAATCATCGCAATCCATGAGACAAATTTCGCATTATGCATTCTATCAAAAATATGCTTTCTATTATTCTTTGACGGATTTATGTACCCTCTTCGAAAGCCCCCATTTTGGTGAGAGCTAGGAGTATGATGGAAAAGGTGAATTAATCAAAGTTTGACATTCATTTGTTGCATTGTGATAGAAATTGCTAATGCATATTGAGGAAGCGTGTGCCTTCTATTAGCTCCAATTTTCATTTTCCATGAGAACATGTCTCTTTGAGTCATTTGGTTGAAAACAAGTGTATTTATATGATGGAAAAGGTGAATTGGTCAGGTTGGACATCCATTTGTTTCATTGGGATAAATACAGTGCCTAATGCATATTGAGGAAACCTATGCCTTTTGTTTGCTTCAATTATTATTTTCTGTGATAACATGTCTCTCTTTGGTTGAAAACAGGTGTATTTTGTAAAAACATGTTTGTGGATAAAGTAAATCCCCCATCATTGATTTGAGACTGAATTAGCTTACCCTTTGATAGGAAAATCTTTCTTGTCAGCGAGTCTACATAGTTCAAGATACATCAAAACGTATATAGAAACATTGTTCTTAGTAAACATAGTGTGTATATCCTCTTTCATGCACTCCTCTCTACATAATCCCCTATATTGTGATGGGTGATAGACAACATTGGAGAATGTGAATTTTTATTTAGTTTTTCATAATAAAACACTATGTCTTTGATTGATAATGATTTTTTAAACACGTTATCGGTTTCATGTCTTGTAAAAAAAATATCATTATCGATAGGTATCTAATGAGGAATGTAAATTTGACCCAATACAAGATAATAAACCACTTGTGTCAATTTGGCTCAAAATAGATTATGCTAGTGTGTATTACTCATGTCCAGTAAAGGGAGTTGTGAAAGTATTTATGAGCATTGTATAGATTACGAGCAGAGAGATTGAGGAAGCTTATAGAAAGTTTTGAGGTCCATCCATTCCATCCAATTCCCAAATCATGCACAAGTCATAAAATATTTTAATTCCTTTCTCAAATCAAAATAGGTCAAAGTGGATCTCAGAGAAATGGAGCCCTAAAATCAAGGGTAATATTGAACTCTACCCCTGCTCCAAAGCTTATTTCATAGTTGTTTTTGAATCTTTTAAGGACAGAGATCATTGATAATGTGTATTGGGTTTGGCGGTCGGTATGGACTCATGACTAAACCCTGGTATCCTATTTTTGACCCACTAAAAGACTTATTCAACACAATGCCTATCTCGATAAGGATTCTTGGTCTTCCCCTGCAACTTTGGTATGAATCTCCTCTTAAAGCCATTGGAAACAAGTTGGGGCATATGATAAATTTAACAATGCAACCATTGAACAATTGCACACAACCTATGTTCGATTTTAGTGCATCTTGACTTATCCCTAAACTTACCTAATAAAATCAATCTACAAATTGGAGACAAGACATGGACTCAACCTCTTGACTACGAAAGGTTGGCCTTCCGTTGTCATAGATGTTTTGAAACCTGGACATTTGACAAGAGATTATGGGCGTGCTAAGAGGAAAATGGAGCTTATCTAGTTTAGTGTAAGGACTCTATCCCTTCTCACTTTATAGGTAATGCCTCATATAACTCTGCTATTGTTTCTACTTTTGATACCTCCCCCTTGAGGTTGGATTATGTTGATAACCCCTTCAAGTTCCTTTCAAGGAACTAGTTCCTACGACTCAAAATACCTAGAACTCTTCTAGGACGAAAGGGAGAGGAAAACCTCCTCTTCTCCTATTGGGACTCACTTCTAACCTATTTCCATTTTTGAGTTTCTCCTCTCATTTGGACTTGCCAAAGATGACGAGCTTAACAAGGAAGATTGGATGTTGGTACAAAACAACAAAAGGGCCTCTTTTATGAAGCAATCATCCCCTTCACACATGACACTCGGATCTCAATATTTTGCCTTGGGTTAATTACGATTAGTTTAGTTTGGATGCTACATTGTTGCTTATGTTATTGGCTCGGAGCATGATTATATTGTGTTTCTTTTGGTTTCATCATCTTATCTTGGTTGTTCACCTTTTTTTCTTGGGTAGGATCCCGGTAAAAAAACCTTTATCCTTAGTAAAAAAAAGGAAGTAAGAGCAACCTCTTGTCGAGAAATTATCTTGTCATTATATTTCATATTCGATGAAATCAATTTGTAGGCTTAGCACCTAGTGTCAAAGGAAGAGAAGATAGGTTGCCCAACCACCAAGTGCTTCACTTGTTCCCATACCTTCCAAATTGACTAAAGAATAAATGACCCATGAGGAACAAAAAGAAATCCCCAAAATGGTAAGTCAACCAAATGAAGTCCTTTTCATCTCTCTTGATCGTTCGGAGCCTATTGGCAATATTGAATTTGACACAAACATTCCAAGGCTCAATTCCAATCAAAGTCATCAAATTTTTTTACACTTAAAAAAACTATGTGGGTACATTATGGGTATGTACCCATAGGCCCCAGTGTATGGATTTTTCATTGCAATGGTCATTTCTTCCTTTGGCTTCGTTTGCACTTACCAATGGGTATCTCTTCTATAAAAAAAATGGTATGAATTAGACATTTTATTTGTTTGGTAAATCCATTCATGGGGTAGCCTTTGGTTCATTTGTTGTGACACAGGGTATCTCTTCTATCAAATTCACCTAGAAATTCCACTTGGCCTCATCCATTGGGGTATGCCACATAAGGTGATTTTTTTATTGTAGTTTACTCATACCCATTGGGTAGGATTTGGTAATTTATTCATTTCAAATTTTCTTATGGAGATTTGAACTTTTTTTTTACTTGTTGACTATTATTGTTATAGTGTTTCAACTTTAGATTTACTTATATGCCATTGTTATTATTGACTATGGTTTTTGGTTTTGTGGGAGAGGAAGGAGATTAATTCGAAGGAGTTGAGGGTAGTTTTTCTAGGCACTATGGTGCTCAAGTGAGTCACCCCGCGATACCCATTTCAAAATAAGTTTTTGGTTTTTTATGAGTTTGTTCTATTTTGTTTATAGCTTTTTGTTATCAAGATCTCTCTTAGTTAAGAAGTGTCTGGTCATGATTTTTCTCGTTGCATGACCTTGTGAATCTATTTTTATACCAAGATTTTGTAATATGTCAAAGCTCATAAGTTTTTTTTTCAAAGGAAACAATCAAAAATTTATTCAAAGGGAAAATAAAAATGTATTATTACTATTTTGCAAGTGAACAGAATAATATTTTCCTTTCTCTGTTTCCATCCAAATTGACAAGTTAGTATTAAATTGTTGATTTAAGATCTTCCTTTGCCAAGTTTATTACTTTGCAAATATTACATTCCATGAGAGTCAATATACTCTATGTTAGTAGTAAACCAGCACCACCAAAACCAAAATATGATAATCGGATCCTCTCAAGACAATTCATCAAACTAATTAGTCTACAAGGAGCACATATGAAAAGTGAGCCCTCAATATGTACTATTTATGAGCTCTCTTCTTAAAAGTGTTGATGAATCATGCAAAATTTTCATTTGTTATGATTTTATCCCCTCAAGTGTTATCTTTGCTGAAACATGAAAATTAATCTAAATCAGGTGCTTCAAATCTTCTAAGAAAGTGTGGACTAATAACACAAAAGATATTTGGAACACATAAAAAATTGTGTAGAATTAATTCACTAGGTCTGATATTTGGGAACTTTTGATCCAAGAAAGACAACAAAATTCCTCTTTCCAAAGTATAGGGCAAAGGAAGAAAACTAAAAAACCAATATTTTACGAGAATTGTGGCATATTTGGTTTTTCTTTTTGTCAAACAATTGCAATTTATGTATCTTCTATAAAGCTTTCTTTCTAATGACAAACAATTTGTATCTAACAGAAGGCCCTATTTTTTTCCTCACTGTAATACTAAAAAAAGTCCTCCTTGGACACCAAAATAAATTAAGCTAAAACTCTATTGCCAAATTATGCTGAGAACCTTATGAGAATTTCATACAGTTTTCATGTAACCTCTATTCATGAAAATACATCAGATGAATTGAGTGCGAGTTGTCATGTTTGTGAGGTGTCTTTTTTATATCTCTACATTGAGGTTTGATGATTTGCAATAGATGTTGAGTTGTGGAGCTCAATTACTTTAGTTTAGCATGCAATGTGAAACTTGCTATAAAATACAGTAACTGACATTAGTTAGGGGGAACCGGCATCGGTCACCCAAAACCGGCATCGATCAGACAAGGAGGAACCAACATCGGTTAGGGTGAACCGACATCGGTTACTTGTGTGGGAATGTTTTAATTAACTCTCGGGAATTAGATCTATTTTTAGCATTAAAGCAGATCTATTGATTGTAATTGCATGGCTAAGTGCCCCAAGTTTATAAATGACTATATAGGCATGAAAGCTAGGGTTTAGAAGTAAGAATTAACAAGAATTAAAAAGAACTTGTAAAAGTTGGTGAGTGAGATAATTCTTAGAGAAGAATCAAAAGCTTGAGTGAAAGAAATTATTGTACATCTGAGTGGTGTGGAAGATTGTAAATATTCAATTGTATATCTTGTCAAAGCTTTGGATAATAGATTGGCTTATTTCTTGGTGGACATAGCCCATATTGGGTGAACCAAATTAAATCTGGTGTTGATTTATATATCTTGTTTTGTATATTTCTTCTAGTAGAATATCCACTTTTATTTGCATATATGCTTAGATTTGAAATATTATCTATACGGCTAACCGGTATGTTAAACCCAACAATTGGTATCGAGATTTTTTTGAGGGTTTTGTGTGTTGACATATTTTCTCACGAGAGGTTTCTTATCGAGTGGGAGCTATGGCAATGGCATAAGAAAATAAATACAAGGTAGAGAAGTTTGACGGACAAAATTATAAATTATGGAAGATGCAAATTCAGGATTATCTGTATCAAAGATATTTGTATTTACCATTGGAAAAGAAGTCTAGACCTACGAATATGGGTAATGAAGAATGGAAGATTCTTGATAGAAAAGCTTTGGGATCTATAAGATTGAGCACAGCAAGGCATATGTGGCTTCAAATATTACATAAATGACTTCTATGGTAAAGTTAATGAAATCTCTTGCTAATTTATATGAAAAACCTAGTGCTTCAAATAAAGTTTATTTAATGAAGAAACTATTTAGTTCTAAGATGAATGAAGGTGTATCTATAAATAATCATTTGAATGATTTCGATTTATTGTAAATCATTTAAAATCGGTTGCTATACCATTTGATGATGAAGTAAAAGAACTTTTATTCTTATGTTCTTTACCTGATAGTTGGGATAAATTGGTAATGGTTGTTAGTAATACAACATCTGCTAATAATATTTTGAAGTTTGATGATGTAGTTAGTATAATCTTGAATGAAGAAATTCACAGGAAGAGTACGGAGGAATCATCATCTGGGAATGCTTTAAATGTAGAAAGCATGGGTAGGTAGAAGGAAAGATTCAAGAGTAAGAGTAATGGGAAATCAAAGTCAAGGGATAGCAGATCTAAATCTAGAAGTAAGGAAATTACTTGTTGGAAATGTGGAAAGAAAGGACATGCAAAGAAAGATTGTTGGTCAAAGGACAAAGAGAATCAACAACCAGAAAAAGGTAAAGAAGCAAATCTTGCTACAATGTTGCAGAGGTAATGTAACATGTTCTTATTCTTTCTTTAGATAATAGAATTGAATCATGGGTTTTAGATTTAGGAGCTTATTTCCATGCAACCCCTAATAAGGGTTATTTCAGAAATTATGTCTAGGGAATTTTGGGCATGTTTATTTGGGTGATGATGAACCTTGCAATATTATTGGTAAAGGGAAGTTCATCTAAAATTACAGAATGGAAATACATGGGTATTGAAAGATGTGAGGCATGTGTCAAGCCTCAGGAGGAATCTTATTTCTGCAGGGAAACTAGGTGAATCTAGTTACATGGTTATTTTTATAGGAGACTCTTGGAAAGTCACTAATGGTACTCTTGTTGTGGCAAGAGGTAAAAAGGTAGGAATGTTATATTTATCTACCTATGTTATTGATTCATTTTCTGCATTATCTACTTCAGATTCAGATGCATGCATGTGGCATAACCGGTTAGGACATATGATTCAAAAAGGAATGCAGATCTTAAACGCTAAGGGTCAATTATCGGTTTTAAAGATTTAGATCTTGATTTCTCGTGAGCATTATGCATTAGGAAAGAAAAGAGAGTGAGATTTCTCAAAGTTGGGGCAACTAAGAAGGAGCAAAAGTTGGAGCTTGTACACTCGGATGTGTGGGGACCGATTCGGTAGCTTCTCATGGAGGATCCCAAGATTATGTTACTTTCATTGATAATGCTACAAGAAAGGTATGGGTTTATTGTATTAAATATAAATCTGATGTTTTTGATAATTTTAAAAGATTGAAGGCCCTTGTTGAGAATGAATCAAATTCAAAGTTAAAGTGTCTTAGATCCGACAATGGCAAAGAATACTATAGCAAGGCTTTCAATTATTATTGTTCAATGAATGTGATACGTGAGAGAAATAATGGTTCCAAGAACACCATAAGAGAATGGTGTTGCGAAATAATGAACAGGACAATCATGGAGCATTTTAGAAGTATGAGGATACATTCTAGATTACCCTTGCATTTTTGGGCAAAAGCAATTGATACAACAGTTTATTTGATTAACCGTGGGCCTTCAAGTTCACTAGATAGAGGAATACTAGAGGAAGCTTGGACCGAAAAGAGGTAGATATTTATTTTCTTAGATTTTTGGTTCGAGATTTTGTGCATGTTGATAATGAAAATAGGAAAAAAGTTGGATGCAAAATCCAAGAGATGCACTTTCATTGGTTATGGATCTAGTGATTTCGGTTTCTATTTTTGGGATTTATAGAATTCTAAAATTATTAGGAGTCGTGATGTTGAATGGAATGAAAAGAGAATGTACAAGGATCAAATTTTGGTACCCAAGGATGAACCGGTTGAGAATTTTGTGTATGAAAATGAACTCTCGGATTCAAAAGTAACACCGACAGGGTTACATAGTAATCGGTGTCAGTTTACCCTTGACTGACATCGGTCAGTAAAACCGGTATCGATTAAGGAAGATCCAAACCGTCATAGGTTAGTAGAACCGATGTCGGTTCTGGTGATCAGTGTCGATCACTTTGATAGTTTTGGATACTAATGTCCAGGAGGTCCAAAATGTGCTTCTGGTAACCCAAACTTCTATGAGAAGGTCACAAAGGGTAAGTAAACCTCCAGAAAGATTTACACCTTCTCTATTCTATTTATTATTGACCGATAATGGTGAACCGAAAAGTTTTGAAGAAGCAATGCAGATAAGACCCACGTCCAAAGCATAACATGGATGAGGAGATGGACTCCTTGGAATAGAACCAAACTTGGGGTTTGGCTAAGTTGTCAACAGTAAGAGGACATTGCAGAACAAGTGGGTTTACAGAATTAAGGAAGAAGAGGGTGGACAGAAAAGGTACAAGGCAAGGCTTGTAGTAAAGGGATTTACACATAAAGTACATATTGACTTTGGTGAAATATTTTCTCCTATTGTAAAGATGACTTCTATTCGTATTGTATTGAGTTTAGTTGCAGTAGAGGATTTGCATTTAGAGAAAATAAATGTGAAGATGGATTTCCTTCATGGTGATTTGGATGAAGAGATTTATATGTAGCAAATCGTTTGGGTATGAAGTCAAGGGTAAGGATAAATTAGTGTGCAAGTTGAAAAAGAGCCTATATGGGCTCAAGCAAGCTCTAAGGAAATGGTACATGAGGTTTGATAGTTTTATGCATGAGCATGGTTACTTGAGATGTGAATCTAACCATTGTGTTTATTTCAAGAAGCTTGAAAATGGGAGCTATATTATTTTGTTATTGTATGTGGATGATATGCTTATTGCAGGATCTAGTATGCAGAACATTTGTGAGCTTAAGAAAAATCTAGCTCACAAATTTTCTATGAAGGATTTAGGAGCTGCAAAAAAAGAATCATTAGCATGAAAATACACAGAGACAGGAAAAACAAGAAATTGTATTTGTCTCAAGAGGATTATATCTATAGGGTGTTAGAAAGGTTCAAGATGCAGAATGCAAAACCTGTTAGTACACCTATGGTTGGACACTTCAAATTGAGCAAAGATCAGTGTCCATCATCACATGAATAGGTCAAATACATGACACGAGTTCCTTATGCTTCAACAGTTGGGAGTCTCATGTATGTTATGGTTTGTACCAGACTAGACATTGCATAGGCAGTGGGAGTTGTGAGTAGATATATGGCCAATCCAGGTAAAGAGCATTGGAAAGTAGTCTAATGGATACTCAAGTATTTGAAAGGGACATCTAGCATGCAGCTATGCTATGGAGATTCAGATATTTCATTATGTGGCTATGTTGATTCAGATATGGCTGGAGATCTGGATGATAGGAGGAGCACTACTGGATATATTTTCATAGTAGGTGGGATGACAATTAGCTAGATTTCAAGATTACAGAAGGTTTTGGCTTTTTCTACTACATAGGTAGAGTATGTTGCAGCTACATAGGCTAGCAAGGAAATGATATGGATGAGTAGGTTCATGGAAGAGTTGGGAAAGGAGCAAGATGATTGTAAATTGTTTAATGACAATCAGAGTGCAATTCATTTGGCAAAGAACTCAGCATTTCATTTGAGAATGAAACACATTCAGTTGAGGTATCATTTCATACGGCAGTATTGGAGGATGGACAGATTGAATCTAGAAAAGATTCATACGAGTGAGAACCTTGTGGATATGTTAACAAAGCCATTAGCAAAGGAGAAGTTGGAGCTACACTCCACTTTTGTTGGTCTTCGATTTTGAGACTTGAAGAGGAAGAAACAAAGCTAAGGAAGGATCCAAGAATGATGTTGTATAGGTATGGTGCAGTAATTAATCTCCAAGTGGGAGATTTTTGAGTTATGGAGCTCAATTACTTCAGTTTAGCATGCAATGTGAAACTTGCTGGAAAATATAGTTGCCAACATCGGTTAGGGGGAACCAAAGATCGGGTCACCTAGGACCAAAGATCGGTCGGGTAAGGAGGAACTAACATCGCTTAGGGAAAACCGACATCGATTACTCCATGTGCATGAGTGTTTTAATTAACTCTCGAATAGATCTATTTTTAGCATTAAAGAAGATCTATTGATTGTAATTGCATGGCTAAGTGCCCTAAGTTTATAAATGACTATATAGGCATGAAATATAGGGTTTAGAAGTAAGAATTAATAAGAATTAAGAAAAAATTACAAATTTTGGTGAGTGAGAGAATTCTTGGAGAAGAAGCAAAATCTTGAGTGAAAGAAAGTATTGTACATCTGAGAGGTGTGGAAGATTGTAAATCTTCAATTGTATATCTTATCAAAGCTTTGGATAATAGATTGGCTTGTTTCTTGGTGGATGTAGCCCATATTGGGTGAACCACGTTAAATCTGGTGTTGATTTATATCTCTTGTTTTGTATATTTCTTCTAGTAGAATATCCACTTTTATTTGCATGTATGTTTAGATCTAATATATTATATGTACAACCGGTATGCTAACCCCAACAATAGAGATTTAATATTTCAAATTTGCATAGACCTTGTTCTAGAACCTTGGATCAACTTTGGCTTTACCTTGATCAAAATCTAGTTTCTAACTTGTTGGCGATCTCCAAAGTCACCCGCATAACTTGGTATTACTAAGTTCTCTCGACTCGTGGATTGATCTTAGTTCTCAAAGTTCAAAATTTATTGAGCAGAATTATTTTATTAGTTTCATTTTATGTGCCTTGGGTTGTCATGATTGTGCCTATCAAGATGATATTGGGAAGTTGTGTATAGTTTGGCAACTAAGCTTGAGATCATTATGGGGAACAATCTAAGATAAAATATCTCTTGGCCAAATCCATCTGGAAGCATGTCTGAATGTATTTTGATGATTGAGTATTTGACCTAAGTTATTTTTAAATGTCCTATTTTCATTTTTCTATTTCGTGTTTGGATTTTCTTTTCTCTTTATGTTAATTACCTATCATTACTTATTGAATGTCATTTGTAATTTATTTAAATTTTTATTGCATAGTTTTATGATATTAAACATGCATTTAGGATTTTAGGGGTAGCGGGTTTGTATGATCAGATTCACAGGCATGTTTTTGTTTAACTCTCTCTTTTTTATAGCTTGATTGGAAAATATTATATTTTGTATATATTGGGTTTCAAAAAATGGAAAATAGACATCTTAAATACTACATCGTCAACTGAATAATTCTACTTTAAAATTAATCCATTGAGTTTCATGTGTTTACTAAAATGTTTATCTAACCTTATGTTGCACTTATTTCATTGACTTGTTCAACTAAATAATTATACTTTGAACTGAGTCCATTGAGTTGCGTGTGTTTTTTGAACTATTGATCTAACAATATTTTGTACTTATTTCATTGACCTGCTCTATTTGATCTTGAAATGTATAGATTTTTTTGTTTGCCAACTCTAAGTGTAAGAGGTACTTCCACAACCGCCTAAAGCCATCGAAGCTAACTTGGACTGCAATGTATCGAAAACAACATAAGAAGGTGATAAATTAATTATTCCTTTACAAAATGAATTAAGCACTATCTGTTATTGTAGTCCACTCATGTTGTTGGTTTGGTTATTACCAGGATATTCATGCTGAACAAGTAAAAAGACAAGACACAAGACATCCAAGCCTTATTCCAGGTCCATTATTGGTGCTTCTTTGGAAGTTATCTAGAAGAAGAGAACTGAGAAGAAAGAGGTTAGAGTTGCTTCCCGTGAAGCTTTCTTTGAGGTATGGCCTCATCTCTGATATTTTTGTCAAAATTTTATGAACTTATAGATCCCTTCTATATTCTTGAAACCCTTATTACAGACACCATCTTTGACTGTAAATTTTCAGATAAATTAAGGAAATAATAAAGAAGAACAAAGATGAGAAGAAAGCAAAAAGGAAGAAATTGTTTCAAATAATCGAAGGCATGATGTAGCCTAGAATTTTTAGTTAACACCTAGTCACACTTTGCACATCACTCACCCTAGGTGAGCCTAGCACTCGCTTTGAAGTGCGCAAAGGTATCGGGTTCCTCTTAAGAGTTGCAGTAGCAGAATGGTGGTATGATAAAGTAATAAACATATAGTTTAGGAACTAATCCATCTATTCATCATTATATTTAACTAGATCTATAAGCGCTTAAAGGTAAATCATCATGAAGATAATAACATGCATTGATAAAACACATCAAACATTGTTTGTTCGCCAATTTCCTTTATCTATTCATTGTACCAACAATACGAAACTTCATACAATACCAGACATGCGCGCATGGATCTATTACAACTATCCAGTCACATGTACTCGTGTTTTCCCATTCTTCAAAACATATGTTTTCATCTCGTATCTCTATATATGTCTATATATTTTCTAAGTAATTCATTACATATATATAGGGTGGGGAACTAGCCCTTCACCACTTAACTCTACCAGAAATAGGTCGCATGCTAATAACAGCCACACACCTTCTTACAATTATAGCCATACATGCAAGTATGCTATCTATAGATTGCTGATAGTTAACTAAAGTGATGGATCTATTCTTAACTTATGCCCATGCAAGAGTGAGTTGACATGTCCTTTAAAAATCTCCATGAAGAGTGGCACGCAAATCTCGGCATTACTTTGTGTGCTCTGCACGCTAATCTCTAAGAATATATTTGATCCCCAAAATTGGTTAAGTCCTTGAGAGTCTGACTCTACACCTCCGCGCGTGATGCCTTCCTATACCTTCGCGCTTTTGCTCCTATGCTATTCTTATGCATGGACTCTGTGTGCAAGTTCAACTAAGTGCTTTCTCTGATCAACAAGGCACAAACCAAGATGCCTAAGGCTGCAATGCCTGAAGGTCCTAAGCTCGGTGGTGGAGGTGAAAAACGGTGAAGAGGAAGAAACAAATTTTAGTTTGTATTGATTTTTGGAGGAGTAATTATGAACGCATTAGTCTTGTTATGCCCAAAAATAATTGTACTCCTCTCCCACTTTAATTTTAACTCAATAAACAGGTGTACCAGTATATGTCAAGGGTTAATAACATTTACGCACCCTTTTGTATTTTCTCTTTTTGATATTAATGAAATGTTTGTGGACCCATTTGTGGGCACAAAGATTCAACCAAAATTAGTTTTTATCTATAATATTGATCACCAACTTGCTCTGGTGCTAGCACTAATAGAAATTTAGTTATTTTTTATTCTTAAATTTCAAATTTCTTATTCATTAAATTTGTATTGTCTCTAGAGAGAAAAAATTAATAATCGTAATATCTCTCGAAGAGACAAACATTATCATTCATAATGTCTCTAGAGAGACGAAAAATAATAGTCTCTCAAGATACATAAATATGTATTAATTTATATTGTCTCTAAAAAGAATAATTAGAGACACCCACTTCGAGACAATATACAACTTTTTAGATACAATTTTGGTCAATCATCGTCTCTATTATTGTCTCAAATCACCCCCCTTGTAGTGGTGAAAACCCATGACAAATGGTATATATGTATATATTTATTGAGTCTTTTAAGTGTTGTTGTTTATATTTATTTAGATTTTTATAGCAATTTGTTAATTAATTTTTGAAAATTACTTAAATGTGGTTGGTTATTTATCAATTATTTTTAAATTTGGTTGGTTATTTATTAATGCATATCATATCCACAAGTGTCTTAACAATTTATGGTCCTATGAAATACAATTTTATATCTAAGATATAATTAGAATATTTAATTAAAAATTTTATAATGACATTTAGAATCCAAGAATATGTGTTATATGTATATGTATATTTGTGTGCGCGTGTAAATATATATTAAAACCCATAGAAAATGGTATATATCTATATATTTATTGAGTCTTTAAGTATTGTTGTTTATATTTATTTAGATTTTTATAGCAATTTGTATTTTCAATATAAATTGTTAAATTTCACTATTGTTAGTTTTGGTATTTTTATTGAAAGATAAATATGTAAATATATTTTTAGTTTTATTAATGGTTTTTTTATAAAATTGAATCCATATATTTAGAATTTGAAATTTTTGAGTAGAACCACTATTTGTATAGATGTTTTGCATTATAGATTTTAAATGTAACAAAGAATTTCAAATTTTATTTTCATTAAAACTACCTTATTTTCTATCAAAATGTCTTTACAACAATTAATACAATTATTAATAATACATTTAAGTTAACCAGTTTTAAGTGTCTACCTCAAACTAGGAAGATTTAAAAATGCTATAATTTTTGAACTACTAAGGAGCAATGTTCAAAATTGCACCTGTCACAGCGCTTCCGAGGGCGAAGGGAAGGTCAAAATTTACCTGTAAAAAAAAATTCAAAACCTATAAATCATTTGACAAACTGTAAGTGTAATATTTTATTCAAATTGTCAAAAGAAGGGCTATGGAAAAATGGTCGTCAACCACTTCCATTTCAATTTGTAAATCCCGATAAAATCTTTAGTTACAAACACAAAATTTAGATGTTGGGCACTTTGGGAATATGGGATTAAATATAGGTACTACAAACATAAGTATATCATTTTTCCAAATTTCCATCCCATATATCAAATCATGTGACAAGAAATGATGCAAAAATTTAAGATACGAGTAAAGTCCATTAGATTTTGTCATTGTAAACAACTATTTGCATAGCTTAGCGGCTTCTAGGCTCCAACCATAGTGATATTTGGCCATATTTCTCTTGGATTAATCAAAAGGATTAATAATTTAGGCGAATTAGTCATATCCATATACCTAAAATTCCACAAAATTTTAAAAACCGGAATATTCATGAATTAATGAAGATTCACCACTAAAATTTTCCCAGAGTGAAACCCACAACCTATGAGATGGAAATAGTGGACAATATCAATTAACCATGAAGGCTCAAAGTATAAATTATGTAAGCCAAGGATCATATCAATGTCGAGTCAGAGGATCACTACATTGGAACCTATTGGCTTGAGCCCAATATGAACAAAGGGATGTTGTTCTTCTCGTTTAACATGCACATTAAGCAAAGTGAGTTTAAAAAGATAGTGGAAGGTGCAAAATAATGGCATTCATAGAGGTGGCATATAGAAAATCAAATTTGAGTTTGAGTTAATAGTTATCAGTTTTCTTTTGTTTCTATTATCTAAATGCTCGAGCGTCTAGTGCTGAGTTCACACACCCTAACACATTTATACTAGTATAATTGATCTTACTCATTACTTGTGTGCTTAATGTTGTAAGAAAAAAACTATTAAGCAAATTTTCAAAGTAAATGAATCAATTAATAGATGACTTGTTTTAGGTTGGGTTTTAAAATAGTGTTATAATAAAATAGACCCTATGTAGGGGGTATAGATATTGTTCTTAGATGTGATTGATGTAAAATATTATATTCAACACCTAATTAATATTCTTAGTTTTTATAAAATATTCATTTAAAAAAAAATCTCTCAATTAAAAATGTAAAATTAATCTCACAATTTAAAAATGTTTTTATTTTTATGATGTGCTTACTTAAACTATTCTTGTCATGTGAAGTGCTAAATATTTATACTACTTTTCAAGGGTTGGTCCAATATTTACCCTTCACAATGAAATTCAGACCAGCCCTTCAAATTTGATCATTGCTAAGGACTCACGAGGAGGAGGTATAACACCAAGTAAGGAATCTTCACTCAAGACTTAACCACATTGACTTTTGAACTTAATAGGATAGAGTCGCCATTATTGAAACCAGAAAAAAACTACACCCTATTTTCCTTGCGTTTTTGATTCCACTAAACCTGCTTTGACCTATTGATGGATGAAACTATAATAATTTCTTGGAGCATTATCATTTGAATATGAAAACAGTAATCAGATTAGCTAAGTTGGTTGCCTAAACCGTGAGATTTGGAGCCTTGAACCGATCCTTATACCTTTTTTTTAATAGAATTCATGCCATTAAATCTTAATTTAAATATCACAAGGATTGGATAAGAATCAATAAAGGATAAGGATCAACATTTTTTTCTTTAAATAATATTTATTTAACTACATATGGATCTTCAAATCCTTTTCTACTTGCATAATTGCCTTAAAAGACTAAATCAACATCCACTTGGCGATGACATATAGGATGAATCCTATAAACAACTAATGCACCAGATAATATAAATGTTATTTATGAATTTTTAATTACCCTGGACGAAGCAGGCATTATTATTGTTTTTTAATATGCATAATGTAACCCAAATTAAAATATTACTTACAAGGTGAATAAACGTTTGCAGGCTTTTACAATAAAAAAATTCTACACTGCATTTCCAAGGTAGAAGGAATCCACAGGCTGTCATGTCTCAATACATATTGTTTAATAACAATACATACTGACTTCTGTCCACGAATCTTTACAACTTGTGTTGGCCTCAAACTCCTTATAAAATGAACGCTTGAGACAAGCCAGGATAATACTAACAAAGAAATAAAAAGATGGGTGTTCTTTCTGGTTCAGAAAAGAGCAGAAAGCATGAACTGTGTGTAATGCATGGATGTGGTAAAACTAAAAACAATGGTGGAGATCGACCTCTGCCTAAAAGAGGTCAAGTCAAGGCAGCCATTGCAGCCTCTTTGGTTCAGAAATTTTCTAGGGTGCTGTCTGCGAGGAGAATCTTAACAAGCTCTCAGTCAGAGTCCACTATAACTCATATGATTTCTTTGAAGAAAATCTACATACATTCTACAATGTGCATCCACATTTCAATGATGTACTATGTATAGGTGATGATGAAAGATCCAGTCAGACTTGGACTCTCATGTATATTTGATATGTTGAGTTTCTCTGTATATAAGATTTGACTAATCACTAGAAAAGAATGTATTGTTTCTCTGTATATTAAGGTTTATAGACATGCCAAATCTTCTAGAACATGTTTTTGCAAATATTTGAAAATCGAAAACAATTTCTGTGAATTAGTATAAGAGTAATAATCAAATTCCTGACTTATTCATTACAGTTGTTCAATTGTATTCCACCCAAAGATTATAGGGAAGCTCGCCCTAAAACCCCGCACCTCAAAATGGCTGTACTAAATACAATTTCTTCTGAATTATCTCAAACAACCAATACTGTCAATGGCATTTTTATTTATCTCTGATTCTTATGGAGGTTTCAGAACGTTATGTTCCTTGCTCAATGTAGAAGTCCATGTGTTATAATAATAGATACAACCAAAAATACAGTATATAATCATCACATTAATGAATAAAAGAGTGCTAAACAAAAAAATTGATTGAATGTTGTTCCATTTGGCATTAAAGAACAAGGTTGGATTAGAACCCAATAATACTGATACTCAAACAACTTTAATGTTAAAAATAAATAAATATAGCTTATAAGTGAATTTCTCAAATTAAGTTGATAGGAGGATCACAATACAATATTAGGTGGACTTGTGGAATTAGGAAACAATAGAAATATGTATTTTTCCAATAATTCAATGCATGAAGGTAAAGATACAAAGGTAAAGATATAAATACGCATATAAATATCATTTGAAATAAGTTCCACTCGTTTTTGTATATCACCAACATCTTCGACCTCCTTTAATGTTGGCATCTCATTCTTTTCAAGTAGGTCTTATTTTTATCTCCTCTTTTATATTCTTTTATTTTTTATTTTTAAATTACTTTTAATTTGATTTGGATTTATGCTTAATTTTATAAGATTTTAAATAATCATGTATTTATATTTTAAAAATTGGTCATTTAATTTTTTCAATTTTATTGATTCAATTTTAAATTTTTAAAATGTAAGTATTTTTATTGATTTGTGTGTCAATAATGTTTTAATTTTTAATAAGTCTATAAATTATAAAATATATATTAGTATAAGAGGGATACATAGAGCACATTTCTATTAAAGTAAGAACTTTCTATGTTTGAAGTTTTTATATACCAAAAGGTATATACCGAGTATTTACGCTACTAGTTGGCGTACACATTAAAAAATAAGGGTTGATTCAATTAGACTTGAATTTTTTAATGTATTATTTTTTTGGTCGTAACTACCAATTTTTAAACATATTTTACATAACTAAGTAAAATTAGAGTTTTTGGAGAAGAATTTTAGATTCCCATTTATTCACAATAAAATCAAAGAAATTGAGAGAGGATTTTGTAAAGTAGGGCACATATTTACAAAATCAAATTCACCCCTTCACAAGAAGAGTCATTTTTATAGAAAGCGTGATAATCTCATAGGTTTTAGATCATCTCAAAGAACTCTAGTCAAATCAACATGAATTCAAGAATCACATTTTCTAGTCATTTAATTTTCCTAAGGTGAATTCTTAAATGTTCTTATTGTTCTACATTTGTCTATCACATAAATAGCCTATTTTTTACAAATAGGTATGAATTTATTAATTTATCTTAATTAAACTTAATTGTAATATCATATTATTTCCTTAGTACATGTGTTATAGTGTCAATAAGTGAATATAAGGCACAAATATTCACACATTTAACTCCAAATTAATAGTTATTATTGAATTTTGCAAACTAAATAAAATTAATCAAAATCGTAAATAAATGAATAAATTATACCTCGACAATTGGGACTAAAAATTCACAGGTAACGTAGACAATTTACGGTGTAATGCAAAGCACTATTCATTTACAACATACTTACACTCAGTAAGTGTTATGGTCATAAGTACTTATGACCATAAGTGGCTAATGACATTTATGCAAGACACATGTGGCAACCAACATGAACCCTCCATTATCAAGTTGGCCAATTATTTACACATATGAGTCACTCCAACTCTTTGAAAATGTGATTTATGGAAACTTTAAAAAATGGGTTTTTAGGTCAAGTTTCACTACATGTATTAATAGTTGTTTGATTTTGACATTTTTTCAATTTTCAATAAAATTGATGGTGTTTTAAATTTTTACATCTTTTATAGTACACACATAAAAAAATGACAATGCAAATTATTAAATTTCAAAAATATTTGATGTTAGAAAAAGTGAGCTTAATATGTACCATATAAATTTTTCCAATCACAATTTTAAAACTTGAGATATTGAGCAAGCCACAACATTGTTTTACATGACCATACATGAGTGTGAAAATTTCTCTTTCGATGTCCGCATTTGCACTAATACATTAGTGTCTTGCACAAAAAAGAAGAAAAAAAGTTTATAATTTATTTTTATTTTTACAAAAATATATATCAGTTTTTTTAAACTCAAAATCCTATATTTCATTTATTTACACCATTACAAAATTCTAAACCAATATATCAATTATCATCACTCAAACTTACATAAACTCTTATTTTTAAGAAAACATATACATACGTACATACATACCATTACAAAATTTTAAACTGATATATCAATTACCATAACTAGAATTTACATAAACTAGAATTTTTACATAAATATATATATATATATATATATATATATATATATATATATATATATATATATATATATATATATATATATATATATATATATATATATATATATATATATATATATATATATGGTATCTCCATTTAAAGTGACATAAAACAATATATATGTAATGCCCCATAATTTTACCACTCAAAAAGTACTGAATAACTGGAAAAAAATTGTTAATAAACTCATCACTTAAGAAACTATGTACTAACGCTTACATTTGTATAAATCCAAAGGTGCACACATGAGTTACAGTTTATTTATGTATGCATTGCATTTTTCTACTTAGAAGTGTTATCTCTGCGAAAAGCCAAAAGAATGACCTAATAGAAACCATCTCACATAGCAGTCAAAGTTATTTTCATTTTAGAATCCATATCAGTGCCAAAATTCATATTTTTGCTCTCACTACCCATTTCAGAACATACATCTCAACTTCAATTATTAACACAAATAAATGTTTGGTCAAATTGTTCACAACTCTTGGTGATACCTACAACAACGCTAGCTATTATTCAAGCGATACTTACACTAATAAAATGCTAATCCAAAGAGGGATTTACTAACCACCATTCTTCCATGAAGTCTAGCCCACATGTGGTCCAACTGTACAAAGAAAGGAAACCATAACTCAAAACACCTTTCACGAGGTCCATGCACCTTTCACATATAACTTTTATCCATCTAAGGGCACACTAAGGAAATCAACACTCGTGTATTCACATATGAATATGATTTCATTTACTTGATGGGTGCGACTACACCATCCATAAGATAATACTAGAGAGGTAACTCCATAAGCTATTGCCAAGGGAGACTAACTCCTACTAAGGATCACCAAGTTACTCTCCCTTATTTCTATGGTGGCTTCATCATCTTCTGATATAATTGTAACTTTGTAAGACTCGCCTTATTTAACCCCGTCCTAAGAGGTACAACAACCCCCTCAAAAGGAACACCTCTCAAGAAGCTGCGCCCATTAACATTGTGGTCTCAACTAGTCCCTTATGGATTGATATCCCTTACTTAAACAATATTATCTCTATGCACCACGCATATCCCGCCTTGTTGAGCCTAAGGGAAGGCTATAACCATAACCACAATGGAGAGGAAAGGAAATGTTTTTTTTTAAATCAGAACTATACATTTATTTCACGATTGCACTTTATTCCATTAATCCTTTAGAGTAAGAGATAGCGGTTAAAGGTAACACTATTTTTTGAGCACATATGTTCTCACAAAAGAGACAACATTACCAATTCACATCCACACAAATGAGCATAGAATGATATAATTAAGAGGACTATAGGAAAGGGAAGGTCAAGCTCTTACGAACATGTATATAGGTCCCTTGAATACATTTTCAACCTCACCAAATTTCCTTGTGCTTAAACATTTAATCTTCCCACTTATGAAACCCACCAAAAACATATGTTATCCTTACAATTTATGAGGTTTCTCTTTTCGCTTGCGTTAAGACATTGAGAGTAAATCTCTTTTACTTTATTTCATATACACTAACATTTTAGATATGTTTTCCACTTGACATCACTAAATGTGCGTATAATTTACATGACAACCATATCTAAGATTTCACCTATCAACTTTCATGGTTGTTAAAACGTAATATTAAGCTCATATAAACTTTAGTTTATAATTAAATAATTTAGAATAAGTTATATTCTTAATTAATTTAAACTTTATGTTTGTGTTTAATTGATTAATTATTAACCAATATATTAAATCGGGATACGATTTAATCATACCCCATCACTTAATATGTTTCATGACTGTGGGGTCAAATACATATGACTATAGGTCATATTGTTTTATTCACCTCATGTGGATTGGTGGAGAGAAGTGAGGAAGGAGATTTGCACTATAATTTGTTTCTCACATAATGGAATTATCTCTTTTCATGGTTTTTTACCCCTTGGGGTTTTTCCATGTTAAATCTTTGTGTCTGTGTTATTTTATTTTATTACATTTGTTATAATGTTGTTATAATGTTTTTTATATTAATTTAATTAATATTGAATCTTATTTAATGGTTAATGTGTTTAACCCCTCGGATCTGACATGGTATCAAAGTAGGTTCAAAAGGTTTCAAATAAATTAATTAATTTAATATGGTGCTTGGGAGTCTAGAACTACGTTTTTAATACCTAAATTGTTTTTTACTCTTTTTCTTATAAAAACACCATAAATTATTTAATCTTAGATGTTGTGTTAAAGTGATTGAGGATGCATTTCCAATGAGACCAATTTTTCCTAATTTGGAGCTGTGGAGAGAAAGTTATGGCCATTTAAAGTTGTGCATCTCGGAGGAACAACAAGTCGACATGTGGTAGTTTCTTATTTACTTCAGGTTTTCCTATGTGTTCCTTTGTGATTATTTCTTTCTTTCCCTCATGTCTACCTTTTACTTTTCCATGTGTCTCCTTTGACTACCTCAACCCTGCCTGGACCTAAAACCTTTTATTTGAAACTTGATTTATTTCGCGGAATTGAGGTCCTGGGAAATACACTTGGTTGAAAATATTTTGGAATTATGCCACGTATCCTTCCTTTATCCCTTGGTTTTGCGACACGTGATTGTCATGTTAAATCAATTTATACCTTTATATTATTTACTTTCCTTGATCAAAGATCATTATATGTGATTTGATTAATAAATATGGTTAGTATTTAACATATGCGGCCCGCTTAATACTACTAAGCCTTGGTCACGAACCCAAAGTTGCAATTAATCTCCTTGATAAAGATGGAAAGATCATCATCAATTTGAGTATTCTCAAATCTTGTTTAGTTATGTAAATTCTTACTTATTTTAAGAAATTTTAACCAATTATCAAATATAAGTCTTGTTAATGACTAGTTAATGGATTTAAAATCAAGATCTAGTTGAGTATATTAGTATGTGATTATTCTTGCATGATTTTGTCTTTTTCAGATTTTTTATCTATCAGGTCTTATCACATTTTTAAAGGCTCAGAATAGATAATGAAGATATATATGTTGTTGATAAAACATTTCTAATTTTTAAATTAGTATGTGATTACTAAAAATATTATTATATGCATATCAAATGACACTTGGGGATGCCTTTGTGTTTGTATTGGAGACGTCCAATACTGATTACATCTAATATATATTTTACAAGATTAATATGTTGAAATTACTCAACATATTGGTAATATAACATGGTTAGTTAGTAAACATATTGTTATTTAAGTTGTTATACAACTTGTGTTTAACCTATCAATGTAATTTTTATAGATGGTTAAAATTGAAATCAATAATGATTTGTATATTATGATGTCTATATGGATATTAAGATTCTAACCATATTGATGTTGTGTTGGATATCAAATATAAAAATTGGATGTGTTCAAGATTTTGGAGAAGGTGTCATTACTTAGAGCAATAAAAATTAACCAACAATCTCCATTTCTTCTACTTTGAGACGAGAATATAGTGCAATGGAAGCGGCAAAAGAAGTCATGTGGATGAAGCAGGTGTTGGAAGAGATACACATGAAAGATAAATTAATTACTCCTCCTCTCTGTGATAGTTAAAGATGCATTTCTCTTGCTAAGAATCTAGTTCACAATCAAAGGAAAAAGTATATAGATATTCATATGCACTTTATCTAAGGGAAGGTTATCTGTGGTGATATAGATCTCCAATAATTCTTGATTGAAGATCAAGTTGCAGATATGTTTACAAAACCATTATGTGATGTAAAATTTTACAAGTTTCATGCAATTCTTAGCCTTTCATATTTTCCATTGAGGGGAGTGTGCATGGAAATGTCACCTCCTAATGGACGGCCAATTGATATCTCCTTCTCCTCTATACTTTTTCTTCAATTGTAAAGAATTGTAAAAAAATATCTCTATGATCTTTTGTAAACTTATCAATCTAAATTTGCAGTGTACAATCCAAAGGTGTTGAATCTATTTGTAAAGGAGGTTCTTGTGATATACAAATATCCTTGAGATGTTGGTTGATATTTTTCCATGAGAAATTGTGAGATGTAGTCTCACAAATGATGCTTAGCTCGAATCATTCACTACTGATTTATGGATCCCAAATCCTTTTGTACCAAAAGGTAATTTGAGCATGATGAAGGTGTTATAAGTCCTTCAAAAGATATATGCTAGCCTAAACCTTCACAAATGGTTTATGAATTTGTAAATCATGTTGTACAAACAACTAATGTTGACATATGGTTCCACACTTAATATTAAGGGGGTCTTTAGAACGTAATATTAAGTGCATATAAACTTTAGTTTATAATTAAATAATTTATAATAAGTTATATTCTTAATAATTTAATATAAACTTTATGTTTATGTTTAATCAATTAATTATTAACTAATTTATTAGATCGGTGTACGGTTTAATCATACCTTGTCACTTAATATGGTCCGTGACCCGTGGAGTCAAAATAATATGGCTATAGGTCATAAACTAATTTTTTCACCTCATGTGGATTGATGGAGAGAAGTGAGGAGGGAGATATGGACTATATTTTGTTTCTCATATAATGGAATTATCTCTTTTCGTGGTTTTTTACCCCTTGGGGTTTTTCCACGTTAAATCTTTATGTAATATGTTATTTTAGTTTATTGTATTTGTTACTGATATGTTGTTATAATGTTTTCTATATTAATTTAATTAATATTGAAACTTATTTAATGGTTAATGTATTTAACCCCTTGGATCTAACAAAGGTAAATGTTTAAGCAACCAAACCCTAAGTATTTACAACGCCTACATCCCATCATGAGTCATATCTATGTTTAAACACATACTCCTCCATAAAGCAAGTCTATATTTAAGGTAGGGTTCCACACTATACATAACAAAAATTCCCATATGTTCCCATTAACACACGACTATCAAAGGATAAAGCAAAGCTTAGTTTCATGCTTATAATTCCTTCTTCTATGATGAGGTATCATCATACACATACTATTAAAATAATTAATATTAAACCTTCACAACATTTTAAATGTTAGCTTTCTTTTCATTATTTAAAAATCTCCATGATATACCCTTACAATCTTGTTATTGCCCCCTTTTACAGTTGTCAAGTACTAGCTACCAATTTTTCAAGTTGGGAAATTATGTTGGTTTGGAGTATCTACTCAAGAATTTTCTAAAGGTTCGACACCCCAAAAGAGTCACGAAAATATGCGCCACAAAAGATCACCTAAAAGTAGAATATCCCTCTCGCCAAGTTAATTTATACATGATGATTAAGCTAAATATGAAAATATATGCCTAGTATAATGCAAGTTTGTAGTAAATAAATAAATAATGAATTACTAAAATAATACCCAAGCAACTAAGCAATAAGAATATGAAACCCTAAGTTTAAAAGAGGGTTAAGAGAGCCTTAGTTGATTTGAAGCTATTTTGGATGGTGTCGTAGTGGAGACCGGGCTGAAACAGGATGGGAGATCATCACATGAATCTCATAAAAGTGCATATCTTATAAATTTGGTTTGACCGGGGTTCTGGAAAGGGATGGGGGCACCGGGGTGCTCTATTCTAAGATATGGGCACGCTGGTCTACAGAAAAGATCATAAAAACCTCCTCTGAGGTGTCACAAGAGGTTTGCATTTATTCTCCTTTGATCACCTTAAGGTCATTGTAAGATCATGAGACCACCTATAAACCTGCAAATGAAGAAAGCGCATGTAAAACCCTTATATAAAAATCAAATCCTAAAAAATAAAGATGTAAAATGAGGGGTCAGACTGTCCTCAGTTGCCACAATGGTGGACTTACAACTAAGCGTTGCACTACATCTCAGACCCAATGTAGTTCTATGTGTGTGCGGAATTGGGCCCTAGGTTTCTCTTATACAGGTCACACTTGAGGTAGCGAGCAAGTAGTTGGATGTAGAATGTAAATAATGTGTGTGTGGAATAGAATAAACTCCCCTCCTATGAAGTGTGATGTAGAAAACCAACCTTTGTCCCTTGTGATGGAGCTAGATGGATGCAAATGCTATAAATGCTTTGATGGATGCAACCTTAAGTGGTGATAGATAATGCTTAGTGTTTGGTCCTTTATTATGATCACATAATTTTATATTTATATGATTCCCTTGTTTGAATTTCATAATTAACCCCGAAAAATCACTACCAAAAAAGATAAGATGCTCAAACGACTAGAAAAGACCCAAAAAGTGTGACCAAGGTGTAAAGAGGATAAAGGTGCCAAGAGGGGACATGAGTGCCTGGTACTCACTGTCCTTGTTGGGTGCTTATGTCCAAGATGAAAAATGCCAAAAGGTAAGAAGATAAACTGACCAAGTAAGAGTGCAAGACTAAAAGCGAAGCATAAAATAAATAAAGGTGGCCAAAGACATGGGTTGATCATTACTTTTTATACTTAATAATTATATGAATAGTAGTATGTAATCGGGACTAGATAATTACCCAAAGTGCGTGATTTTGTGTCTACATTTACCCCCACTTTATGTTGGTGAGAAGAATGCTCAAGAAACATAAAGTAGATAGAGATGTGTACCTAATATCCATGTAGATTAATGTATAAAGTGTGTCGAGGGACTATACAAAGTGTGAGTCATAAAATATGTAGAGCGTGGAAACTAAAGATGAAAAAGTGTAAAAAGGTGATGAAAATGAACCTAGGGCGGAAGCGCATGTGTAGATGTCGATGTGTGTGATGTAGTTGGTGTCGATGTCAATGTTGTTGATGATGTTGACTACTTACTTCCCATATGGATGGACCTGAAAAGAGAAGATGATCAAGTAGTCAAATACGCATGTATACGTATAAAAGTACTTAAAGAAAGTGTCTAAGGAAAGTATGTAAAAAAATTGAAAGTGTGAAAAAGGAACATGTGCACCTCATCCGTGATGAGAAGAAGGGTGTAGAAAGGATTTTGTTGATGAAGTGTGAGTTTTTTGGGTGATCTCACACCACTTGCTGAAGAAGTGTAGGGAGGAAAGTCTGATTTATCCTCCAACCATTAATCTGTTTCCCAAAATTATAGAGATATCTATATACGATCTGGTTTTTTTGGGTGATCCGATGCCATGCTAGAATTAGTGTAGAGAGGAATGTCCGGTGATATCCTCTAACCTTTAACTCGATCCTTGGAATAAAAACCACTTTGTAGATGGTGTGTACAAATGTAAATCCTAAGGACAAACTACCATGTAAAATTTGTTGTGTAGATTTACTGTAGAATATGGTGAACCCAATCGTTGTGTAAGCGCCTTATGGTTATAGGCACTCTAGGAAAGGCATCGTTGTACTAAAGACCCAAATCTGATTCTAAGCTCCGAACTATGTTGTACTGTACTTTGATATGGTGTGTATACTCTGTATGGGGTGAATGATTCACCCAAATGATAGCCCCCTCTTTTGGGGTGCATGTGACATCGTTGTAGGAGGATGCAGCCCAAAAGAGGATTGGCCGTTGAATCTATGCCTGCGCAGGGGGGAGGGGATGTGCTTGGTAGAAACTAAGGCACATGAAAACAAGTGGCTGGGATAAAAGTGTTAGTACAAGCAAAGACAAATATGCATTTATAAGACAAAGTGTAAGTGAAACAAACAATGTGTAAACTAAAACACACAAGAAGACAATGTAGACCGTGAAAAGAGGGTTGCAAACATGGGACACCACTCACGATGTCACAAGAAACTCAAGGTTGTAGTGGCCGTAAAAACAAGTGCACACACAATACAAAGGAAAACCCCGTATACAATAGCAAACAATGACAAGGAAGTACAAGCAATATAACATATAACCATGACCGCGAATAATCCCGCAAAACAAATTCTCGCACATGAATCACCCATTAGCATGTTAGAAAGATAAAATATATGTCAAAGCATGTATAATCTGATAATGTAAAGTGCTAAGTACAAAATGAAACAATATCACTTGTAGTGTACAAAAGTGGATGCCCTCAGGAGCCATTATGGGATGGTATGAGGTATTGCACCAAGCATCCATGTTACGTGTATATGTCTATAGAATCTACAATCGTAACTAGAAAGCAAGTGAACGTGCATGTATGTATGATAAAGATAATGACATACAAGATGTTTATCTAGCATGTGTAATAAGATGAACATGAACATGAACAAGTAAATGTAAGCAAGAGTACATACAACCAAGATATCCAAGATGTTGTGGATGAGGCAGAATGGAATACAAAATGGATCATAGGAGTCACATGCCCCTTGAGTGAATGGAGTTGTATGCAATGAGGTTCATTTATTTATGCCCCTCGCAGTCAAGAATGAACCATAAACGAGAGTGTGTCATCGGGAAATGGTTGAACTATGTGTGTAGCGTGGTGTGGTGAATGTGTGGTGAATGTGTGGTGATGAAATGCCATAGAGAGATGAAGTATGAGAATGCGTGATGATTTAGTGTATATCACAACAAGATGATAGAAGGAGTGATGATTTGGCCTATGGAGTATATTACTACGAGATTATAGAGAGAGTTATGATTTATCCTAAAGCGCATATCACTACAAGATGAGTAGAAGAAGTGATGATTTAGCCTACGGCATATATCACTACAAGATAAGTAGAAGAAGTGATGATTTAGCCTATGGCCTATATCACTACGAGATGATAAAGGGAGTTATGATTTATCCTAAAGCGTATATCACTATAAGATGAGGAGAAGAAGTGATGATTTAGCCTATGACGTATATCACTAATCTAGGAATGTCGCATGAGAGAAGGATTGAATGATGAATGTTTGATTATGATGAGGTACATTTGTGATGTATACCCTTAATAGTTTAGAATGGACCGTGAGACTAGATTGCGTCATAGGGTAGTGAGTGTGCGGTGTGTATAAGTATATAAGTAGGATGTGTGATATGTGTAATAAATGTAGTGATGAGAAAATGTCATGTGACATGTAAATCGTGCAATGTGTAATGTATAATGTGTAGTATGTAATGCAAGATGCATAGATGATATAAGCATAGGAGTTTGAAGTCATGTATAAGAGTGTAATGTGTAAAACATGTATGATGTATAGATGTAGAAAGCGCAAAATATGAATGATTTATAGTGGATGTAGGGTGTAATATGTAGGATGTAAGATGTTGTGTATGTATAAAAGCGTAATAGGTATGAAGATGTGTGATGTGTAGTGTCTACAATGCAAAGTGTGAGGTTCATATGTAAAGGATGCCCTTAATGGTCAAGTGTGAACTAAAGCACAAAAGTGTGTCATCGATTCATGTCAATGTTAGTGTGTGTGATGACGTTTATGCAAAATTAAAAGACATGTGGCTATGAAGGGGGAGAAAAAGTGTAAATCCCCCAAGTGTGTGTAGGATAGGAATGATCAAGTGATGTCATCTAAAATATCATCATTGTCAGGATCGAAGCCAAAAGGTGTTGCATTTGAAACTTGATAAGCAATAGTGTCGGGTTGGTCATGTAAAGAGCTAGTGAGGCATAAGTTATACATTCCCATAGCATATTCCTCATCGGATAATGGAAGTAATGGACACCCATGTGCATACCAGTGAGTGAGGTTTTGTGAATAGCCAAGGAAAGAATTGTTACAAATGAATACATGACCAAAGGGCATAGGAAATGAGATATCATTATGATCGGGATCTAATGTACCCCCAATGTAAGCTATCCATGATTTCCCCATGTGAGTGGAGAAGAGTGAGGAAAACGAGCAAGGTAAACGGTGAGATGAAAGACACACATGGATCATAAGCGTGTAGTGATAGTGATGAATACATAATATAAATGAGGATGATGAGTGGGAGGATAAAGATCCTTGAACGTGAATCCTATTCAATCCAATCCTTTATGTGAACATATATTAACATCGCAAGTAGGATCAAACGAATGTGCTCCCAATAATAATTATTCATGAAAATGTGCATGTAAATGGTGGGTATGCTAATGAATGTGGCTCATACGAAGGTGTAGGGGATGTATCAACGTCCATGGATGGACAGCCCCATGATAAATAATCATAGTAGTATTAGTATCATGTGGGAACGATGGCATAGATGAAACACCATCTACCATGCAAACAACACTTTTGAGAGGTGGTAAATGAGGTGGTTCGTCCATACCTTGAGGATCATCAATAGTATCGGTTTGTGGAGTAGGAATTGTGGTATGAGGATCATTGTCACAATATTCTTTTCAAGTAATTACATAGACATGAGTTGAGTTTAGATCTAGCACACCGGTTATACATATAATATATCGAATCTAAGCATACATGCAAATAAAATCGGATATTCTACCGGAAAAAATATACAAAACAAGAGACATAAATCAACAACATGGTTAACATGGTTCACCCAAAGTGTGGCTACGTCCACCAAGAAACAAGCCAAACTATTATCCAAAGCTTTGACAAGATATACAATGAAGATTTACAATCTTCCACACCTCTCAGATGTTCAGTACTTTCTTTCCATCAAGCTTTTGCTTCTTCACCAAGAATTTTCTCTCTCACATAATTATCTTGTAATTATGATCATACACTTACTCTTCTAAACCCTATATTTTATGCTTATATAGTCATTTATAGACTTAGGGCACTTAGCCATGCAATTACAATTAATAAATCTATTTTAATGCTAAAAATAGATATAATTCCCGAGAGTTAATTAAAACTTCATCACATAGGTAACCGACGTCGGTTCTGCCTAACCATCGTCATTCCTACTTGCCCTTGACCGATGTCGAGTCTTCCCTGACCAATGCCGGTCTTCCCTTAACCGATGCTGGTTACTGTATTTTCTAAAAAGTTCCAATTGCATGCTAAAATGAAGTAATTAAGCTCCACAACTCAATAATCTCCCACTTGGAGTTTAATTACTACACCATACCTACTAAAATCATTCTTGGATCCTTCCTTGGCTTTGTTTCTTCCTCTTCAAGTCTCAAACTTGAAGACCAAATAGAAGTGGAGTGTAGCTCCAACTTCTCCTTTGTTAATGGCTTCGTTAGCATATCCACAGGGTTCTTGCTCGTATGAATCTTTTCCAGATTCAACTGTCCATCCTCCAATACCTTCTGTATGAAGTGATACCTCAACTGAATGTGTTTCATTCTCGAATGAAACGTTGAGTTCTTTACCAAATGAATTGCACTCTAACTGTCACTAAATAGTTTACAATCACTTTCCTTTCCCAACTCTTCCATGAACCTACTCATCCATATCATCTCCTTGCTAGCCTTTGTAGCTGCAACATACTCTACCTCTGTAGTAGAAAAAAGCCACAACCTTTCTGCATCTCAAATCTAGCTAATTGTTGTTCCACCTACTATGAAAATATATCCAGTAGTGCTCCTCCTACCATCTAGATCTCCAGCCATATCCGAATCAACATAGCCACGTAATGAAATATCCAAACCTCCATAGCATAATTACATGCTAGATGTCCCTTTCAAATACCTTAGTATCCATTGGACTGCTTTCGATGCTCTTTACTTGGATTAGCCATATATCTACTCACAACTCCCACTTCATGTGCAATGTCTGGTCTAGTACAAACCATAGCGTACATGAGACTTCCAATTGCTTTGAAGCATATGGCACTCATGTCATGTATTTGACCTCCTCATGTGATGAAGGACATTGATCTTTACTCAATTTGAAGTGTCCAGCCATAGGTGTGCTAACAGGTTTTGCATTCTGCATGTTGAACCTTTCTAACACCTTGTAGATATAATCCTCCTGAGACAAATACAATTTCTTTTTTTCTGTCTCTATGTATTTGCATGCCAAGGATTCTTTTTGCAGCTCCTAAATCCTTCATATAAAATGTGTGAGCTAGCTTTCTCTTAAGCTCACCAATGTCCTGCATACTAGATCTTGCAATAAGCATATCATCCACATACAGTAACAAAATAATATAGCTCCCATTTTCAAGCTTCTTGAAATAAACACAATGGTTAGATTCACATCTCAAGTAACCATGCTCATGCATAAAACTATCAAACCTCATGTACCATTGCCTTGGAGCTTGTTTGAGCCCATATAGGCTCTTTTTCAACCTGCACACTAATTTCTCCTTACCCTTGACTTCATACCCAAGTGGTTGTTGCATATAAATCTCTTCATCCAAATCACCATGAAGGAAAGTCATCTTCACATCTAGTTTCTCTAAATGCAAATCTTCTATTGTAACTAAACTCAATACAATGAAATAGAAGTCATCTTAACAACAGGAGAAAATATTTCACCAAAGTCAATACCTACTTTTTGTGTAAATCCCTTTACTACAAGCCTTGCCTTGTACCTTTTATGTCCACCCTCTTCTTCCTTAATCACTGTAAACCCACTTGTTCTGCAATGTTCTCTTACTTGCTTGGCAACTTAACCAAATCCCAAGTTTGGTTCTGTTCCAAGGAGTCCATCTCCTCATCCATGTCATGCTCCCATTAACGTGAGTCTTATCCTGCATTGCTTCTTCAAAGCTCTCTGGTTCACCACTATCAATCAATAATAAATAAAATAGAGAAGGTGTAAATCTTTCTGGAAGTTTACTTACCCTTTGTGACCTTCTCACAGGAGTTTGGGGTACCGGAGGCTCAATCTGGGCCTCTTGGACATTAGTATCAACTTCGATAGTGATCGACGCCGGTCACCTCTAACCGACGTCGGTTATGCTAACCGATGTTGGTTTGGATCCTCTGTAACCATCGGCGGTTCATCTGACCGATGTCGGTCAAGGACTAACCGACCACGGTTACTGTGTATTTATGTAGGTGTTTCTTTAAAACCCGAGAGTTCATTTTCATCAATAAACTTCTCAATTTTCTCATCCTTGGGTACCAAAATTTGATCCCTGTACATTCTCTTTTCATTCCATTCAACATCATGACTCCTAATAATTTTAGAATTCTCTAAATCCCAAAAATGGAAACCAAAATCACCATATCCATAACCAATGAAAGTGCACCTCTTGGATTTTGCATCCAACTTTTTCTATTTTCCTTATCAACATGCACAAAAGCTTCTGAACCAAAAACTTTAAGAAAAGAAAGATCTACCTCTTTTCTATCGAATCTTCCTCTGGTATTCCTCCATCTAGTGAACTTGAAGGGCCACAGGTTAATCAAATAAACCGTTGTATCAACTACTTCTTCCCAAAACTGCAAGGGCAATCCAGAATGTATCCTCATACTTCTAGCACATTTCCATGATTGTCATGTTCATTCTTTCTGCAACACCATTCTCTTGTGGTGTTCTTGGAACCATTCTTTCTCTATGTATCCCATTCACTAACAATAATCATTGAAATCCTTGCTATAGTATTCACCACCATTGTCAAATCTAAGGCACTTTAACTTAGAATTTGATTCATTCTCAACAAGGGCTTTCCATCTTTTAAAAGTCTCAAAAACATCATATTTACGTTTAATACAATAAACCCATACCTTTCTTGTAGCATCATCAATAAAAGTAACATAATATTGGGATCCTCCATGAGAAGCTACTTGAGATGGTCCCCACACATCTGAGTGTACAAGCTCCAATTTTGCTCCTTCTTAGTTGCCCCAACTTTGAGAAATCTCACTCTCTTTTTCTTTCCAAAGATATAATGCTCACAGAAATCAAGATCTAAATCTTTCAAATCTGATAACTTACCCTTAGCCTTTAAGATTTGCATTCCTTTTTGACTCATATGACCCAATTGATTATGCCACATGCATGCATCTGAATCTGAAGTAGATAATGCAGAAAAGGAATCAATAATACAGGTAGATAAATATAACGTTCCTACCTTCTTACCTCTTGCCACAACAAAATCACCCTTGGTGACTTTCCAAGAGTCTCCTGTAAAAGTAACCATGCAACCAGATTCACCTAGTTGCCTGCAGAAATAAGATTCCTCCTGAGGCTTGGCACATGCCTCACATCTTTCAATACCCATGTATTTCCATTCTAAAATTTTAGATGAACTTCCCTTTACCAGTAATACTGCACAAGGTTCATCATCACCCAAATAAACATGCCCAAAATTTCCTGGACATAATTTTTGAAATAACCCTTATTAGGGGTTGCATGGAAAGAAGCTCTGAATCTAAAACCCATGATTCAATTCTATTATCTAAAGAAAAAATAAGAGCATCTTGCATTACCTTTGATGCAGCAAGATTTACCTCTTTACCTTTGTCTGGTTGTTGGTTCTCTTTATCCTTTGACCAAAAATCTTTCTTTGCATGTCCTTTCTTTCCACATTTCCAACAAGTAATTCCCTTACTTTTGGATTTAGATCTACTATCCCTTGACTTTGATTTCCCATTACTCTTACTCTTGGATCTCTCCTTCTTCCTGCCCCTTGCTTTCTACATTCAAAGCATTTCCAGATGATGTTTCCTCTGTACTCTTCCTGCGAATTTCTTCATTCAAGATTATACTAACCACATCATCAAACTTCAAAATATTATTAGCGATGATGTGTATTACTAACAACCATTACCAAGTTGTCCCAACTATCAGGCAAAAAACATAAGAATAAAAGTGCTTTTACTTCATCATCAAATGGTATTGCAACCAATTTTAACTGATTTACAATAGATCGAAATCATTCAAATGACTAGAGGCAAATTCACCTTCATGCATCTTAGAACTAAATAGTTTCTTCATCAAATAAACTTTATTTGAAGCACTAGGTTTTTCATATAAATTAGCAAGAGATTTCATTAAGTCTACCGTAGAAGCCACTTCTATAATATTGGAAGCCACGGATGTTGCAGGCTCAATCTTATAGATCCCAAAGCCTTTATGTCAAGAATCTTCCATTCTTCATCAGTCATCTTCGTAGGTCTAGACTTCTCATCCAACGGTAAGTACAAATCTCTTTGATACAAATAATCCTCAATCTGCATCTTCCATAATTGATAATTTTTCATCAAATTTCTCTACCTTGTATTTATTATCTTTTTCCATTGTTGTAGCTCCCACTCAATTAGAAAACCCTATGTGAGTAAATCTATGTCAACACACAAAACCCTCAAACAAAGCTCTGATACCAATTGTTGGGGTTAGCACACGGTTGTACAGACAATATATCAGATCTAAGCATACATGCAAATAAAAGTGGATATTCTACCAAAATAAATATACAAAACAAGAGACATAAATCAACACCAAATTTAATGTGGTTCACCCAGTGTGGGCTACGTCCACCAAGAAACAAGCCAATCTATTATCCAAAGCTTTGACAAGATATATAATGAAGATTTACAATCTTCCACACCTCTCAGATGTTCAGTACTTTCTTTCCATCAAGCTTTTGCTTCTTCACCAAGAATTCTCTCTCACATAATTATCTTGTAATTATGATCATACACTTACTTCTAAACCCTATATTTTATGCTTATATAGTCGTTTATAGACTTAGGGCACTTAGCCATGCAATTACAAATGCTAAAAATAAAATCTATTTTAAAACTGCTAAAAATAGATATAATTCCCTTGATTGAGTTAATTAAAACTGAAACCAAAAATCAATGCAAAATAACATAGTGTTAAAGGTTTTTGGCCCTATAGTGATAGGTAGAGTAATGTGACCAATGCATGGATGAATAGAACCATCATATGCACAAAGGGGAAGACAATATGGACTAACATTATTAGCAGAGAGACCTATCTTTTCAAGGAATGACATAGGACATAAGTTGAGTTTAGATCCATTGTCAATTAAAGTACGCTTGATACCCATATTGTAAATGTGAATCATGATATGTAAAGGTGGATCATTGTCAAAAATTGAAAGATCAGCATGAGGATTAGATGGGAATGCAATATGTTGAGAAAATGCATCAACAAATGATTGATAAACTGAGTCTGGATGTATATTAGTAGGAATGCGAGTAGTAGCAAGGAGATGTTGGACTCTATGTCTTAAATCAGGATTGGAAAGAAAGAAGTCATTAATTGAGATACTTGTGATGACAGAGTAATAAAGATCATAATAGCATGTAGGTCGATTCGGGTTCACCAAAATGATTAAGCTAAATATGAAAATATATGCCCAATCTAATACAAGTTTGCAGTAATTAAATGAATAATGAAATATTGAAATAATACCCAAGCAACTAACCAATAAGAATATAAAACCACGAGTGTAAAAGAGGGTTAGGAGAGCCTTAGCTGATTCGAAGATGTTTCTAGACAGTGTCGTAGTGGAGACTGGATGAATAGGGATGGGATACTTTCTCATAAAAGCCCATAAAAGTGCAGATATGGAATATTTAGTTAGACTAGAAAGGGATGGGGGTACCCAAGGAACTCGGTTTGAGATTTGGGTGCCCTAGTGCATAAAATATTAGAAAACCTCCTATGAGGTGTCGCGAGAGGTTTGCATTTTTCACCTTTGATCACCTTGAGGTCGCTATAAGATCGTCAAAGCACCTGTAAACTCATAAATGAAGAAAGAACCTACAAAACCCTCAAATATACATCAAATCCTAAAAATTAAATATGTAAAATGAGGGGTTGAATCTGTCTCTCGAAACCACAATGGTGGACTTACATTGAGTGTTACACTACATCTCGACCCAATGTAGTTCTATGTGTGTGTTTGCGTAATTATGCCCTAGGTTTCTCTTGTGCATGTTGAACTTGAGGTAGTAAACAAGTAGCTCGATGTAGAATGTAAATAATGTGTGTGTGGAATAGAATAGACTCCCTCCTATGAAGTGTGATGCATAAAACTAGCCTTTGTCCCTTATGATGGAGCTATATGGATGCAATTGGAGCTCTAGATGCTTTAATGGATGCAACCTTAAGTGGTGCTAGATAATGCTTAGTGTTTGGTCCTTTATTATGATCACATGACTTTATATTTATATGATTCCCTTGTTTGAATTTTGTAATTAACCCCGAAAAATCTGACTACCAAAAATATAAGATGCTCAAATGGATAGAAAGGACCCAAAAAGTGTGGCCAAAGTGTAAAGAGGACATGTGCGCCTAGAGGGGACAAGAGCACCTAGCACTCACTGTCCTAGGGGCTTATGTCCAGATAACAAATGTTGAAAGGTAAGAAGACAAACCGAGAAAGAAAGAGTGCAATATTGAAACTAGAAGCATAAAGCAAAGAAAGATGGTCAAAGTCATGGGTTAATCATTACTTTTCATACTTAGGAATCATATGAATAGTAGTATGGAATCAGGACTAGATAATTACCCAACGTGTGTGATTTTGTGTCTACACTGAGTCAAACAGCTTTAACATGTGAAGGATAGGGTTGTGATCATACTCAAAGACCATTGCAATACCGTTTAAGTTGAATTTGAGATAACCAAATTCAAGTCTCTTTTTCCACTAGTGTCATAGCTCTACCATTATAACTAACCACTTTCCCATATACATCTTACTATTACAAGTACTAGATAAAACATTAGACATCTGGATGCATTTTGGTAGGGAACACATGATTTGAATAACACGTCAACTAAGGTGAAAAGGTTCAAAAGATGACACATGATGTAAATATACGACAACTATAATATATTCCAATCTTACAACTCCATACGGGCCAAGTTTAACTTCTCTAATCAAAATCACACAAAATTTTAAGATTTTACCTTAGCAACCATAAGCACAACTTCCAATGAAATTTAAGTTAAAAGTATAACATAGTAAATTCGTCATCCCATTAATTTTATACACCATACAAGCGAGATAAATAATTTTTTCTTTCATTAATAAAATTATAGTTACTATTATCACTGAATCACAACACCCTATGGTTTTCACAAGTGTGTGTGCTTGAGCTCACAGTGTGATTGGATAACATGGGTACTATCTCCAAGTTGTGGGACTTGCTTCTTGAGATAGACCTCCAGAGAAAGTTGGTTCTTGCTCCTAAACTACCTGCCATAATCTACTCTAATGCAGGAAAAACTATCTATCCTAATCTAACTTTCCAAGGGACCAGGGAGAGAGAGTGCATGAAAAAAATCCTACACTAAAGCGGTGATACACCAAAAAAGGAGAGTGTGAGAGTAGTCTTCCAATGTGTGGAAAGTAGAATCAAAGTACATACTAGAAGGGGTGATAACAATTCTCCACAATCTAGAAAATGCATTCACATCAATATTCCATACATGCGCAATAAAAATGAATCCCTGCAAGAGTATAAGATAAACACAATATATATGCAATAAGATTGAAGGGGCAAGGGAATGCAACAAACATAGTAGGGGAAGATACATCCACAAACTTGCATCTATTGCTTCATGAGTATGCACAATCCAATCTATTACAAGATAAGGGCTTGGATCTGTTGTCTACTCAAAATTCCCTACTCTTGAAGAAAGTGAACTTTCGAAATTTTGAGTTTTAGTGTCTTATCTGTTATGCTGAAATTGTTAAAGGTCATCAAATTGAGAAAAGTCTGCAGTTTTGGGTCATTTTGTATGTATTTCGGGCCTGTCGGACATTTTTGTCCCGCGTGTCCCAAGTTCCGAAGTGCGTTCTGTTCCCCGATCGGCCGATTTCCCCGAAGTTGTCCCGATTTCGGGCCCGTCGGAACTTTTCATCCCAAGTGTCCCAAACTTTTCGTGCGAGTTATTCAATTTTCGGCTGAAACACCCGAACCGCGTACTTCGCTCTTTCATGTCCCAATGTCCCAATTTCAAAAGTGCGCTCTGTTCCCCGATCGGCCGAAATCCCAAGTTATTCCATTTTCGGGCCCATCCAGAACTTTTCGTCCCAAATGTCCCAAAATCAAATTATGCAAGTTGTTCCATTTTCGGCCGAAACGCCCAAACCGCGT
The DNA here is from genome assembly GCA_018340775.1 of Taxus wallichiana var. yunnanensis. Classification (NCBI taxonomy): domain Eukaryota; kingdom Viridiplantae; phylum Streptophyta; class Pinopsida; order Cupressales; family Taxaceae; genus Taxus; species Taxus wallichiana. The sequence continues at coordinate 932,577,319 of CM031242.1, forward strand.
ACTTCGTGTACTTGCGTTCCAAATGTCCCAAACTTTTCCGGACTCATTGTCACCTTTTCGCCTTTCCACCCGAGTCGCGTGTTTCACGCCCTTTTGTCCCAAATGTCCCAAAATGCATTTGTGCGTCTTCTCCCTGTTTACCCGAATCGGCCGAGCCGCGTGTTTCACGCATTCGCGTCTCACATGTCCCAAGCGAACCAAATGCCATTCATACTTAGTTTTTCCCGCTCTACCCGAATATGTTGTTTTTCAAACTGATAGATATGAATTTAATGTGCATTGATCACCCTTCTCTCTCCTCAACGGCTATATAACGAGCAAGCCACCTTTGCAATTCTTACATTGTTTCCATGCTACCCTTGCTCGAACCCTTGCAACCTAATTCCCTGCGCGTGTATCCCTTTTCTCTGTAATTCCTCCCCGAATTTAGGTTGCGGCTCTGATACTATCAATATGAAGATCAAAGTCCTGGAGGAGGCTTTGGGAGAACTAAAGAATAGTTGGCAGAAGGGCGAAGCTTTCAAGACACTGGTTGTCTCTGCTTTCAAAGATATACACTGTCATCTTCAGGATGAAAATTCTGGTGTTTCCCTTTCCTTGCAAGAAATCAAAGCTCAGTTCAGAGCTTTTGTAAAAGATAATTTATTCAAGGAAAGCTCCATCTCCAAAGAAAAAATGAAGGAAATCTACTCTCTTCAATCTGCCATTGGAGAAGCAAATAAAGATTATCATACTCATGTCGAGTTTGATAAAGAGATGGAGAAGTGCCTTGGTTTTTGGACTCAGTCTACAGCCAACACATCAGTCCCTCGTGGCAGAGATATAGCCGAGTCATTGAAGAGATTCAGGCAGCGGATTTTGAAGTCAGTGGGTCCCTCTCAGTCATAACCACCTGTCTTCTTCTCCTTATTCTTCTCTTCTTTTCTATTTCTTTTTCTCGGATTCATTGTAATAAGTTGAGGTATTGCGATTGGCAATCCTTAACTAATCTTTAGTTAAAAGAAGTAGTTCTGATTAACTGATTGTAAGCTATATAATGGCCTTTCCACGCCATTTTGAAAGGAGGAAGAACTTGGCTTATTTTCCGAAAAGTGTAAATAGATCATAAAGAAATCAATACAGAAGGACTTTCCATTCTTTGTCTATCTGATCTTTGTTATTCCTAAGCTTTCATTTATTTTCTTTGTGAAGATCATTTGTCTCAAGTTTATTAGTCTTGCCGATTGCATACTCTTTAACTTTGCAAACATGGTGATCTTGTATAACCAAGAAGGAACTTTGTGTCCTTGATTAATGAATCATGTTATGTTAAGAAACTTTGTGTTCTAGCGGATGTTATTTACTGAGAACTTTGTGTCTTTGAATTCCATCTTATTTATCCGATACAAATGATCTTGTTTCAATTCATGTGACTTCGCATACATAAAGAATTACTCGATATCTATAATTCTGCATGTTGCCTTTCTGCTCTTTCCCGTACTCTCATTTCCTCAGTCCTTTTTGTAATTGATGATCTTCATAGAAAACACTTTCGTAATATCCAAGTTTAACCAACAAATCATGTCTTGTACATTTGTAAATAGGTTCGTTTCTGAATAAGGGAACCTCTCCCATTAAAGAGGAGGGACTTCTTGTCCCCTGACTGTTGCTCTTCTTAAAAGTCCTATTTGATGACCAACAGTTTTTGGCGACTCATTTGCTGGAAAATCATATTCCAGTTCTGTAATTTTTGATCATCCTTTGATCTGGCGACTCCACGTTTTACTCGAGGGAGAAGGGCCCTCGGTATTGAAGACTCTCAGTTTCAGCTTTTGGAGCAGCAGGGTTTTCCTTTCCCTTCAACAAATAGAAGGACTCGTTCGACAAGCACTCCACCTGTTCAAGACAGAATTCCCACAGGTGGTTTTTCTTCAGAGCCAGCTAGCCCTAATCTTCAAGCTTTGATTCTTGCTGGTGTTGCAGTCCCTCTCCAAGCCATTTTTCCAAGAATGGTGGTGCCATTACCATGGGGTCATCGTGTTGGGCCCCTGGCCCTTACTCAGCCTTTGCATGAGTTACCCAGAGTAACCTGGAAGAACTTCCCTAAATTCAAAGGTGATGGAAAAGTGCATCCTGATGAACACATCGTAGCCTTCATTGTTGCATGTGGAGTTCTGGGAGTCGAACATGAAGACGTCTCCGTAAGGCTGTTCGTTGAGACGTTGCAAGATAATGCTGCTGATTGGTTCTACCACCTTCCGGCTGGCGCTATCACCGACTGGGACACAATGAGAACTCAGTTCGAAAACCGTTTCAAGCCGGCAGAAGATGTACATGCCTTGCTAGCCCAAATCTCTCAGATAAAGAAAGATTCACAAGAGCCCATGAGAGAATTTGTGGCCCGATTCAACAAATTGATCAATAAAATTCCATGACTTACCCGACACATTGATCAAATTCAAAAATGTTTCTTCCTAAATGCTCAATCGCCCAAAGTTAGTTATGCACTAAGAAGGGCTAATCTCGCAACATTGGTCGAGGATCAAACCCTCACTGTTAGTATCGAGGATGACTTGATCATGTCAGGGAAGTTGAGAAGAGACCCTTCCAAATCTAAGTCTGCTTTGCTTCTTCCTCTTCCACCCTGGACCTAATCTTGATCCATTAGTTCGAAACTTGCGAATGATCTTCTTGCCATAAAGAAACAATTAGCTCAGCATGCTCCTTATGCAGACGTTCCAAGGAGAAATTTCCAGCCCAGAAATCATTTGCCTACTTCTCAAACAAGATTAGCGCTTGAAGGACCTCCTGTTAAGGTTCCCATCAATGCTACTGTGAAGTTGAGGAACCGAGAGGATGATGAGGATAATGAAGCTTGCGAGGGTTTGATGGAGAATTTGATGATGAAGCGGATGAACTTGAGGGATCTCGAGTTAATTTCTTTACCACTGAAGGCATTGATGATGGAGATGATTATGATGAAGTAGTAGCAGACATGAACAGTGAATCATTCACTGTCATGACTCGAGAGCAGACACATCAGAGGGAGAAAGTGACGCAGCCCCCCAAGAAATTTAAGGAGCAGCCGGCAACTATCCCTGTAATTGCAAAAAGAGGATCTCCTATCCCCACTTCATCTACACCAAAGGTGAGTCCTGTCAATCCTACTAGCAAAGTTCCTTCTTTTTCTCCTAAAGTTGATAAGCCTAGAATTTCAAGTGATGATGGCCCGTCCACTTCTGGGTCTTTTGATATTATTGATCATCTAAAAAAGACTAAGGTTCAAATTTCAGAGGCCGAGTATTATCAAACTCATCCCAAAGCTTTTGCCAAAATGATTCAATTTGTTAATTCCCATTCCAAAACCACCTCTAAAGGTCTTTTACCTACTCCTTCTTCTACACCACAACCTAGTCTGGTAGCTGCTGTCACCTCGCCTAACGACAAAATTAAACCATTTTATGTGACACTTCTTATAGCTGGTCATAGGCTCAGTAATTGTGTCATTGACTCAGGAGCCTCAGATAATGTGATGCCTGCTAAAGTAGCTCATGCTTTAGGCCTGACTCTCACACGCACTTATGGATCTTGTTACTCCATGGAGAGTAAAGAAGTGCCCCTGGTCGGAAGAATTAAGGATGCACAAGTGGCTTTTGCTGCTTTTCCTGAAAAGAGAGTTTTGGCTACCATCTTAGTTGCAGATATTCCTCCTTCATACGGGATGTTGCTAAGTAGGAACTTCTGTAAGGATGTGGGTGGAGAAATTCAAATGGATTGGTCACATGCACTCATACCTGTTAATGGACAAATGAAGAAGTTGATGCCCGAGAAGCAATCTGAGTATATTGTGCAAAAAACGGATGATCCTAAAGCACAAATACTCTATGAGGATATGGGTCATGGCAATTACATGATTATGTCCCCTGATGAAATCCAACTTCCCAGAGTGTCACCTAAAGATCCTAATGGTATTTGGATTTTAGAGTTTGATGGAAGTTGTTCCTCAGCTGGTTCTAGAGCTGGTGTCCTACTGGTGTCACCTGAAGGTAGCCTTCATCCTTTTTCATTTAAGTTGCAGTTTGAAAATACTAATAATACAGCAGAGTATGAGGCTCTCATTCTTGGACTGCAAGTGGCCAAAGAACAAGGTGTAAAGAATCTTCTGGCTCGTGGTGATGCAGAATTGATTGTAAAGCAAGTGAGAAGCCTTTTCCAGGTAAAAAATGGAAGGTTAAAGCATTACCGGAATCAGGTTTGGGATTCCATTGAATTCCTTGATGCTTTCTCCATTGAAGCAATGCCTAGGGAGAAGAACAGCAGGGCTGATTTGTTGGCAGTCTCAGGGTCACTACTGATTCCTCATCCTGACTTCTCTCAGGATAAGTTCACTATTGAAATGGTCCATCGGCCTAGTGTACCTGATAATACCAATAACTGGCAAGTTTTCAATGATGATCAACATTTGCTTTCCTTCCTGGAACTCAAGGGTAATTTCGAACAACTGTATTTTGAGGGAAGTGACAACCTACCTCGTGAGAGTGTGCCCTTTGACAAAGTGGTCGCCCAAGGGGAAGAAACAGATCAGGAAGGGTGCATTAAACTCAAGGGGAATAAGATTCCTAAAGGATTGGTAAGCTTAGAGGAACTATTTGATAAACATGACAGGTATGTGAAGTCTAGGGCTTCTACTGGACCTCAACAATCAGCTGAGTATGACAAGATTGATATTGGGAGTTCTACTGACCCTAAGCTCGTGAACATTGGAAAATGTTGCACAGCAGATGAGAGGAGAAAAGCAATTGATCTTTTAAAAGGTATAAGGATGTTCTTGCTTATTCTTATGAAGATTTGAAAGCTTTCAAACCAAAAGATATGCAGCACTCTATTCCTCTTAAGCCTGGAATTAAGCCTTTCAAGCAGAAACAGAGGCAATACAACCCCAAAATAGCTGACACCATCTTTCAGGAAATACAGAAGTTGTTGAAGGCTAAAATCATTTTTCCCATTCACCATTCAACATGGATTGCAAATATTGTGCCTGTTAGGAAGAAAAATGGTGAGATCCGCATCTGTGTTGATTTCAGGAATCTAAATCAGGCTTCTCTGAAAGATAATTATCCTTTGCCTATGATGGATCAAGTATTGCAAGCAGTAACAGGATCTGAAATGTTATCTATGCTTGATGGATTCTCGGGATATAATCAGGTAGAGGTTGATACTGTAGATCAACACAAAACAGCTTTCACTACTCCTTGGGGTACCTTTGCTTACAAGAGAATGCCTTTTGGGCTCATTAATGCTAGTGCCACTTTTCAGAGAGCTATGGATCGGCTTTGGAAGCTTAAAAGGGAAGTGTATTGTCATATACCTTGATGACTTGAGAGTGTTTTCTAAAACAAGGCGGATCATTTTGATCACCTGGAGACAGTTCTGCTAAGATGCAGAGAGCATGGGATTTCTTTGAATCCTAAAAAATCTGTCTTTTGTGTCACGAGAGGAAAATTATTAGGGCACATCGTCTCCAAAGATGGTATTAAGATTGATCCTGAACGAGTACAAGCTATCCAGCAAATTCCTCTCCCAACAAGTAAAAAGGGCGTGCACTCTTTCTTTGGTAAGATCAATTTTTTAAGAAGGTTCATCCCTGATTTTGCAGAGTTAACTTTGAATATTTCTCAGATGATGAAAGGGAAGCAAACATTTGGTTGGTCTTCTGAAGGAAAGGAATCCTTTGAAGGTATCAAGAGAGCTATCGCTAAAACTCCTGTTTTAGCCTGTCCTGATTTCAGTAAAGATTTCATCATCTATTGCTATGCTACAGATAATACCTTAGCTGTTGTCTTAACTCAAGAAGACTCTAATGAGCATGAACTCCCAATTGCGTTCATGAGCTATATTCTGAAGGATCATGAGTTAAAATACACCATGATGGAGAAGCATGCTTTTGCAGTGGTCAAAGGCATTAAGCGGTTTAGTTTTTATATCCTCAACTCTCACTCCATGGTGTTGGTTCCAGATACAATTGTTAAGTCAATTCTCACAACAAGAATTTGGATCCAAGAGAGGGAATTGGGTTGCTAAGGTCCAAGAATATGACATTGACATCAAACCGACCAAGCTGGTTCGTGGAAAAGGTCTTTGTGAGCTCATTGCTGAAGGAGCTAAGCATGAATTACTGGAGAACAAAGTTGGCCTTCCTACCGTTCTGTTCCTTAGCTCAGTTGATGAATGGTATGCTGATATCGCTCATTTTCTCACCTATGGGGAATGTCCCTCTCATTTAACTACCAAAGAAAAGAGGACTGTTAAATTGAGGTCAGTGCAATATGTATTGTGGGAAAATGCTTTGTTCAAGCGTGGCTTAGATGGGAGATTTTTGAAATGTGTGGACAAGGAACAGCAGAGAAAGTTGCTCTCAGCTTTTCATGATCAGGCATGTGGAGGGCACTATTCATCAATGGTCACTGCTCACAAGATACTTCGTGGGGGATATTACTGGCCTTCCCTTTTCAGAGATACGTCCAAGTGGGTTGATAAATGTGAGGCTTGTCAGACCTTCGTGGGAAGACCTAAATTGGCTTTTTTGCCTCTTAAGCCAGTTGTAATTGAAGAACCTTTTCAGCAGTGGGGTTTGGACTTCATTGGAACACTTAATCCTGCTTCTAGTGCTGGTCACACTCATGTGCTAACTGCCACTGACTATTTCACCAAATGGGTAGAAGCTATTCCAGTCAAGAGTATTACTTCTGAAGTGGTGTGCAGTTTCATAAAAGAAAACATCTTGGTAAGGTATGGTGTACCTAATAAGATTGTAACAGATAATGCTTCGAATTTCTCTTCAACTGAGATAATGGATTTCTGCTATGGGTATGGCATCTCCCTGGCTCATTCTTCAGATTATTACCCTCAGGGAAATGGGCAAGCAGAATCCACTAACAAAAATCTGGTGACTATTATAAGGAAGTTAGTAAATGAGTCTCAACGAAACTGGCACAAGAAGCTCTACGATGCTCTTTGGGCAGACATGATTACACCAAAGAGAGCTATTGGAATGTCTCCTTTTCAAGTGGTATATGGAGTAGAAGCTCAACTGCCAGTAACAGTGGAACTGCCGGCCTTGCATCTAATGAAGGCCATTGAAGATACTAGTTTCAGAGATGCTTTGGATAAGAGAATTATGTACCTACACAAACTGAATGAGGACAGATTAGAGGTTATTGATAGGATATCTATTCACCAGCAGAAGGTCAAGGTCCTGTTTGACAAGAAAGCTAGGTTCAGAGATTTCCAAGTTGGAGACACTGTGTTGCTATGGGATAAAAGGCATGAACCTCGTGGCAGCCATGGCAAGTTTGATTCCCTGTGGCTCGGACCTTTCAAGATCAGACACTTTGCTAGTGAGAATTCCTTTTATCTTGATTACATGGATGGTTCTTCTCTCCCACTTCCTTATAGTGGGCAGTATCTCAAGTTGTTCAAGTCATAGGTGATTAGGGAGTCCTTTGTATATTCTGTACAGTGTTTTTGTTTTTCTTTCCTTTTTGTTTTGGTGTGTTGTCCTCTGTATTGATCTGTTTTTGACTCCGTTGCCCAATGGATAAGGTACTGGTCTGCTTCCCCGAGTTTGTCTAAGTTCTTGCCTTGTCTCATTCCTTGAATTTATGCCAAGTCATCCCCAGAAGGAGCCAGCTGTTGTCCACTCAAAATTCCCTACTCTTGAAGAAAGTGAACTTTCAAATTTTGAGTTTTAGTGTCTTATCTGTTATGCTGAAATTGTTAAAGGTCATGAAATTGAGAAAAGTCTGCAGTTTTGGGTCATTTTGTATGTATTTCGGGCCTGTCGGACATTTTTGTCCCACGTGTCCCAAGTTCCGAAGTGCGTTCTGTTCCCCGATCGGCCGATTTCCCCGAAGTTGTCCCGATTTCGGGCCCGTCGGAACTTTTCGTCCCAAGTGTCCCAAACTTTTCGTGCGAGTTGTTCAATTTTCGACCGAAACACCCGAACCGCGTACTTCACTCTTTCATGTCCCAACTATCCCAATTTCAAAAGTGCGCTCTGTTCCCCGATCGGCCGAAATCCCGAAGTTGTTCCATTTTCGGGCCCGTACTTCGCACTTTTCGTTCCAAATGTCCCAAAATCAAATTATGCAAGTTGTTCCATTTTCGGCCAAATGCCCGAACCGCGTACTTCGCGTACTTGCGTTCCAAATGTCCCAAAATTTTCTGAACTCATTGTCACCTTTTCGCCCGAGCCGGCCGAGTCGCGTGTTTTGCGCCCTTTTGTCCCAAATGTCCCAAAATGCATTTGTGCGTCTTCTCCCTGTTTCACCCGAATCGGCCGAGCCGCGTGTTTCGCGCATTCGCGTCTCACATGTCCCAAGCGAACCAAATGCCATTCATACTTAGTTTTTCCCGCTCTACCCGAATATGTTGTTTTTCAAACTGATAGATATGAATTTAATGCACATTGATCACCCTTCTCTCTCCTCAACGGCTATATAACGAGCAAGCCACCTTTGCAATTCTTACATTGTTTCCATGCTACCCTTGCTCGAACCCTTGCAACCTAATTCCCTGCGCGTGTATCCCTTTTCTCTGTAATTCCTCCCCGAATTTAGGTTGCGGCTCTGATACTATCAATATGAAGATCAAAGTCCTGGAGGAGGCTTTGGGAGAACTAAAGAACAGTTGGTAGAAGGGCGAAGCTTTCAAGACACTGGTTGTCTCTGCTTTCAAAGATATACACTGTCATCTTCAGGATGAAAATTCTGGTGTTTCCCTTTCCTTGCAAGAAATCAAAGCTCAGTTCAGAGCTTTTGTAAAAGATAATTTATTCAAGGAAAGCTCCATCTCCAAAGAAAAAATGAAGGAAATCTGCTCTCTTCAATCTGCCATTGGAGAAGCAAATAAAGATTATCATACTCATGTCGAGTTTGATAAAGAGATGGAGAAGTGCCTTGGTTTTGGACTCGATCTCACCAACACATCAGGTCCCTCGTGGCGAGATATAGCCGAGTCATTGAAGAGATTCGAGGCAGCGGATTTTGAAGTCGATGGGCCCTCTCGGTGGCATAACCACTGTCTTCTTCTCCTTATTCTTCTCTTCTTTTCTATTTCTTTTCTCGGATTCATTGTAATAAGTTGAGGTATTGTGATTGGCAATCCTTAACTAATCTTTAGTTAAAAGAAGTAGAACTACAAAGAGTAACTGATTTGTAAGCTATATAATGGCCTTTCCACGCCATTTTGAAAGGAGGAAGAACTTGGCTTATTTTACTAAAAGTGTAAATAGATCATAAAGAAATCAATACGAAAGGACTTTCCATTCTTTGTTCTAGCTGATCTCTATTATTCCTAAGCTTTCATTTATTTTCTTTGTGAAGATCATTTGTCTCAAGTTTATTAGTCTTGCCGATTGCATACTCTTTAACTTTGCAAACATGGTGATCTTGTATAACCAAGAAGGAACTTTGTGTCCTTGATTAATGAATCTGTGTTATGTTAAGAAACTTTGTGTTCTAGCAGATGTTATTTACAGAACTTTGTGTCTTTGAATTCCATCTTATTTATCCGATACAAATGATCTTGTTTCAATTCACTGTGACTTCGCATACATAAAGAATTACTCTGATATCTATAATTCTGCATGTTGCCTTTCTGCTCTTTCCCGTACTCTCATTTCCTCAGTCCTTTTTGTAATTGATGATCTTCATAGAAAACACTTTCATAATATCCAAGTTTAACCAACAAATCATGTCTTGTACATTTGTAAATAGGTTCGTTTCTGAATAAGGGAACCTCTCCCATTAAAGAGGAGGGACTTCTTGTCCCCTGACTGTTGCTCTTCTTAAAAGTCCTATTTGACGACCAACAGGATCACCATGTAAGGAGTCCACTACAAGGGCCTATAGCACATTGGCTTCAAAAAAAAATTTGACATAGTTTTTCTACTCAAAACTATCTCCCTTACAATGATCCCAACATTCCAATTTATAGGAATTTGAGAAGAGAGAGAGAGAGGGAAAAAGAAAATCCTGAAATCTGTCCTTCAACCACTTGCAAGATGTCAGAAATAGATTGAAATGATGGTATGTTACTTGCAAAAGTCGCCCCATATTGCACCATAACTTCAGCAGTGAGAAATGTCAGCCCATGCTTCATTAATGCATCCCAACTACCAAATAAAACATTGTTATAAACCTGGTCACATTTTTTGCAAAATATCCATCGATCCCTCATTAAATTCTAGATTTTTCAATTTCCATGCATTGGACTCGGAAACATGATTCCAAAAATACAAATTTTGTGCATTTTTTGTTGATAAATGCAAAATTTATGGCCTTCTAAGTGTGGGAAGTTATTTTGGGTCTACTTAGAGTATTTCTGTCATTTGACGGAATTAGCATATGGTTTTATAGAGCTTTAGATTTTTCTTTTATTTTTATAAGCATCTAGTTTTATAGAGCTATGTGGCATAGAGGATGTCATGCCCATTCTAGAAAATCCAATTTCATGAAAATCGGAGCGCGGGGTCAAACATTATGGCCGTTTTAAGTTCGGGGTCTGATTTACACTATTTTCCTTTGTATGCGGGCATTTTGGATATATCGGGTCCTTGTGTCCCCGCTTTGTCCCAAACTAAAACTTTCGATCCACCCACAAGCCTCCTTTCACAAAAAAATCAAGAAAATCAGGTTCTTGGCGAACTCGTGTCTCATGTGTCCCATCGTTAACCAAGTCATCGATCACGACCACCGCTTCACCCGCATCTCTTTTATAGTCAGCTATTTCGGGCTCTCGGGTCCCAGACATCCCGTGTGTACCTATGTGGCATGAACCATTTTTACCCAAATTCTTTGATTTTCTCTTGGTGCGGCAATTTCGGCCTTGTGGCGAACTCGCATCCCGACGTCCCGTGGACCACGCAGACAAAAATTCTTATTTTGCCGATTTCTTTGCAAATCAGCCATTTTGGCCATGCGGGTCCCAAATGTCCCATGTGTACCTTTGCGAGAATGGGATCCAAAACCCGATTTACACACAATACACTAGCACAGGCCAAATTTTCTTGCCTTTTACAATTTTTTCAACTTCTTGGACTTTTTCCTTGGATGGGGAAGTTAGAGAGAAGTCAAGGGACCCCTAAAACCTAATTTTTTGCCTTTCCATCTTTTCTACTTACTCCAACGATGGGGAAATTATGCAAGTTATCCCAAATTACCTCAAGGGGTGAATTTGGGATAATAATTACTAAGGAAGGGTATATTTCTAACTCCATTAATATTACGCTTTTTGAAACAACAACTTCAAACTATGTTTTCCGTCATTATTTCAAATCTCATTATGGCACCTGCTCCTTTTTTGTTTCCATTTCTTTCATCCATCTCCACTACTTCCCATTATTTTGTGGGTATTTATATACCCACCGAATATGTCAGATACGACGCATATGGACCTCTCTTAGGTCTCGAAGCATATTATGGTCATCGAGTAGACAACAGTCACCCTCACTTTCTGCATGGGCTGACAACTACTCAAGCAACTACTTATCATCACAAACTCCTCCTCAAAGAACTAACTCTAGTTATTCTTTCCGAATTGAGTAGCTATACCAACTCACACAAACACAACAACCAAAGCCCTCGGCCTCTAACAACATGACGTTCTTGGAGAATCCATCTCATCTCCTCATGTTTTTTTTAGAACACAAATTAGTAGGTAGTCGAACCACTCCCATTCTTAGATGAGTACTCAAAGACACTACGCCAAAAGTGAGCAATGCTTCCAAAACATGTACCATCTCTAGGAAGTTTGCAAACACAACCCGATACCCTACTTCAAGAAAATACCTCCATTCCTCCATCTATGGAAAATATTGTTGGTGATGTTTGGTAGAGTAATGAACAATTCATAACAAGGTATCATACCCCTCGGCAACCTCAAGGGGTACAACAATATCCATCAAGGCATAACATTGTGTCATCACCAATCAAGGTCATCTCAACTTTGGTTGAGAGGGTTAGAGGGCTAGAACTTGCTCAAGCAAATCAAGCTTCACGTTCAGGGCAAGCAGGAACTCCCATTCCTCTACATCATCCTAGTCAGGTTGACCTCCTCATAGGGACAGGCACATTAGGTATGCCTCCTCAACATTTGTATAGCTATCCACAACAAACACCAACTAGAACCACATTTTCAAACATTGTTCCAGTTTAAAGCATGATACCTCCCAGTTTAGTACCAAACAACCCATATCAGAGCAATGCTCCTCCCTACCTAAACATTTATTCAAAATCACCACAGGGATACATGTTCTCTTCTCCCGAGATGTTCTCTCAACCACAGGGGTTTCCTTACGCCCCTGCAAATACATATGTTATGCCATATCAACAACCCATTCCACCTTCGCCTCCTCAGCAGGCACCATCGATGGTTGAAACCTATGCAGTAGGGACTTACTCATAATATTTGGAATAGCCTCTATATTTCACCATACGAAGTTTCATGCTTCCAAGACCTCTAGCTGATTTTCCTAAATTCAAGGGGAGGGAGATCCAAATTCACATATCAAGGCCTCGTGCCACGTCCATTCGAGAATTGTTCCTCTTGGGATGCGGTTGTTGCTAAAAGTTTCCCTCACACCTTAGAAGCTATTTCCCTTTATTGGTATTATAGAATACCTGAAGCTTAGATACACTTGTTCAAACAACTTGTGTCAAAATTTATCAAAGCTTTTGACATGAACAAATTGCTAAGAACAAGGATCAGGGAATTCTTACACATTAAGCAAAAGCACAACAAATCTGCTACTCACTTTATTCAAAGATGGCGTGCGCTTTTACTCTTCTAAAAGTGATTCAACCATGGATCAAATTGAACTATGCAACTTATTCCTTCATTCTCTCAAGAGAGAGATAAAGGAATAAGTCCAAGTTCCCACTAAGGACTTATGATGAAGCACTCAAGAGTGCTCTCCAAATCGGTTAAGCAGTAATAGATAGCAGTCGTAAGACATATAGAATGAACGGGAGATTAATTACTCCCAATCAAAACACTACAACTTATCCTAATGTCAAGAATACCAATCAAGGACCCAAGATCCTTAACAAAAACCATGGGGTTACAATAGATGGAGTCACTAATCAAGCCAAAAGACCAAATGTTGTGAACACCCCGGCACCTGCTAACAATCAACGCAATAATAACTTTACTCTAGCAATCAATACGGTGGATTTTAATGTCCTCCACAATAACAACAACAACAACAAATCTAGTCATAAGGCCTTGCTCAAGGCCCAGATGGATATCAAAACCAAAGCCAAAGGCAAGAGCCTCAAAATTTCAACTATAACAATCAACATCCCAATAGGAATTTCGAGGACACAACAGATTCAAACCAACGACCACGGAATTATAATCCCAATCTATACTATGGCTTCCACAAAATACGAGGTCACAATACTAGGACTTTCCATGATTATAAAAAATTCTTAGAACATTTACCAAAAGATCAAAAACAACTCTTTATAGATATGTTTCTGGAAAATTCCATATCAACCACACCAAATACCTACATGGGATCAGTTTCCCCTCAAAATGCACCTCTCAATATTTTCAACGATCCTCTCCCGAATCATTCTAACAATAATGGGTTAGATCCAAATGGGAAAAAAAAAGGTGTCATAATAGGGAATAACAATCATGAAGCTTCAACTTCATCAAATCCAACGGTCGCACCCCAATTAGGAACTCAACCACAAGCCAAGATAGTTGGACTAGTAGAATTAGACACCAAGTTGCAAGTAGAAACCATAAAAAGAACATAGGACTACTCTTCTCAACCAGCTCCAACCTATCCATTAGTACCACACAAAGCTCAACAAACACTAGTAAAACTAGTAGGCACCTATGATTTGATTAATGACTTAACAAATACTTCTCTCACATTTCCTTTTAGATTTGTTGAAAAACTCTCCCACTCATAGGGCTGCTCTCTTAGAAGCACTAGGTCTTGGTCATTTGATTAATATCACTCCTCCTCCTTAAACGCAGGTAAACCATGTAGACTTTGACGCCTACCCTCTGACAATTAGATAGGGATACCGAGTTTATATTTGATATAAGTAAAATTCCAACGACGCTAAAATTACGCGTAGAGGTGATCCACCCTTTCATTTGCATGTATGGATTTATAACAATTACATTAAGTGTTCAATGATTGATGATAGGGAAGAAGTTAACATAGTCCCCTTCACTTTTCTTTAAAAGCTAGGATATGGAGAAACGAACTGTTCCTCAACACGAAACACGTTAAGGGGCTATGATAGCCTCAAGGAAACTTCAATTGGGACTATATTACTACCGGTCACTTTAGGGCCCAAAATAATCCTCGCTGAGTTTTATATTGTAGATCAAGAAACCAAATATAATATTATTCTCATTCGCCCATGGATACATCGCATGAAGGCAATCCCTTCCATGTTATTCCAAGAAGCAAGATTTTTACACTTGGGAAAGGTATTTGTAGCACAAGGAAACCCAAAACCTTTCAACATACACCTAGCAGACTTGAAATTTGAGCTCCCAACAAATCAGTTGGTGCCAATCACAAACAAAGAGCTAGCTAAGTCACGAACTTAATCAAAGGCATCCCAAAGAGTCAAAGATGAGACCATCGTCATAGAAAAATTTTGCTAGGAAGCACCACAAAAAATTTTGAATTAGTGGAGAAAGATCTACCTATCCTCCTACCATTTGATTCTAAAGTATAAGACATACCCTAGGAATTGGTTCCATCCCCGCAAATGAAGTTTGTATGGTAGAGGTAACCGAGAAAAATAATATACTAAGAATATCCCAACTTCCATTTTTCTAGGTTATTGTTGGACTCTCTATTTTGATGGAGCAAGATGTCGTTGTGGCGCAGGTGTGTGATCCTTACTTCTTGAAGGAAAGGTTCTACCTTTTACCTTCAAATTAAATTTCAAATGCACAAACAATGGGGCTGAATACGAAGCCCTCCTTCTTGGCCTTATCATAGCAAATAGGATGGGAATTGGCAATATTAAAGTGCTCTGAGACTCACAATTAGTCAGTTGCAAACCAACTATCCGAGGTATATGAGACTAGATCTCAACACTTGCAACTATATAAAATGGCAAGATTAAAATAACAAAGGGATTTAACTTCATATCGATTGAAGCAATCCCGTGAGAATAGAACCTTCTCACATATTCACTAAAGCAACCTCGCTTCCTAATTCACTCCAAGCAGTGAATTGGAAAATACATAATTCATAGTATCAATTCGTGTTGAACCTTTGGTTCATAAAATAAAGCAATAAGCCCGATCTTGACACATGTGGAAATTGAGAATTATTTTACCATTCTAGCTCACTCGATAGTGATAGGGAAACTCTTGAATATCTAAATGCCTATGCAAAGCTACATCTCACTCATTCCAAGGTTGATTTCTCCCTGATCCCATATTCCTCTTCCTATTTTGGAAATCCCATGATAGAATCTCCCCCGCAAAAGAATCTCGAAATCTATGAGGTAGAGAATGAAGGGAGTTTGGAATTAGCCCCAACCCCTCCCGATTTTGAGGAACACAACGCCTCCTTAATCGAGGGAATGATTGACATAAATATCAAAACAGAGGAAGAACCAAATATTTTGAAACTGGGATCCTCCTTAACTCCATAGGAGGTAGAAATACATACCCATATCCTCAAGGAACATCAAAAGGATTTCACATTTAGTTACAAAGAAATGACGGGAATTGCACCACATATTGTAGTACACAATCTTGTCACCAAACCAAATGCAAAGCCAATCAAGCAAAAGTCAAGACTAATGAAGCCAAAAGTGGCACTCATGGTGAAAGAAGAAGTAATGAAACTTCTCCAAGTGGGATTCATCAAACCAGTCGATTATTCACAATGGGTATCTAATATTGTCCTCGTTCTCAAAAAGAATGGGAAGATACGTATTTGCATAGAATTCTGATACATTAACAAAGCTTGCCCCAAAGATGATTTCCCATTACAATCCATTGATGTCATTGTTGACGCAAAAACTAGATTTGAGATTTTGTCTCTCATGGATGGGTTTTCAGGATATAATCAAATCAAAATATCCAAAGAGGATCAAGCCAAAACTACGTTTATAAGTCCTTGGGGAACCTATTGTTATGTTGTCATGTCATTCAGTCTTAAGAATGTTGGCACTATGTACCAACGGGTAATGACATACATATTACATGACCTTATTCATAAGATCATGGAATCCTACGTAGATGACTTGCTGGCCAAGGCTAGGAAGCGTTGTGATCATCTAGAGGTGCTCTATATCATTCTCTTATGATTGATCGAATACGGTGTCACACTGAATTTGGAGAAATGTGTATTCAGTGTAACAGGAGGAAAGCTTTTGGGTTACATTATATCTTCACGAGGGATTGATGTCGACCCAGCCAAAAAAAGGGTTGTTCTTGAAATGATTCCACTATCAGACAAGTCTAGTATCAGATATTTTCTTGGCAAACTCGATGCAATCCGAAGGTTCATCCCTGACTTAAGCTTTGTTGTTCATCCAATCAACAATTTATTGAAAAATAATTATATCATTTATTGGATGAAGGAATGCAACGAGGCCTTCGAAGTAGTTAAATGATTCATGTTGTCTCCTCCCACGCTAATTCCTCCTAGACAAGATCATCGTTTGATCTTGTATTCACGGGCTACTGATGTTTTGCTTGCCTGCATGTTGGCTCAAGAAGATGATGATAAATGAGAATGTGTAGTTTATTTCATTAATCAGACGTTGCTTGATTATGAGACACATTACACACAGGCAAAAAAGGAATGCCTTGACATAGTCTTTGCAAAAAATCGTTTATGACATTACATGCTAAATCAAGAAACAAGGGTTATTTTCAAGACAGATCACTTGCATACATTTCTCACACAAGGGTCTTTGTCTAAAAATCATGGACGTTTCATAACCTTAATGGACAAGTTTGAACTAACATTTGTAAACCAGAAATTCATTAAGGGACAAATCATCAGTAGTCTAGATGGTCGACAATCCATTAAATGGGGTGAGATCCGTGACTTTCCCAATGAGTGCGTATACTTTTTCGAAACCAGGCCCTCTATCTCTTTATGTCCTTAGTACACCGACATTGTCAATTTCATCATGGACCACACATACCCAAAAGGGGCAACATCATAACAAAGAAGGCGGTTGCACATTATTGCTACTAAATACGTTAATTTAGAACAAGTTCTCTATCGAAGAGCCTTCGACAGAATGTTGTTAAGATGTGTTGACACAGAAGAATCCAGAAGGATTATTTATGAATCCCATAGCGGGATATGTGGAGGCCACTTTGGTGGCCACGCCACTGCTCACAAAATACATCGAATAAGCTACATCTGGCCCACTTTAGAACATGACTCGGTAGAGTTTGTGCACAAATGCCATAAATGTCAATAATTCTCCCATGAGATTCACATGTCAGCATAGGCTCTACAACCAATCACAACCCCATGTCCCTTTTCCATGTGGGGCCTAGACTTGATAGGTAAATTCTCTCCTTCATCAACAGATGCCATAACTTTATAATCACGGCCACAAAATACTTTACTAAATGGGTAGAGGTCATGCCTCTCACCACCGTACTGTGTTTCGTAATTGTTAAATTCATTCTAAATCAAATCATTTGTAGGTACGGTGTCCCACAAGTCATTATCTCAGATAATGGCATGTCCTTCAAGAACTATGAGGTCCATGAATTATGTGTCAAATTCAAGATAGACCATCACACGACCTCTCTTTATTACCCCTAAGCCAATGGACAAAGCTAAGGCCACAAACAAAACATTAAAAACCGTTCTCCTCAAAATGGTTAAGAAAAACAAATGGGATTGGAATTTAAAATTATATACACCTTGTGGGCTATCGAACATCAATAAGAACACCAACAGGGGCAACCCTTTCTCGTTGGTATTCGAGATGAGGTAGTTCTACCAATAGAGGTTTAAATACCTAGTCTCTGCATCTCATTACAAGGGATCTTAAGAGAAGAATCCTATAGAGAAGCACGACTCTCTCAATTAGAAAGCCTTTATGAGGCCAGATAAACGCCGAGCAACAGTAACGCAGTCTATGCTGACCGGATGTGCTTTGGTAATATAAAAAAGGTCTATAAATGAGAAATATATGAGGGAGATCTAGTTTTAAAACTAGATAGCCGGATTGAGAAGATCGGTGAAGGAATGAAATTCTCGGCCCAAGTGGTTGGGCCCATACCGAGTCATGAAAGATTATGGAAATGGTATGTATCTCTTATGTACACTAGAAGGTGAGGAATTCAAGGAAATGGTCAATTTCTCGCATCTCAAACTGTTTCATGCATAGGTCATTAACATCACCATTTGTATACTATGTTCATTAGCATTGCATTAGTCATTTGGTTAGTTCAATTTGTTCACTCATGTCGTAAAATTTTTGGTCAATAAGCTTAAGAAAATTATTATAAACTTCTCGGAAATATTGGAAAAACATTCAAATCATATCTCTTCTTAGATTCTTACTTATTATAGTTCCATTCTTAGATTAATTTGTTATTATCTGAATTTATTAGATTATTTCCCTTTAATTTCATTCAAGTTCGTGTCTTTGAAAATACAAAAATAACAAGCATAGCATAGATTTATTTTCATAATTAGTTTACTTCATTCAGTTAAGTTTGGTTGTTTCTTGCATGAAAATTACGGGACCTAGAGAGCCCAGGATTACATATTCAAACCAGTAATACCTCAGACAAATCTCCTCACAGCATTGGCAGATATAGATCAAGGTATTAGAATTCACGTCTTCCAAACAACAACAAACCCACAAATATTGAGTGAGCAATTGAGAGAATTAAACATCGAATATGACAAAGCATATGAATTTTGATCAAACCAACGCAACTATAGATTAACTTGATAGGATATCCACATGACCATACAAGAACCTGAAAGAGAGAAAACATTTAGTTGTGATCCATTAGTTCCATAGCCAGATGCAAGAGACCTTCTCATTGATATAGACACAAGCTTACGCATACAAGTCACTAGAACACCCGTAAGATATTCATGAGAAGATCACACAACTCTGGTATTAAACGTAGAGGCTGAAAAAGATTACGACTATTGGATAGTCGGAAGAAGAGATTGATTCTTCACATGACCATAAAAGGTCCACAACAACCATGAACTCATGGTTTTGATCCCCAGGTCCCACAACCCAACGAGCCTGCTAATCAATCAAACATTGACACCGGTTTACGTACACTGGTATTTAGATCTTCACCACTCCCACTCGGATATTATCACACATTTTTCCGTGTTAAACGTAGAAAAGCCGATCAGCTAAGATTTTCTGGATTAGACCAAAAAATCACCCATAGTTCCTACAAATCCATTACACCTCTCGTTACCACTTTCATGACCTTGTCTAGAAATATACACGAAGTGCATTTTCCACATGTCCAACAACCAATAAATAGGATCTCAGCAGAGCTCGACATTGATTGGAGCCTCCGAGTAGCTATCATATCCGATCAATTCATTATACCAATTCAAGTTAGGAGAGCATTCTTTGCCTTAGATTTCTTGATTCTAGTGTTACGTGTTGAAGATATAAGATTGTCCAACTAGTTTTTCCACATTCGCATATATTTCATTTCCACCAGCTTGTCTCGGCATGACCTCGGGAGGTCGAGTATGGAGAAAGGCTACTTGTCAATTCTCATGCTCGCCTATCACTTTTCTATCATAAAAAATTGGTGAACCCGACGTGAAAGGAACAACTGACTCCTTTTTCATTTCCATTTCTTTCATACATCTCCGCTCCTTCCCATTTTTCTGCGAGTAGTTATATAACCCCCGAATATGTTGGGATACGACGCATATGGCAAACCTCTCTTAGGTCTCAAAGCATATTATGGTTAGTTGAGTAGACAACAGTCACCCTCACTTTCTGCATGGGCTGACAACTACTCAAGCAACTACTTTTGTCATCACAAACTCCTCCTCAAAGAACTAACTCTAGTTCTTCATTCCGAATTGAGGAGCTAGACCAACTCACACAAACACAACAACTTGAGCCCTCAAGCTCTAACAACATGACGTTTACTGGAGAATCTAGCTCATCTCCTCATGTTTTGTTTAGACCACAAATTAGTAGGCAATCAGATCCACTCCCATTCTTGGATGAGGAGTACTTAGCATGCTACGCCAGAAGCGAGCAATGCTTCCAAAACATGTACCCACCTCTAGGAAGTTTGCAAACACAACCCGACACCCTGCTTCAAGAAAATACCCCATTCCTCCACCTATGGAAAATACTCTTGGTGAAGTTTGGCAGAGTAATGAACAATTCATAGCAGGGTATCATACCCCTCGAAACCTCAAGGGGTACAACAATAACCATCAAGGTAGAACATTATGTCATCACCAATCGAGGTCATCTCGGCTTTGGTTGAGAGGGTTAGAGGGCTAGAACTTGCTCAAGCAAATCAAGCTTCACATTCGGGGCAAGCAGGAACTCCCAATCCTCCATCATCCTATTCAGTTGACCTCCTCACAAGGAACATGCACGTTAGGCATGCCTCCTCAACATTCATATAGCTATCCATAACAAACACCAACTAGAACTATGTTTTCAAATGTTGTTCCAGTTGAAAGCATGATACCTCCTAGTTTAGTACCAAATAACCCATATCAGAGAAATGCTCCTCCCTACCTAAACATGTATTCAAAATCACCACAGGGAGACATGTTCTCTTTTCCCAAGATGTTCACTCAACCACAGGGGTTTCCTTATGCCCCTACAAATACATATGCTATGCCATATCAACAACCCATTCCACCTCCGCCTCCTCAAGAGCACCATCGATGGTTGAAACCTATGCGGTAGGGACTTACTCAGAATATTTAAAAGAGCCTCTAGATTTCACCATACAAAGCGTCATGCTTCCAAGACCTCTACCCGATTTTCCTAAATTCAAGGGGAGGGAGATCCAAATGCACATATCAAGGCCTATGCCACGACCATTCAAGAACTACTCCTCGGATGCGGTTGTTGCCAAAATTTTCCCTAAAACCTTAGAAGGTATTTCCCTTGATTGGTATTATAGAATACCCGAAGCTTCGATACACTCATTCAAACAACTTGTGTCAGAATTTATCAAAGCTTTTGACATGAACAAATTGTTAAGAATATGGATCAAGGAATTCTTACACATTAAACAAGAGCACAATGAATCTGCTACTCACTTCATTCAAAGATGGCGTACAATCCTCTACTCTTCAGCAAGTGCTCTAAACATGGATCAGATGGAACTATGTGACTTATTCCTTCATTCTCTCAATAGAGAGATAAAGGAAGAAGTCCGAAGTTCCCACTAAGGACTTATGATGAAGTACTCAGAGTGCTCTCTCGAATCAATCAAGCAATAATAGATAACGGGTCGTAAGACATATGGAACAAACGGGAGATTAATCGCTCCCAATCAAAACACTACGACTTATCCCAATATTGGGAATACCAATCAAGGACCCAAGATCCTTAACAAAAACTATGGGGTTACAATAGATGGAGTCACTGATCAAGCCAAAAGACCAAATGTTGTGAACACCCCGACATCCTTCTAACAATCAACACAATAATAACTTTACTCCAATAATCAATACGGTGGATTTTAATCATCCTCCACAACAACAACAACAAAAAAAAATCCAGTCACAAGGCCTTGCCCGAGGCCCTATGGATATCAAAACCAAAACCAAAGGCAACAACCTCAAAATTTCAACTATAACAACCAACAGCCCAATCGGAATTTTGGGCCACAACAAGATTCAAACCAATGACCACGGAATTATAATCCCAATCTATACTGCGGCTTCCACAAAATCCGAGGTCATGATACTAGGACTTGCCGCGATTACAAAAATTCTTAGAATGTTTACCAGAAGATCAAAAACAACTCTTTATAGATATGTTTCTGGAAAATTCCATATCAACCACACCAAATACCTACATGGGATTAGTTTCCCCTCAAAATGCACCTCTCAAGATTTTCAACGATCCTCTCCTGAATCATTCTAAAAATAACAGTTAGATCCAAACGGGAAAACAAAGGTGTCATAACAGGGAATAACAATCATGAAGCTTCGACTTCATCAAATCCACCGGTCGCACCCCAATTAGGAACTCGACCACAAACCAAGATAGTTGGACTAGTAGAGTTAGACACCGAGTTGCAAGTAGAAACCATAACAAGAACACAGACTACTCTTCTCAACCAATTCCAACCTATCCATTAATACCAGACAATGCTCAACAAACACTAGTAAAACCAGTAGGCACCTACGATTTGATTAATGACTTAACAAAGACCTTCTCTCACATTTCCTTTTGGATTTGTTGAAGAACTCTCCCACTCATAGGGCTTGCTCTCTTAGAAGCACTAGGTCTTGGTCATTTGATTAACATCACTCCTCCTCCTGAAACGTAAGTAAACCATGTAGACTTTGACATCTACCCTCCAGGGCATCCAGATAGGGATACTGAGTTTATATTTGATATAAGTAAAATGCCAATGGACGCTGAAATTACATGTAGGGGTGATCCACCTTGCATTTGTAGGTATGGATTTATAACAATTATGTTAAGCGTGTAATGATTGATGATGGGGCAACAGTTAACATAGTCCCCTTCACTTTTCTTCAAAAGCTAGGATATGGAGAAACAAATTGTTCCTCAACACGAAACACGCTAAGGGGATATGATAGCCTCAAGGAAACTTCAATCGGGACTATAGTACTACCAGTCACTTTAGGACCCAAAACAATCCTCACTGAATTTTATATTATAGATCGGAAACCAACTATAATATGATTCTCGGTCACCCATGGATACATCGCATGAAGGCAATCCCTTCCACGTTATTCCAAGAAGTAATATTTTTACACCTAGGAAAGGTCTTTGTAGCACAAGGTGACCCAAAACCTTTCAACATACACCTAGTAGATTTGAAGAAAAGACCAGAGTCCACTCTGAATTTGAGCTCCCAACAAATCAGCTCAACAAACCAATCAATACAAACCCAAAAGCAAAGTTGGTGCCTACAATAAAACTAGAAGTCACAAACTTAATCGAAGGCATCCCAATAGTCAAAGATGAGACCATCATCATAGAAACAATTTCACTAGGAACCACCACAAAAATTGTCAAATTACTGGAGAAAGATCTACCTATTCTCTTACCATTTGATTCTATGGGTATAGGACATACCCTAGGAATTGGTTCCATCCCTACGAAATGAAGTTTGTATGGTAGAGGTAACCGAGACAAAAGAAGAAGATACTAAGAATATCCCAACTTCCATTTTTCCAGGTTATTGTTGGACTCTCCATTTTGATGGAGCAAGATGTCATTTTGGCATTGGGGCAGGTGTGATCCTTACTTCTCCCGAAGGAAAGGTTCTACCTTTTGCCTTCAAATTAAATTTTGAATGCACAAACAATGGGGCTGAATACAAAGCCCTCCTTCTTGGCCTTATCATAGCCAAAAGGATGGGCATTTGGTAATATTAGAGTGCTCGAGACTCACAATTAGTTGCAAACCAACTATCTGAGGTATATGAGACTAGAGTTGAACACTTGCAACTCTATAAAACGACAGTACTAAAACTAACAAAGGGATTTGACTTCATATCAATCAAGCAATTCTGTTAGAACAAAACCTCTCACATATTCAGTAGCAACCTCGGCTTCCCAATTCACTCCAAGTAATGAATTGGAAGATACAAATTTCATGGTATCAATTCATGTTGAACCTTTGGTTCATAAAATACCAATAAGCCCGATATTGACACATGTGGAAATTGAGAATGAGTTTACCATTCTAGATCACTCTGATAGTGATAGGGTAACTCTTGAATATCTAAATGCCTATGCAGAGTTGCATCTCGCTCATTCCATGGTTGATTTCTCCATGATCCCATATTCCTCTTCCTATTTTGGAAATCCCATGATAGAATCTCCCCACAAAAGAATCTCAAAATCTATGAGGTAGAGAATGAAGGGAGTTTGGAATTACCCCCAGCCCCTCCCGAGTTTGAGGAGGGCAATGCCTCCTTAATCGAGGGAATGATTGATATAAATATTGGAACAGAGGAAGAACCAAAGATTTTGAAACTGGGATCCTCATTAACTCTAGAGGAGGTAGAAATACATACCCAGATCCTCAAGGAACATCAAAAGCTTTCACATTTAGTTACAAAGAAATGACGGAATTACACCACATATCGCGGTACACAATCTTGTCACCAAACCAGATGCAAAGCCAATCAAGAAAAAGTTGAAGACCAATGAAGCCAAAAGTGGCTCTCATGGTGAAAGAAGAAGTAATGAAACTTCTCCAGGTGGGATTCATCAAACCAGTCGATTATTCACAATGGGTATCTAATATCATCCCCATTCTCAAAAATAATGGGAAGATATGTATTTGCATAGACTTCCGGGACATTAACAAAGCTTTCCCCAAAGATGATTTCCCATTACCATCCATCGATGTCATTGTTGACGCAACATGGATTTGAGCTTTTGTCTCTCATGGATGGGTTTTCAGGATATAATCAAATCAAAATATCTAAAGAGGATCAAGCCAAAACTACGTTTATAACTCCTTGGGGAACCTATTGTTATGTTGTCATGCATTCGGTCTTAAGAATGTTGGTGCCACGTACCAATGGGAGTAATGACATACATATTCCATGACCTTATTCATAAGATCATGGAATCCTATGTAGATGACTTATTAGCCAAGGCCAGAAGTGTTGTGATCACCCAGAGGTGCTCCATATCATTCTCTCACAATTGATCGAATATACGTCACACATTGAATCTAGAGAAATGTGTATTCGGTGTAACAAGAGGCAAGCTTTTGGGTTACATTATATCTTCACGAGGGATTGATGTCACCCAGCCAAAATCCAAGTTGTTCTTGAAATGATTCCACCATCAAATGAGTCTAGTATCAGATCTTTTCTTGGGAAACTCGGTGCAATCTGAAGGTTCATCCTTGACTTAAGCTTTGTTGTTCATCCAATCAACAATTTATTGAAAAAGAATTATAGCATTGATTGGATGGAGGAATGCAACGAGGCCTTTAAAGCAGTTAAACGATTCTGTTGTCTCCTCCCACGCTAATGCCTCCTAGACCAGATCATCCTTTGATCTTGTATTCATGGGCTATTGATGTTTCACTAGCCTGCATGTTGGCTCAAGAAGATGATGATAAATGAGAACGTGTAGTTTATTTCATTAGTCGGACATTGCTTGATTATGAGACACATTACACACAGGCAAAAAGGAATGCCTTGCCATAGTCTTTGCAACAAAGCGTTTAAGACATTATATGTTGAATCAAGAAACAAGGGTTATTGTCAAGACAAATCACTTGTGGACATTCCTCACGCAAGGGTCTTTGTCTAAAAAGGCTAGACATTTCATAACCTTAATGGGTGAGTTTGAACTAACATTTGTAAACCAGAAATCCGTTAAGGGACAAATCATTGCAGACTGGTTGGCTGATAATCCATTGAATGGGGGTGATCTAGTAGATCTAGACTTTCCCGATGAGTGCGTATACTTTTTCAAAACCAGGCCCCCTATCTCTGTATGTCCTTGGTACACTAACATTTTCAATTTCATCATGGACCACACATACCTAGAAGGGGCAACATCACAACAAAGAAGGTGGTTACACATTATTGCTACTAAATACATTATTTTAGAACAAGTGCTCTATCGTAGAGCCTTCGATGGAATGCTTTTAAGATGTGTTGACACAAAAGAATCTAGAAGGATTATTTATGAATCCCATAATGGGATATGTGGAGGCCACTTTGGTGGCCATGCCACTACTTGCAAAATACATCGATGGGCTACTTCTTGCCCACTCTAGAACATGACGTAGTAGAGTTTGTGCGCAAATGCCATAAATGCCAAGAATTCTCCCATGAGATTCACATGTTGGCACAGCTCTACAACCAATCGCAACCCCATGGCCCTTTTCCACGTGGGGCCTAGACTTGATAGGGAAATTATCTCCCTCATCAACAGATGGCCATAACTTTATAATCACGGCCACAAAATACTTTACTAAATGGGTAGAGGCCATGCCTCTCACCACCGTACCAGGTTCCGTAATTGCTAAATTCATTCTAAATCAAATCATTTGTAGGTATGGTGTCCCACAAGTCATTATCTCAGATAATGGCACATCCTTCAAGAACGATGAGGTCCGTGTGAGTTATGTAGCAAATTCAAGATAAACCATCACACGACCTCTCTTTATTACCCCAAGCCAATGGACAGGCTGAGGCCACAAACAAAACATTAAAAACCATTCTCCTCAAAATGGTTAAGGAAAACAAATGGGATTGGCATTTAAAATTATACCTAACCTTGTGGGCCTATCAAACATCAATAAGAACACCAACAGGGGACAACCCCTTTCTCATTGGTATTCGAGAGTAGAAGTTCTACCAATAGAGGTTGAAATACCTAGTCTCTACATCT
Source organism: Taxus wallichiana var. yunnanensis (assembly GCA_018340775.1). Lineage (NCBI taxonomy): Eukaryota > Viridiplantae > Streptophyta > Pinopsida > Cupressales > Taxaceae > Taxus > Taxus wallichiana. The sequence goes on from CM031242.1 coordinate 932,603,939, forward strand.
CATTACAAGGGATCTTAGGAGAAGAAGCCTATAGAGAGGCACGACTCTCTCAACTAGAAAGCCTTGATGAGGCTAGGTTAAATGCCAAGCAACGGAATAGAGCCTATGATGACCAAATGTGCTAGTAATATAACAAAAAGGTCTATGAATGAGAAATATATGAGGGAGATCTAGTTTTAAGACTAGATAGCCGATTGACAAGAAGACCGGCGAAGGAAGGAAATTCTCAGCCCAAGTGGTTGGGCCCATACCGAGTCATGAAAGATTACGGAAATGGTGCATATCTCTTGTGTACACTAGAAGGTGAGGAATTCAATGAAACGATCAATTCCTTGCATCTTAAATGGTTTCACGCATAGGTTATCAACATCACCATTTGTATAATATGTTCATCTGCATTGCATTAGTCATTTAGTTAGTTCATTTTGTTCACTCATTTCATAAAATTTGTGGTCAAGGAACTTTATTCTTAAGAAAATTATTATAAACTTCTGAAAATATTGGAAAAACATTCAAATCATATCTCTTCAATTTTCATAATATCATCAAATGGTTTCGAAATCATCTCATCAATTCAACAGACAAAATCTTGACAAAAACCATACCAAGGCCTGCATACTTGGTCATACTCATTTTTTTACTAAGGTTAAGTTGTTCTTACCTACAGTCTGTTCTAGAAGCTTCTTGGTGTCACATCTATCCCTCTTACATCTCTTTGAAACAAGGATACTCCAAAATCACATATCAGAAATGTCAAGTCAAATTGAATCAAAAATACTAAAAAAACAAAATATTTTATTTTACACACTTCTTTTCCCTACCAACCTTCGGTGATGAGCCCGCATCTCTTACTAGTGGTGCGAGGTTGGGAAAGGAAAGAAGTGCCCTTACTCACCTATGTCCTACCTTCGGTGATAAGCCCATACTTCTTACTAGTAGCATGGGGCAGGTGTAGGGGTCCATTCATGCAAATTAATGAATCTTAGTATTTTAAGTTCAAAACAAAGTGTATTGTGAAAAGTGAAATTAAGCATCCAAGTTCCAAAGAGATCAAATCCTCAAAACCAGATTTTTCAACCAAGTTGCCATTTATGGATCTAAGTCTAGATAAACTGAAAGTAAGTTACATTTTGAGCTATGTAGTAGGTTTGAGTAAGGTAAGTACATAGGCCCAAATTTGGTTTCTGTCAATACTTTTCCTTCTCTCATCATTTCCATTCAATTCAACTCATACAATTTGCACCCTTCCCAGCTCTTGGTGTTGAGCCCTCGCATCTTACTAGTTGCGTGGAGTTAGGAATGGGGCAAGTTCATCTCATTATCATCATATTCATCACATTTTGCCAAAACAAGAAGAAGCAATGAACATTGCTAAAAGAAGCCAAAAGTTCAGTACCACAATATGTTTGCATTATCACATATCAGCATTACAAAAACAAACAAAAAGAAAACATTTGTTCAGCATTTGTTATCACTTATCATCCATTGCATACATTCTGAAAATCATATAAAATCAGAGATTCTAAAGCATCTAGTGTACACATGAGAAACAAACCACAAAACTCTGGATACAAAGAAGATCTGAATCCAAAGAATATATATAATATATATATATATATATATATGTATGTATGTATGTATGTATGTATGTATGTAATCATGTATGTATAGGAATCATGTTTTACATACAATGCCATCATGCACTAGGCATGGTCAAAATGCTCAATGAGCCCAAAAAATACAAAACAACTCATATAAATATCTAAAAAATCACTACAAAAAGACCAAATGGCCTCTCAGTCCCTGTGGGACCCCTCAGATGGCACACGATCACACCTAGGACTCCTGTTGTGGCTACGGTGCCGAGAATGCATTGAATGATGGGAGTGCTCATGGTGGCAACCACTAGCTATGGTCTCACTATGAGAATGGCTCCACCTCATCACTCTCTCGGCAGCCTCATACCTTGCAACTTGGGTACGAAGAGCTACCAGCCTCTTTCACCTTCCGACAGGGCAAACACATCGGTGTTTCTACTTCTTGCTTAAGGCTCTCCTATGTCCTCAGTGAGTTGGGCCCGAGTCTTCCCCGAAAGGGATCAACAGGGTGTCCGCACACACCCGATGAATCAGATCTCACCATCCTATGCATGTCATGTAAATAAAAAAGAAAACAACAAGTTAGAAAATCACCAAAAACAAGTAAAAAACAAACAAAACAACAAAAATAAATATCAACTAACATCTCTAGCTAACAAGGTCGAGAGAAGAGTGCTAACTCACTCGGATCTCTAGGGCATCTAGGTAGGGTCTCTAGGATCTATGTCTGCTACTACGACATTGTTGTTGACTACGAGCCTCCCAAAACTTAGAATGAAATGAATCCTCCTACCATGGACTCATCATCTCCCTCATTGTCCCGAGAAGGCAACCCCTCTGAGACCAAGGTCTCCTTCTCTACACTCGCCTCCGCCCTCTCCACCCTCAAGATATCCTGAGTGTCATGCCACTCAGAATCACTGTCATCCTCCTGGCCACCCCACTAGCCTCACCTCCAACCCCCTCTCCCATCATCTCCTCCTCAATCTCCCCTCTTATGAACTCCTCAGAGTCTGAGTCCACATCAATAGGCTCATCTCCCTCTCCACTGTGAGCAAGAGCGGCCCCAATCTGAAGCAAGGGTGCTCGAGGAGCACCAGCTACCCCTCAGCACAAACCACCCATCTAACTATGTATAGGTACTCCAGAGTAATTGTGGTCCAACCTCGATCTCCTCTAGGACCTCCCGGCCTCACGAATAGTCATGTACACAACCCCACTGGAGGAAGCATATCAATATAGGGAGGCCAAACTGCTGAGGGACTCGATCAAATGGGTGGATCTCCACTCTCCCTATCCTGTCCACCAAATGACTTTAGTAGAGAAGGGAATCAATGTAGTCACCTCCTACCCCCACAATCCTATCATGGCCTGATAAGGAGTAGCCTCCATACCTACAATAGTCAATGAAGCCACTGTTGATGTGGCATCCTGAGTACTGACATCCCCATCCACCTCGTTGCCCTAATAGCCTCTGATCCTCTGCTATCACACCCCTCCCATAAGGGATGATACGCTCATACACCTAACTCATAACCAGAGTAGGGTGACTCAAAGATTGCCCCTGTAACTCTAACCACCTGTATAAATCATGGTATGTGGTCCCAAGAATATCTACTCCCCAAGTGTAAATACAGCCATGGGCCTCAATCTATGTAATCACAAGAGCCCAACAATATAATAAGTATCTCCTCCCTTATCCCCAATCAATCGTGAGGCCAGGATACCCATGATGGCCTTACGGATGGTGGGGATAGGAGCAACAACAATGGACCGACCTTCACCCCCTTCTTCGAGCCAAAGGAGACAACAACATCTCCCATATAGGTGGCCCACTAAATCATCTGAGACTGGATCATGTTGTCTTAAGAGATAGCCACCTCCCAAGAATCGAACCCCTAATATATGATAAATGTCCTCCAGGGTGATAGTCCACTCACCCCTAACACTGTAACTCGAAAGTGTTCCGGTCTCCATCTTGATATAAAATAAGTCACATAATATGTGATTGGCAGGAGCAACATGAGGAACCCGTGAAATCCTCAAGATACCGGCCCTCTAAAGAGTGTCTCACTCTGTCTGGGTCAATATGTCTAACACTACCAGGAGCCAATCACACTCCCTCTCTCTGCTCCACCATATATACTCCTCCTTCTGCAACCACCCAAAATAGAGAAAAAGAGCAAGTTAGCAACACAATCCAATAGATAAGCTCATAAAAAACATAGCAAAATATTAAAAATGCAAAATAGTAAAATAACTATTATGACTATTTTTTTTCAGTTTTACTTTCGAACCGCCGCCTACGCAGTAGGGCAGCCGCCACTTCACGTGACCGCCACCTTCCATCATAGGGTGGTGGTCCCATGACTTCCGCTCGCAGTGCGGGGTGGCGGTCTTGTGCGAATCGGCATACGCCTCTAAACCCTAAAAATGCTTTAAAATAACAAAAACACACCATTTTGAGCAAAATAAAAACCTTCCCTATGGGCGTCCCCCTAGAGACTCATTTAACACAAAAAAATTTTCAAAATAACCCCCTTAGACAAGGATTTCAACATTTTTATATTTTAGGTTTAAAAATGAACAAAGGAGAAAAACTAACCCGAGACTTCGCAGTCAATCTCCTACTCTCGAGGCATGATCAAGATCTCGCAACGAACATTTTGACCGCACTCTTGTCAAAAAAGGTTACCACGTGCCTCGAGCTTAAAAATCACCAAATCGATACACACAAATGAATAGGAAAATGAGCTCATATATATAAATATATATAATATTATAATCTTGTTTTGACTATTCTTTCGTAGAGTTGGAGTGTCGACGGAGGTAAATTCTTATCCCCGCGTAAATGGTGAGTCCACATTTCATTTTAACTTAGTATTTATTTTTTGTTTTCTTATATCTATCTGCACTTGAGTCCTCTTTTCATTTTGCAGATAGCGGGAATCTAGATGGCGACATTGTGACACACAGGCATGTCAAGTATAGCTTCTAACTCCTATTTTGGGACCACCATACTCAGACCCACCATTTTATGCCCCTTCATGGCTAAAACACTTCTCTGAGGGGGCAATATGTACATACCCAAAAATGTATGTACTACACTATCGGAAAGAGGTTATGGAAACCCCAATGATGATTCGGATATCTTTGCAAGATATCTGTTCTCTTGTGTTATCCCTCTCCTACTTGCATTCCATTCATTTTACGTCCAAGCTGCCACTGTTCAAATATCTTCTCCTGTTGTCATTGTCACATTCCCACTTTTATGGATTCACGAGAACACGTAGCAATGAAGAGATCACACTGAGGGGACAAGCTACAATACAACTGGATTTTCCTATGTTCTGTAAACTCCAGGTTTGAATTGTTAAAGTTGTAATTGCAATATATCAAATAGAATAGAAAATTATTTCATTTTAGTTAAGCTCACTTTCAACATTACCAGGGAAGCTGTGGGGAATAATAGCTTTTAAGAAGCTATGATTTGTTCCTCACTTCTGAGGTAAGATTGAAGGTTTTTCAATTGAATTAGTTAGTTGTTTAAATTCAGGATCAATTCACAAGTGCACAGCAAATAACTACATTTGGCTACCTTACTTATTATAGTTCCATTCTTAGATTAATTTGTTATTATCCAATTTATTAGATTATTTCCCCTTTAATTTCATTCAAGTTCATGTCTTTGAAAATATAAAAATAACAAGCATAGCATAGATTTATTTTCATAATTAGTTTACTTCATTCAGTTAAGTTTGGTTATTTCTTGCATGAAAATTACGGGACCCAGAGAGCCCGGGGATTACATATTCAAACCAGTAATACCTCAGCCAAATCTCCTCACAACATTAGCAGATATAGATCAAGGTATTAGAATTCACGTCTTCTAAACAACAACAAACCCACAAATAATCAGTGAGCAATTGAGAGAATTAAACATCGAAGATGACAAAGCATATGAATTCTGGTCAAACCAACCCAACTATAGATTAACTTGATAGGATATCCACATGACCATACAAGAACCTGAAAGAGAGCAAACATTTAGTTGTGATCTATTAGTTCCGTAGCCAAACGTAGGAGACCTTATCATTGATATAGACACAGGCTTACGCATACAAGTTGTTAGAACACCCGTAAGATATTCGATAAGATCGTACTCCTCGGTATTAAACATAGAGTTGAAAAAGCTTACGACTATTAGATAGTTGGAAGAAGAGATTGATTCTTCACATGATCATAAAAGGTCCACAATAACCACAAAATCGTGGTTATGATCCCCAAGTCCCACAACCCAATGGGCTCGCTAATCAATCAAACATTGACACATGTTTACGTACACTTGTATTTAGATCTTCACTGCTCTGCCGATATTATCAAACAATTTTCCATGTTAAACGTAGAAATCGATCAGGCTAAGATTTTTTGGATTAGACCAAAAAATCACCCATAGTTCCTGCAAATACATTACACCTCTCACTACCATTTTCATGACCTTGTCTAGAAATATACACGAGGTTCCCGCAGGTCATTTTCCACACATCCAACAGTGTACCCGATAAATAGGATCTCGGTAGAGCTAGACATTGATTAGAGGCTCCGAGTAGCTATCATATCTAATCGATCCATTGTACCTTCGAGTTAGGAGAGCATTCGCTTCCTTAGATTCACAGATTCCAAAGTGTTACGTTTCAAGCTATAATATTTCCCAACTAGTTTGTCCACATTCGCATCTATTTTATTTCCAACGGTTGTCTCGCACGATCTCAAGAGGTCGGGTACAGAGAAAGGCTACTTGTCGATGCTCATGCTCGCTTGTCACTTTTCTATCGTATAGTACCCATTACAAAGGAAGGAATAACTTATTCAAATCTTCCAAGCACAACTTCTTTAACCCCTGACAATTCTCACAAGTATAGAAAATGAAGAGATGGAAGAGGTTTATTAAAAAAATCAGTAATTTAAACAACAATGGGAACACAATCTAGATGAACAACACCATCCTAAATCAACTTGCAAATAAAATTCACGTGAATCTCAATATATTTGGTCCTCTAATGCTCAATAGGATTTTTGGCAATTTCAATGGCACTCTGATTATCACACCAAATTAGAGTAGGAGAGTCATGTGAGAAGCCAAATTCATCAAGTATTTGATGAATCCAAAGAACTTCCTTTCCATCTTTTAATACATTGTTGTTTTTGGCCTCAGTAGAAGATGGATCCATAATTTATTGTTTCTTACAATCCCAAGCAATTGGTCCTAAACCAAGGTGAAAAAAGAAGCTTAAAGTAGATTGTTGTGTATCATGACATCCACCCCAATCTGAGTCTATGAATTGGGCTCAATGGTAGAATAACCATGTGAAGTGTAGTAAATTCCATAACTCAAAGTCCCACAAATGTAGCGCAAAATATGCTTAGTTGTTTTCCAATGACTCTCATGAGGTTCATGTGGAAACCAAGAGACAAGGTAACGAAAAATGTTATATCTAGATAAGTATGTGTCAAATACAAAAGACTACTTACCAACTATCTAAGCAAAGTAGGATCAACCAACTTAATTTTACAATCACCAATCAATTGAATATCCTGATGATATGGAATAGGTGAAGGCTTACAAGTGGCCATGTGAAACTTTTAAATAATATTTTTAGCATACTTTTTTTTCCAATGGAAATACCCTTTTGATATCGATGAACATGGACACCAAAGAAGTCATGCAACATACCCAAATATGTAATATCAAATTTTGCCTTCAACTTTTATCGTATGTCCTAAATAAAAGAATTAGAGCTTCCAACAAGGATTAGATCATCAACATATAATACCAAGATTAAAAAATCTTCACCACTTTTTAAAACATACACATTATGATCAATCTCACAATGATGAAATCCAACATTCAATAGAAAAATATCCATTTTCTCATACCAAACTCTGGGAGCTTGTTTGAGACCATAAAGAGAACGACGAAGCTTGGAAACTAAAGACTTATCCTACACAAAAATTGGAGGTTGCTCCATATAAATCTCCTCATGGAGATCACCATGTAGGAAGGCACTCTTCACATCCATTTGATATACTAGCCATTTGTGTGATGTAGCGAGGGAAAGAACAATGCATACAAAATCCATTTTTACAATAAGATAAAAAAATTCAAAGTAATTTACTCCTTCAACTTGAGAAAACCCCTTAGCAACAAGGAGAGCCTTGTATTTGTCAATAGATCCATTAGTTGTGTTGATATTATAATCCCATTTACATTTTATAATTTTTCTTCCTTTAGAAAGAGACACTAGTTCCCAAATATTATTTTTCAACAAAAAAGAATATTCATATTTCATAGCTTCATCCCATTCAAATTTACCACTAGCCTAAAAATGGATCAAATGAAATAACTTGACCTATTAGATCCCGTTCGATAATTCATAGAGTGAGTATGACATAAATCAACATTATTATAAGTTTGAGCTCTAATAAGGCATAAATCAATGGATCACCGCCAAGTCACTAGCAGATCAGAGTGGATTGAAGCTATTTGGGAATTTTTGTGTAGGATGAGGTGGAGTTGACAGAGTTAGCTCCACATCATCGAAAAATCAATAAACATGTCCTTTGAGTCGAGATATAGGAGAATGAAGAGGAGAATCATAAGAAAAATCTTTCAAAGGAGTGTTTATTTCATCAACATGAATAACTCTATGATAGAAAACTTCATGTGTAACAGAATATAGAAGATGGAATGCCTTCACATGTTCACAATGTCCAATGAATATAATCTTAGTGCTCTATTTCTCCAAATATTTACGCTTTTCATCAAGAAAAAGGTCCATGCTTTACTTCAAAACTCAAAAATTAGATACATCTATTTTCTCCTAACCATGCTTCCTTTGGAGTGATCCCTTGAATTTCTTTACGATGAATTCTATTTTTAATGTAGTTAACACAATTCATCGCTTCATCCCATAACTCGGTGGTGGTAAGTTCTTAGATTGAATCATGTAGTTAGCCATCTCCTTAGGTGTTTTATTTTTCCGCTCTACAACAACATTCTACTGAGGGGTGGAAGGCATTGTACACTAATGCGAGAATTCCATGATTAATACAATAATATCTAAATGCATTACTAATATACTCCCCCATTATTAATACATATCCTTTTAAGTGACACTCATGATTGCTTTTGGACAAAATCTTTGAAAACCCTAAATTATGAAATAAACCACTTTTTATATTTCAAGAAATACACCCAAGTTCTTCTAGTGAAGTCATCAATAAAATGTTAGCACATACTTAGCACCAAAAAAATGATTGTGAAGGAAAATTCAAAATGTCACTATGTACTAACTCGAGAGGAGCTTTAGCTCTTGTGTCATGTCCCTTTGGAAAGGGATCTTGATGTTACTTCCCAAACATGCAACCTGGAAAAACACCATCATTAGAAGAAATCTTAGGAATGATAGTTACCATGTTTTGAGATGAGAGTTGTTGTTAAAAACTGTAGTTGAGGTGACCAAACCTATTAAGCCATATTTTACTCATAGAATCAAAGGGAGAAATCAATGAAGATCCTGTATAAGTCTCAAATTTTTCAAAGAGATACAATCTAGAATAATGATCCACTACACTTGTAGCTACAATGTCATTAGGATCATTTAGTTCCTTAATTACAACACCACTTGGTGAGAGTTCAAAATTTTTCCCATTATCGGAATGCAATTTTTATAAATAAACAATAGAACATAAATAAATTGTTGTATAATACCATTTGGCATATTGACAATGTCGGCTCCTAAAACATCAACATAAGTAGAATCACCCATCATAATTTTTGAAGTGTTGCAAGCAAAAACTGAACTCAACAAATTTTCAAAATGAGTTAGATAATGTGTGGCACCAAAATCAAAAACCACTTATCTTTCAATGAAGAGAAGGCTAAAAAAGATAAAGCTTTCCATTTACTAGTGTTAAAATATGATGATAGAGGTAGACCTGAAGCTTGTTTTGTTTCAAGGTATTTTCCAATGCTTTAATTCTCACAAAACATCTAGACTCGGTGTGATTTTTCTTGCTTTGCAATACAAACATGGATCATACACCTTTTTGAAATAATTTTTCCCTTTACCAGGATTGTAAGGTTTAGGAGGATCAATATTTTTAGGAGATTCAATGATGGTAGGAGATGATGTTGGAGGTTTTACAAGCTTAGGTATGGGTTTTGCTTAGGTTTCCATTTACCCTTACAAGAATTTTCTACCAATGTCTGATTTGAGCTTGGCGAGACATCAAGTGACATTAGTTTTTTTGTTCACAAGATAACCTATCACAAAATGATGAGACGTCCTAATCCCTATGTAAACCCTTGTTTTGTTATGTCATCATTTTGTAGTAAGGTCGATATTATCATTTTGTAATTAATACTTTAGTATATTTGAAAGGAATTTTTGTGTATATCCTTGTTATTTTCATCTTGTGTATGCTTCTTCAAATGAGTTTAAATGGATATTTATGTGTGTTAACAATGTGTTTGAAGAACATATCTTAAGCTAGTTTAGGAATCACATATGAACTAGTGTAGGTCTCACCCATGCATTATTGCGGGACTCGCTTTGGAGTGCAGGACTCGTTTGGAGTGTAGGACTCGTGTTACAAGGAAATAGGAATCATGTGAAGAAAAAAAGGACTCAAACGAAAAGAAGGTGAGTTGATTTAGCTAACACACAAGTTGACATGGTGAAAAGGGCATGAAACATGGACTATCATCTAAGACATCATGTGACTTATGTGGATCATGCAAGCCTGAATTAACACCCAATTGATTGGAGACATGGAACAGATGAACAAAACAACTTATAGTCACCATGATTGTAGGGATTCAATGCATGATCTTTGACATCTTCTGGAATTGTTAAATCATCTCAACTAAGAGTTAATTAAGGACTCCATATGTAGTTAACAAGATGAATCTGATCTAAGTGTGACATGCACTTGTTCTTCCACAATTGTAACTCTTCAACAATCAGTTGTTGTCATAGAGATATTTCAGTTAGAGTAGTAGTTAATTATTGCAAATAATCCATCCTCTTCTAGAGTGACAAGGACTGCTCTTGATATAAAAGGGCATTTGTAGTAGAATTGTAGAGTTAGTTCGTTGATTATTGTTAAAGAAATTATTCTATTCAATAAAGTGCATGATTAAGGATAAATTGACTTGTGTGATTTGTAATTCTAAATTGGATCATAGGGAAGGAGCAAGGGCCACTCCTCCCCAACGTGAAGGGAACATTTCTTGTTTATTTAATCTCTATTATTTAGCATTTGGTTAAATTACGAAATTCCATTTCTTTCGGTATTTTAATTCTAAATTCGGAAATCTCAAGTGTTTTATCAATAGAATTCAATTCTTAATTGCATTTAGAATAGTATTTGATTGAGTTCATTATTGAACACATGTTGAGCATGGTTTCAATCATTCTCTTTGTTACAAATAGTCGTGGACACTGTCCTAGACTAATAATCAAGAGATAAATTAAGTGCGAGCATCAAAGACCCTCATCAAAAACACCTCAAATGATGACATATTAAATTGATCTCCTAGGGCATCCATTGTGGAAAATAAGGTAGATGTAAATACGAAAAAGACCTTTCAATTTTTTCAAAATCAAGAAAATACATTCATCATCTTTTTTATCTATACGGTCATCTTTCAACTGACTTATGAGTTCCTTAAACTTTGTCAAAAAAAAATCAATATAAGGGAAATTTGAAGTCGAACATGATGTCAATTCTATTTCTAGTTGCGATAGTTTAAACTCGTTTATTTTTCCAAATAAACTTTTAAATTTCTCTCATACCTCTTTAAGATACTTGTCAATAGAAATGTGGAATCAAGATTGTCTACAACATTCAGCAAAATGATCCCCAAAGCCTCATCTTATTTACACGCATAATCATACTTGTCTTTTCACCGGTGAAGACATGTACATAACCTTGGAATACACACCGAGACCTTAGGATTTGAGAAAATGTTTCATTTTTAGTTTACATGCATGATAATTTGTCAAATTTAATGGTTCGAACAAATTAATGTCCATTATGTTTGTGGGAACAAAACAGAGGTCGTACTCCTTGACATGTTGATAATAAAATGCACAAATCCCCGAAAAATAATAATGGATAAATCATATATCATGGAAAAAATGACTTTGTAAAACAAGTCACTTTATACCTCAAAAAATTCCCCAATAATGATTATTCTTCCCAAAAATATCACTTATAAGACATTTTATACTCTTTAACAAAAAATTAACTCCTCGTAAAAATATATACCTCCTATAAAGAGGTTTGAGCAAGGGAAAGTTGGAGACCAACTCGGCAAGCTAGGTAATTGATCGAGATGGAGGAGTCTCGAGTTGGGTTATGAACTCAACAAGTTGGGGGCAAGGTCGAAGAGCAACATGATAATGAATCACAATGCCACAATAAAAACTTCCATGGTTTTGAACTCACGACCACCCAAGAACTAATAAGGGCGTTTACCACTATGTCACTCAAGTGCTTCTGAACCCGATTTAGAGAATATGTTTTTTATATTTTCTTTTTAAATTAGGGGAAAAAGATTGGATTAGGGTTTTAACCCTAATCATATGAGCCCAAGAAAACCATTACAAAGATAAATTACATCACCGAGCCAAGGATATGAGGGCGAGTTAAAGGAAGCAAAATTATGTGAGTTTTGGTTAAGCAGGGAATGAGCCATGAGAGTTGGTATTCAAGGATGCCTCTAATTCAAGATCAGGTATAATAGGGAATCCGCCAAAGAGGTCAATCCAAGGAGGCCAAGCTAAGGAGGGTATGTATCGAATTAGGTCCGAGGTGATAGGGATTAGGCTCATTGAGATTGTATGGTATATAATGGTGAGCTTAGGGTTGAGTAAAACATGAGATGATGCCATCAAGTTAGGAGAGGGAATCAATTGTAATGAAGGGGTAGAGTGCCAAGCCATCGAGATGATATAGAATGATATAATAGATATGCAAGAGCTTGATTTAACGACTTGAGGTTGTTTTGAAGAGTGGGTCAGTTGGGAAGGATCTATGGCTGAGTTGGGTCTTTCAAAAGATAACCTAAGACTCACAAAAATCATACCTTGACAATGTTAATCAATACATCATCGACACACATATTTGCAAACTAGTAACCATGAAACTGATTCGAGAGGAGAGTGTGAATTTGGTTTCTACTCCAACTCTAATCATGCACCAATAAAAAATAAGAAGGTGATCATGGGAGAGATCTAAGAGTTTTGATACCATATGGGAGAAACTAATAGGATCATGTAGTGAGAAAAATGAAATATTGCACACAAACAAACTCATTAATAGATTATAAAACTAGGAATTTCATGCAACAAACACTTAAAAACTTTATTATTCAAAGAAACTCGCACCTTCCCATGTTCAAGAACAGTTGATTAAATAGGTTGAACACATAATTATCCTCACCTTAGAAATAAGTGGGAAAACCTATGTTGGGAGATAAGAATATCTCCATAAATCAAGGAAAAACAATCCTCAACAACTACTTCCCAAAATGTATCCATGAGTGCAAACAACTCACACAAAAATAGGAGTAAATGCTAACTAAAAATTACAACTCCCAATAAGAGATTAATGGTGTGAATGCATTAAAAACAAATGTAGTTAGGAAATATCCCTAAACTAGTTCATGTGTTAACACTTACAACAACATGGTTTGGAATGGTACCATTTATCGAGGCTATGGTTTAAAAAATCTTACAATTTTAACCTTAAAAAATAGAGTGCTACTAGTAGCACCACTTATTGATTCGAAAGTTGATTTTAATTTTTGTTAATAACATAATGGATTTTTAACTCCATGGTTGTAAAAGGTTGTAATTCTAACCTTGAAATAAAAATGGTGCTACTAAAAACACCACTTTTTAATTCAGGGGTTAATTGTGGTGTTTTTAATGCAAAATATAGATGTTATGGCTATAGTTCTCATTTTGAGGTCACGCTTCTTGTGAAGTCAATAACTATGTTAATAAGGAAGACTCAAATTGGGGTGTTGTTTTTTTTTCAATATATTGTGAATTTTGTTGGGTACGATTATAATTTGTATGGGGACAACTACTCTAGTGTGCCCACTTTCCTTTTATTTTAAGTTGACAAGAGAGCAACCTAACAAACAACATTTGACCCACTTCCATAGGGATTGAAAAACATCCGAACTTCTCCATTTGACATGTATGCCAATATTATACACTAGAGTGTATCATGTCTAAAGGAAACACAATCAACATTAAAAATGTCAAGCCAATAATCGATGACCACATAAAAATATGACAAAAATGCATTAGAGAATTGAAGAAAAAGCAGGGGAATTGTGGACATGCAACCCAAGGGACACATGTAAATGATAAACTTAAATATGCTCAATCATGTTATTTTTATCAAAACCACCAAAACATTATTTCTCCACCATTAGCTAGTAGGGATTATTCATTGAAATTTTCTAAACATACTCGACATTATATACAATCAAAATAAATGCATGTACATATACCCCTCGCCTTTGTATTTCTCTATTATTTCAAATGCCAAGTCAAAAAGTTGTTGCTATCATTGCGAAAGTATTCATTATAACTCTTCAATACCCTTAAGCCATATTTTCATAATGTATTTAAATTGTCATTGCCAATTATTATTTGTTTGGATAAATTGTAGGTTATTTTTTAAAAACTATAATTTATAGTCATTTTTGTACTTATTATAATTTCACTAGGTAAAGTTTTTTTGCTAATGGAAAATGTGTTTACATTGTGAAGAATAAAGGTTCCAACAAATACAAAGTAAGAACAAATTCTTTTTGAAAATAAAATAAAATTATACCATCAAATTTTATGCAAAAAAACATCAAATCACACATGTCATGTTTTGATTGGGTCATGCAAAACTAACTATTTGTTCTAGTGAAGGCGATATACTTACCTTGGGAAGGGTATTAAAGTGGTATTAAATAAAACTTTGAAAGTAACCCCATTATGTTACACCCTTAATCCTATATCTTTCATTGGATGTGTATGGCCGAATTGTAGCTATCATAACTTCTTATCATGATGTCTCTTTTATATGTGTTATATTATCATTAATGGGTCGGCCTTATTGATGGCCACAACATAGGAATAGTATATATGATCATCATATTAAGCACTTGAGTCTTATTGTGTGGTTTGGAGGTTTCCCCCTCGAAGTGGTTGAGTTATTATACTTGCATATTGTGATCATTTCTCTACAATAGGATGTTCTTTATATTTTATTGCTATTGATATTGAAATCTATATAAGTGATTTCATTACTGAGGGGCATCGAGCTTGATCTTGGTCAAAACTATTTCAAAACCCTAATTGTAAAGATTTGGATATATCTCCAAATTAGTAGTGAATTTTTCCGCATTTTTTTATTTGTTGCAAAATCACCAAATAAGATCCTCTCCAAATTTCAATTTTTTTGACTTGTTTTGCAAAATTTATATCAATTTTATGGTTTTTCATAAATTCACTCTATAGGTTGCAAATTGTGGAATTTTTCCAAGTTCTTTACATTTTCGGAAAGAGGATAAAAAATTAGTTTGAGTCTATTCTTTGAGATTTTTAAAATTGGTCAAACTATTCTTGAAATCTTAAACCCTAATATTCGGCCTTGATTCCTAAAATGGCATGGCTTTCCACAAGAAACAAAAAGAATCATGTCACTCTGGTAAAACCCCAGATAAGAAGGAGGTAGTAGTTGAGGATTGGGAGTCATAAGGTAAGCCATCTTGAGTACAATTTGTGAATCATACAATCTAAAATGTCATGGAAAGAAGATGTGAAAAATATTAATCAACGCTTGAATTATATCATGTAAAAACTCTATGTAAATCTAAAGGTTTGTCATCAAACTCAAATCAACTAAGGTGGATCTTGATGTGGGAGCATAACTTCTAAAGGCCATAACTTTTGATCCGACCGTTGGATCGTCTTGAAATTTTCCAGGGTGGTAGATCTTGATTAGTAATATGCCATGATCAACAATTTTATAATGGCCATTGCCATTTTGACATATTTTTGGGGCCGGATTTCTTCGTTTAATGGTCTAAATTGGCTTCGAACATTTTTTAATTTTGTTTAGAACTTAAGAGTTTTAATAACTTTTTATGCTTTATAGAATAAGCCAAAATTTGGCGTGAGCCTTCATTTATGAAGGAATATTTTGTACACAAAATTTGGGGCCCATCCAAGGTGTTTTACTAGTAGGTAATTTTTGGCATTTTAGGGTTTTTTAGAGCTAATGTGAAATAAAAGGAAGATTGTAATGATGTAAAAATTAGTGTGGATTCTAGAATGAGAAGAAAACTATTTTGAAGCTTCTAGTTTTTTTTACAAACAGTTTGTGTGTGTTTTGGAGGTATTTCAACCTCTTGTAGTTGGATCCACATTAGATCTTCAGTGTCAAAATAATGGACAAATTAACAAGGATAGATCTGCTTTACCCAAACCAATCCAAATCCAAATACTTTGCAGGCCCAAAACATGATGCCAAAAGTGGAAATGTGTAAGTTTGATGGAAATGATCCACTCAATTGGATTAACCAAATGGATAATTTCTTTGATCTACATCAAATCCCATCTAGAAAAAGGTGACCATGGCATCCTTATATCTCAAACCTAACCAATTCATCTGGTATCGATGGTTATGTGCTCAAAGGAAAAAGAGTGGTCTCAATGTCACATGGACAATTTTTACCGAAGAGTTGCAATTGCACTATAGTTCTAGTGTGTCAGAGAATTACTTTATCCAATTAGCAAAGTTAAGACAAACAAGATCAGTCAAGGATTATGTTCATCAATTCCAAAACATATCCTTGCAGTGGAGAATATTATTGAAGAGAATTTGAATGACCTATTTCTTAGGGGTCTTAAGGAACATGTTGAGAATGAGGAGTGTATGTTTAATCCTCATAAGGTTTCTAACTCTATTATCATGACACATGGGAAAGAGGAAAAATTATTTCCAGTAGGAGTAAGACTTTCACTAATATTAGAGATCATAACACCTTGACACCATCATTCCCTTGGCTAGTTAGATTGACACCTCAAAAAATTAAAGAAAAGAGAGCAAAAGGGTTATGTTTTAAGCTGTGACGACAAATATGGACCATGATATAAATATGTTGAAAAGAAATTGTTCTACACCGAGGGTTTTAATGAAAAAGAAGAGCAAGATCAAGAGGTAGAGATCATTTTGAGCCAAAGAAGTGAGGATATCCCCAACCAATAATATCATGTCATGCAATTTTAGGTATTAACACTCCCAAACCCTCAAAGTGGTTGGATTCTTATAAAAATAGAGGTAACATTGTTGATTGACTCGAGAAGTACTCACAACTTCATCAATCATAAGTTGGCGATGCACGCTTAAAATGCTTTGTTTATCCAACTCCAAAATGTCAAGTAATGATCATTGATGGGGGTACTATTAGTTGTTTAGGAAAATTCCATAACATTAAACTCACCGTGGGATATTACTCGCTAACTAGCCCTATGTATGACATTGCCATGTGAGGCATACAATGTGTTAGGAGTTCAATGTATTACCACCTTGGGAGTTATACGATGGAAAAGTGACATGTGAGCATGGGAATCTACAAGTACCTCTTCCTCGTACCCGACCTCTCGAGGTCGTGTCGAGACAGCTAGTGAATGTTGAATGTGAATAGATACAGACAAGCTAATCGGGTAATCTTATATCCTCAATACGCAATAATGGAATCTGCGAATCTAAGGTGAAGAAGGCCCTCCTAACCTAAATTGGTGTAATGGTTCATTTGGATATAATGGCTGCTTGAGAGGCTCCAATCAATGTCGAGCTCTGCCGAGATCCTGTTTCTTGGTTGTTGGATACGTGGGAAGTGACTTGTGGGAGCTTCGTATATATCTCCAGATAAGGTCATAAAATGGTGATGGGTGATTTAGTGGGTTTGCAGTTAACTATGGGTGGTTTTTTGGTCTAGCCCAAAAAATATTAGATTGATTGGCTTCTATGTTTAATACGGAGAACTGTACTATAATATCTGGCGGGAGTGGTGAGGATCTAAATACCAACATTCGTAAGTCGGTGTCAATACTTAACTGATTTGTAGGCCCGTTGGGTTATGGGACTTGGGGATCACAACCGTGAGTTCATGGTTGTTGTGGACCTGTTATGGTCATGTGAAGAATCAATCCCTTCTCCCAACTATCCAGTAATCGTATGCCTTTTCAACCTCTATGTTTAGAACTAGAAGTTGTATGATTTTCTCGAATACCTAACAGGTGTTCTGGCAACTTGAATACGTAAGCTAGTGTCTATGTCGACGAGGAGGTCTCCCGCGTTAGGCTATGGAACCAAAGGATCACAACCAAATGTTTGCTCTCGTTCGAATCCTTGCACAGTCATTCAGATGTTTTATCAAGGCAATCTATAGTTTGGATGGTTTGACCAGAATGTGTAAGCTTTGTTGTCTTCGATGTTTAATCCTCTTAGTTGCTCACTAATTGCTTGTAAGTTTGTTGTTGCTCAAAAGACATGTATCCTAAGGTCCTGATCTATATCAACTAAAGTCATGGGTAGATTTGGTTGAGGCACTATGGGTTCAAATATATACTCTTTAGGCTCTCTAGGTCCCGTGATTGTCATACAAAATGATTCAATCTTTTAACTAACATTAATAAACTAATTATGAAAGGAGTATTTACACTATGCAAGCATTCTTCTATTTTTGTATTTTTCAATGACGTATTTCAATGAAATTGAAGAGAGCAACTACTACTCTATTATATTTATAAAATGGACAACGAATCTACAAACGAGAATAAAAACAAGCAAAGTAGCCTGGTATTGCTATTTATGCATGCGATTGTGATTTCATCCTAAATATCTAAGCAACTAAATATATTAAATTGAAAGGCTCTTGATCCTACCTCAGAAGTGAGGAATGAATCACAGTTTCTCAGAAACTATCAATCCCCACAGCTTCCCTGGTGATATCGAGAGCGAACTTTTAACTGAAATGAAATAATTCACTACTCTATTTTATATGTTGTAACTAAAACTTTGATAGCTCAAACCTCGCGTTTACAAAACAAGTGGTAAATCTAGTTGTGTGTGTTGGCTAGATTTTCTCGCATAGCATCAAACCTAGGCGGTCATGAGATAAATCTCCCTCATTTAACCGGTGAGGCTCCCGTGTCGATTTGTCAATAAAATTGTGTTTTTCTCTATCGGGGTTTTACTTTAACCACTTAGTTCATGAACCATAACTAAGAATTTTTGCAAAGCAAGTAAGCATTTTTTAAGAAAGGAAAGCTATAGAAGAAGGAAGTAAAGGAATTACAGAGAAGAAATGAGGAAGATGTGCATCCCAATTAGTAGATAACAGAGCTAATTGCATGCACATAGAAGAAACTTAATAGATTTGAACACGAGAATTATAAAGCAAAGGCGGTTCTAGATCCGATCTAAAATAACACAAAGTTTACTTAAAAGATCTAAGATTTAAAAGCAAGAAACACGAAGATGCCGTAACACAAAGTTCTCCGAAACTCGCTTCTTTGTATCCCTCTGCAACAAGTGGCTCTCGGGGTTCGGACAAAGTCTAGAACACAAGATTGCTTCTTACAAATTCTGATCGATCATTAACCCAGAGGTTCTTCTCCTACTTATAGAATGTAGGAGGGAAAGTACAAATAGAAGACTCAAACTGAACTAAAGTATGAACAACAAGTAAAGATGACATTTGGCAATCATCCTCAACTAACTTCTTCTTAAGTGACACATGTATCACTTAACTAATAGAATGGTTCCACATGACTTCAAGTAATGGTTGCAAAACCAATAACTTAGAAGTTTTACAATTTCATTCGGGAACATAGAAAATAGAAGAAGCCATGCAATTTGTAAATGTTTACATCTTCTTCTTGTTCTGATATCTGATATACTTGTCGAACATATAATTCAGCATCCTTCCATCTGTTTTAGCCACTGCTTCCTTCTCTGTCCTGAACTGCAGCAACCCTTCATTCAACACTTTGCTGCATGCTTCCACCTCTTCCAAACTCGGCCCGAACCTCGCAATGTCTGCGCCACCAATCTACTGATAGAATTCATCGTGAAAGGCTTGGTAGCTTTATCAATTCTCTTTTGCACCATCAGAAGAGAACCTTCCAGGGAATCATGCACCTCGTTAGAAACAATCCGCACGTATGAAGTAACACCTCCATCCACTCTTTCCTCAGTGAAAGAAATGATACTGTCTGGTAAATCTGATGTTCTACTCTCAAGCGCCTGCATCCTTTTCAGCAAAACTCTGCAGATCTCCAAACGGAAAGATACTGCAAACTCTAGCTGCTTCCCCTTCTCGACTGATCCATCCGGTACAATTTGTTCTGCAACCAATACATCTCCCGGCAGCTTGTTGATCTCGGCCAAAATACTCAGGTTACTCTCTGCAACTGTATTCATGCCTTCTATGCTTTCCATCAGTTGCTTTAGTTGATTTGTTGCATCTTTCATAACCTTTAGGCGGGCTGGCACTTCCCCAAGTTGCACAGAAGCTTGACGAATAATCAGATCCTTCCATTCGTCAATAGCCTTTACTTGATTGCTTGCATCTTCCATTTCCTGCATAAGATGATCACTCACCTGCTCTGAAATGGGCTGAATGGAAGGTTTAGCAACCTTGGCTATGATCTCACATAATTGAGATATTTGCTTCTGCAGCTCTTCTTTCTCCGCCTTTTCACTGTCAAGCCTAAGGAACAAAGCATCCAGCAACGTTTGCGTGTCCTGCTTCAATCCTTCAGTGGTAGCTTGACCGAGTGGTATTTTGGTCACCGTCACATCTTCTGCCATGAGCTCCTCTTCTATCTTTCCTTCCGCCGGAATTGATATCTCAGCAAACTTCTCTCCCGAATCTTTGATGATCAACCTAGAAGTTGCTTTAGCAACTTTAGGCCTTCTGTCTCTTCTGCTCAGATCCTGAAGTAGCCTGCAGTCATGCTCCTCTAAGTTCATCTCTACTCTTGCTTCCGGAATCAACTGCAAAGCTAACCATCCCGAGAAGTTATTTCTCGGGAGTAAGAAGTCGGCGAGTGCACTACCATCTCCGCTCTGCATCCTCTCCGTCGAGAAAGTGCCACGGTGTCATGGCTGCCATCTTGAAACATCCAGGACAAAGCTCTTTCAAACTCCGTCATCTGCAGCTTCAACATCTCCTCTAGACGGGTCTTTGAAGAGTGGCTGCGGAGAGCAAACGAACATCGCCGGTTTGATTAATGAAGGCATGGAAGCATCCTGCTGCTGCGGTATAATAGTTGGTGATCTTAAGTCTTTGGAGAAGCCGGAGTCAAAGCTATGGTCGTAGAAGTGATCTTCTCTTTCTCTTGAGATCTTCTGTGTACTTTCAACTTCTCGGACCTTCTGCTGCTTTCTCCTTCATGCTTTCGCTTGAGGGAATCTCCAGTCTTTGAAGTTGCCGTGATTTGATTCATCAATACTTCATCAAGGCATATCCCTTCGTTAGCGACCGTTCGAAGTATTCACCAACACAGCTCCAGATCTCTCTTGATTGAATAGCAGCCTCCAATGTTATCCTGCAAAGATAGCTTTATCTCCTCCCATCGATGGTAAGTGTCAGTACCACGTTCCCATCATCTTTAAGATCCGCAGTATCCGCGCTAGTCCAAAGTCGAACACTTGCTTTCTTGATAGCCTCACGAAATCTTTCTTTCTAACCTCGTACTCACTACGCACTTCATCCGAAATCTTCTAACGAAGGCACGTGTGCGTACTCACTGGGAGATTGTTTTCTGGCTACTCCAAATGGATCGAAGTTAAGCCATGCGAGGAAGAACTCTTGCTCATACTCGAGACAACATTTGCGCTTCCATCCCTCGAGCTCTGTGAATGCTGATGCAACTGTAATAACCCACAGTGATTGGGAAGAAGCCCGTAGACTTGTGTCGTTTCAACTGAAGGTCGTGTAACTCTACGAGTTGCCTGCTCAGCTCCATGGCGATCACTCTATCACTTGGATACCTGGACATCTTTATAGGTTCTCCAGAAAAGCCCGTAACCCTGAGGTATGTGAAATCTGCAAACTGGATGAATAAACTGTCAATCTTGGACACTGCTTCCCACGCTTCCTTGCTTACCTTGTGAGTCTTCAAGTCTTTGTCTAGCCTGCAGATGAAATCGTAGAAGAAGTCATCGTTGATCACTTTGAATTCCTTCTCGCACGCAGGTACAGTAAGCTGTGGGTAGCACTCGAAAATGGGGTCCTTGGAAAGAACACCACATCTATCCAGCTTGGAAAAGACACCCTGTGAAGCTGCAGCATACACCAAGTACGAAGTCATCTTGAAGCTGAAAGTACGCTTCACGTTCCGAAGTTGCTCACCGATGTTGCTGCTAATAATTTCTGACCAATTGATTATAGAATCAACCTTGTTGATTTCAATGGTCCTGATGAAAGCATACATCCATGTACGGAAAGTGTAGGCATTCGCTTCACCATTCAACCTGCATAGCAATTTGACGACATCATCTGCCTTCTGCACCAAATTGGACCGTGGAAGAGTTCTCGGGAACTTTGAAGGGGATCTAGGCTTCTTCATGAACCGGCTGTTCATTATGCTCACGCAATCAGCTCTATGTTTCTCCCATCTACTGTCAGCATCCTGAATGCTAATAGAAGTCACCACCTTTCGCACTGGAATCTTCAGACAATAATTGATGAATTCCGCATCCAAATGAATTATTGTCTTTCCCAACATCACGCACCGATTTGGATGAAGGATGATAAGATCTAGCACACTCCATTACGAACTCGCAATTGGGTACATACATGGAAAGTGCAGCTCGGATAATTCCGCTACTTTTGACCGCACGCATGAGTGAAGTCTTTCCACTCTGGATCTATCAATCAAATCGAGAAAGAGGTTCTGGCCTAGATCCGTGTCTCCTATGTCTCGAAAGTTTGGAAGCAATGCATGAATCCATCGTGCTCTCTTTTTCTTCTCCTTTCGCCATGGCTTTGTCTATCTTTATCTGAATAATTATTTTTCTTCTAACTTGGCGATTTCTTCAATCTTTAGGTGCGGATCTGGACAATTCTTGATTCGGAGGATATTTGCAATGTATTGGACATTGATAAAAACTCCTTTTCTTTTGTAAAGCACCTGAGCTCCTGTAACACCTGTGAAAACAACTATGCAGACAAAGATCAACCTCCTCCAAAGCATGCGCCAAATCTGGAAGCTTTTAGCCTTGTTAGCACTTTATCTGAACAAAATCCTTCCTCTAATGGGGCGCACTTTTCCTCCTCGCTGCAATTCTTTACTGTGAATTAAATTATTCACCCATATGGCTATGGCTGCCATGCTTATATAACCTTCACAATTCTATAATTAATAATTGCCCTAACAATTAAAGGCAATTAATTAATTAAAAATCATGGTTTTCTCTTTTAAAAATAGCATGTTTAAGGACACCATCCAATAAATTAAATTAATCCAATTTAATCCTTCACACAAAGACTTCACTCAAGCTCCACGGTGTGTTGTGACCATAGCCACTAAAAATAGAAATTAATTTAATGTTTTAATGCCTTAAAAACATTAAATAATACCCAAATAGGCGCACTTTTTGAGAGGAAGAGGGCAGCCATTAAATAAATTAAATTTAATGCATTTAACTCCTTTCTTTTATTCCATCTTTGACTTGTTGACTTCCTGTAAGCTTTGGCGCACTTTTTGAGAAGAAAGATTAATAAAAATAATCAAATTTAATCCTTTTAATCTCTCACCAAAGGGGCACTTTTTGCACATGTAATTCTATTTTTAAGAATTTTTCATAATGGGATTCTTTACCTGCCGAGGCAGCACCAAAATCCCGTGATCCACTTAAGTGATTTTTATAACACGGGAAAAAAGTACCTACTACAGGCGGGTATAAAATTCCCACCACACTGCGGCTTATATTTTCCCATCGCAGCTTAAATCCTTTGTTTTCCAAAAATGCACCCATCCTCGCGAGGGGCTTTTCCAATGCACGACTTCGTTTTCCCGGTGATCTAAACCTCGATGGCGACTTCCTCCGGGCATAATGTGCGTATATGTTTTCCAGTGCTCCAGGCCAAAATCGGGCTTACCCAAGAAAGGAGTTGTTCCAGAGAAATTTCACGAGAAAATAGAGCGGGACACCACAAAAACACGAAAAATTGCCAAAAGTTACAAATAAAGCCCAAAATTTAAAATAAGTTAAAATCCTTCCGGCACATAGGAATAATAACATATTCGCTCATAATGGAGTTAAACAGAGCGCAAATAGCCTCATACGGGGCTCAAAATAATTAAATACAAATTTCCCTTGCATGACAAAATCCCGACGACTTACAAAAAATAAATAATTTTGGGCATCTAGGTATTTGGCGAAAAGGCTAATATGGCTCTTTAGGATTATTTTGACGCAATGTCTGAGAACTTTCGAGCAATAAAAACAACAAACGACCCACTTATTTTAAAAGTACGAAAATTTTTGGATTGGGTAGTCACAGATTTCAGGGTGAAATCTGAGTGACACCAGTTGGCTCCGTCTGTGGACATCTTTTTCTCTTGTCAGAATGACAAAGGGAAAAGATGAGATCCCAGCATCTCTGGTTTCATATCTTGTCCTTTGGGCACGGGGTCAGGCAAACAAACACAACACAACACAACACCAAAACAAGACAAAACAAGGAAAAACAAACAAAGATTTATTTATGTACATACAGGTTTTACCACCGCTTCCCATGTCCTAACGACTTAGTGATGCCCATTGAAAGGCAATGGTAATTCAACTCCATCCTGATGAGCAAGAATGAAGCTATCTGCTCCGGCGATCTTTTTGATCACAAAAGGCCCTTTCCATAGTGAATCGAACTTTCCATGCATGCCTTTTGTTTCTCTTCTTTTGTCCCATAGAAGGACCCAGTCATTGACTTCAAACTTTCTTTCCCTGGCTTTTTTGTCGAAGATGACTTTCACCTTCCTTTGATGCTCTGTCAACCTATCTGCAACTTGAGTTTGTACTTCCCTCAGTTCAGTCAGGTACATGATTCTTTTATCAATAGCATCCGTGAATGTGGAATCCTCCAGGGCTTTAGAAAGTCGTAGGGCAGGCAATTCCAAGGTGAGAGGCAGCTCTGTGTCTCTACCATATAGCAGCTGAAAAGGGGACATGCCTATCGCCCTCTTTGGTGTGATCCTATCGGCCCATAATGCATCAAACAACTTTTTATGCCAAGTCCTTTGATTCTCTGTTACAAGCTTGCGCACGATAGTTACCAAGTTCTTATTACTAGATTCAGCTTGACCATTCCCTTGTGGATAGTAGTTTGAGGAATGAACAAGTTGAATCCCATAAGTGTAGCAGAATTCCACCAACTCCTCAGAAGAAAGATTCGGAGCGTTGTCTGCTACAATTTTGCTGGGTACGCCAAACCTGACAATAATATTTTCTTTTATAAAATTGCACACTTCGGCGGAAGTGGCAGTCTTCACAGGAATAGCTTCTACCCACTTACTGAAATAATCAGTAGCTGTTAGAATGTAATGATGACCGGCACTGGAAGCCGGGTTAAGCATTCCAATAAAATCCATTCCCCACTGTTGGAAAGGTTCTTCAATCACAATGGGTTTTAGAGGTAATGCAGGCAATTTCACACGCCCAACAAAATGTTGGCATGCTTGACACTTAGCTACCCATTCTGCAGTATCTTGAAAAAGGGTGGGCCAGTAATACCTTGCTCTAAGGATCTTGTGTGCAGTGACTCGGGCTGAGAAATGACCACCGCAAGCCATGTCATGAAACTGTTGTAGTAGCTGATCCTGTTGAGCCTTGTCCACGCATCTGAGAAATACACCATCAATTCCCCTTTTGTACAAACCATTATCCCAAAGAACAAAATCTTTGGATTTAAGTTTGATTGTTCGTTTCTCTTTTTTGGAAAGTTGATCTGGGCATTCTCCATACGTCAGAAAGTAAGCAATGTTACTGTACCACTCCTCTACCAGATCTATAAAAAGTACTGCAGGTAAATCTTCATCTATCCCATCCTGATCTGCTTCAGGTATTGATGCTTTCATCTCTGTCATTAGTTCACACAGACCTCTTCCTCGAACCAGCTTTGTTGGTTTAATATCCAGGTCATACTCTTGAACCTTTGTTACCCACGTGCCTCTCAACAATCCTAACTCTTGCTGAGTAAGGATAGATTTAACTGCAGTATCTGGAACCAAAACCACAGTGTGCGAGGAGAGAATATAATACCTGAACGCTTTGCACGCCTTCACCACTGCATATGCGTGCTTTTCCATTGGAGTGTATTTCAACTCATAGGCTTTAAGGGGCGTGCTCATGAAAGCAATAGGAGCTTCTGCGTCCTCTTGATTTTTCTGCATCAGAATTGCTGACATAGTATGTTCGGAAGAATAACAATAAAGAATAAATCCTTTACTGAAGTCAGGTGAAACCAAGACTGGAGCTTTCGACAGGGCCTCTTTGATTTTCTCGAAAGCTTCCTTCCCTTTGCTGCTCCATTTAAAATCTTGTGTCTTCTTCATCATATTCGAAATATGACGGGTTAGCTCAGCAAAGTCAGGAATGAATCTTCTGAGAAAATTCACTTTTCCAAAGAAAGAGTGAACTCCTTTTTTGGATGTGGGCAAAGGTAATGTCTGAATGGATTTGACACGCTCTGGATCTATCTTTGTTCCTTCTTTGGAAACAATGTGCCCAAGCAGCTTTCCTTCGGTTACAGCAAAGATGGATTTCTTAGGATTCAAAGAAATACCATGCTTGCGGCATTGTATGAAGACCTCTTCCAAGTTTGAAATATGCGTGCTTCTATCTTTGGAAAAGACTGTCAAATCATCCAGGTACACAACTATGCTTATATCTTTGAGATGAGCAAAGGCTAGATCCATAGCTCTTTGAAATGTAGCACCCGCATTAATCAGGCCAAATGACATCTTCTGGTATGCGAAGGTTCCCCAAGGTGTGATGAACGCCGTTTTGTATTGATCTTCCTCGGCCACCTTGACTTGATTGTATCCTGAGAAGCCGTCAAGCATGGAAAGCATCTCAGATCCAGTGACCACCTGCAGAGTGTGATCCATGATGGGGATAGGGTAGTTATCCTTCAATGAAGCTTGATTAAGGTTGCGAAAATCCACGCATGCCCTAATTTCGCCACTCTTCTTTCTGACAGGGATTATGTTGGCCAACCATTCCGAATGGTGTATGGGATAGATAATCTTTGCATCTAACAACTTCTGGATTTCTGCAAAGATGGTTCCTGAAATGGTAGGATTGTGCCACCGCAGCTTCTGCTTGAAAGGTTTTTGTTCTGGTTTAAGTGGGATGTAGTGTTGAACTTCCAGGCTAATATATTTTAGATCTGATAGGACCGACTGCAAAAACATCCATGTATTTCTTAAGAAGCTTAGTGAAAGCTTCCTTTTCAGCTTCCGAACAACACTTACCCAGATTTACTAATTTGGGATCATTGCTGGCTCCCAAATTTAGTAATTGTGTGTCGGAGGAAGAGCCTTCCTCATTTTCTTCATTTTTCTTAAGCATCTGATCATGCTTATCAAACATTTCCTCAAGAGATACCAAGCCTTTGGGAATTTTATTTCCCTTTAGTTGGATAATCTCCTGACCTCCTGAGACGTCAGCATCCATTTCTCCGACAGTGGTCTGCCTAGGAGGTGAATTGCTTCCCTCATAGTAGATTTCTTCAAAGTTGTCCTTCTGTTGGAGAAACGCAGCAATCTGTGTGTCATCATTGAAAACCTGCCATTGCTGGACGTTGTCAGGAACCTTTGGGCGAAAAACCATTTCCACCTTGTAGTCTCCCTGTCTAAAGAATGCAGGGGGTTGATCCGGATTCAACAAGGCTGCAGTCACTACGAGCGAATCGGCTCTTGAATTTTGTTCTCTCGGAATGTAAGATACCGAGAAAGCTGAAAAATCCAGGATAGCAGAGTAGACCCGATCTCTGTAGTGCCGCAGTTTGTCTTTTTTGACTTGGTAGAGGCCTCTTATTTGTTTCACAATCAGCTCAGCATCTCCTCTTGCGTGTAATAATTTGATCCCCATTGTTCTTGCCTGCTCCATGCCTAACAACAATGCTTCATACTCAGTCGTATTGTTAGTATTTTCGAACATTAATTTGAAGGAGTGCGCATGCACCTTCCCTTCAGGAGAGATAAGAACAGCGCTGCACTGCCCGGATCCAAATGAACAATGACTACCATCAAATTCCGAGTCCAAATCTTGTTATCAATTTGATGTGATTCTCGAATCATCGGTTGAATTTCTTCTTTATTCATTTCAAGATAATAGACTCCGTGATCGATTCTCAAAACAAGATCGAGATCTAGGATCCTCGATTTTGATCACTGTACTTGGATTTCTTCTCGGGTTCCACTTCTAATTTACTCCTTTGATTGGTATGTGCGCACAAGACCAATCCATCTTCACTTCTCCACCCAACTCTTTGCGAAATTTCTACTCAACAAAGATGCCATAAGAGACTGGAATGTCTCTTCTGAGGATAGTCATTTTCGGTCTTTTATCTAGAAAGGAAGCAAGTCTTGCTGCGCATCTTTGATTTACCCCACAAGAGGGACTTGCCTTTCCATGGAATAACATCTTCTAATGGTTTTTGTCAATGTAAGACCCAAGGCATCAGCAACTTTGGCAGGCATGACGTTGTCGGAAGCTCCAAAATCCAAGATGCAATTGCTTAGCTTATGTCCGTTGATGAGCAAAGACACATAGAATGGCTCAATCCTTTCTAATGTAGCAGGAGAAGGGGTGGAAGGAGAAGAACTTGCAGCAGCATTATTTGAAGGTGAAGTAATCTTTGGACTTGACAAGATACCCCGTGAATTATTGTTTGTTGGGCTAGGACCATTACTTTGCACATATTTGACCAATCTATTCAGCTGATCAGGAAATGCCCTCAAATACTCAGCTTCTGACATTTGGACCTTGTTTCTCTTGATGTGATCAATTATGTCAAAATCTTGACTTGCTTGATGGGATGTGCGTTGGATCTTTCTTTGCGAATTGAAGGAATTTGAATATTTATCCTTGGGCGCTAATGAAGAAGGAAGAGTGCTACCTCTTTTCAAGATAGTAACATCCGGGCCAAGATCTTCTCTCTCTTTTCGGCCGCTTGTGGATGCTTCGGCATTTTGGCACGTCTGAGACCTTGTAAACACCGCAAAAAGTGTGACCATCAGAATCTTCAAAAGATTCATAATAGCCATCATTAGATTCATAGTCCAGGTAACCAATATTGGAGTCGCAATGGGATCTATAAAGTCTTCATCATCGAATGATTCATCAATGCCAAGATCCTCTTCATTAGTTTCCAAGTTATTCCTTGGAGCAGCTTCTATTGCCAACCACTGTGGTGCAGCAACAAGTCTATTTCGATTTTGATTTTGATTCTGACCATTAAAGGTCCTAGTAGGAGCTAATCTTGAGGGGGTTGTATTCCCTGCTTGAGAGATCTACTTCTTGATCTACGACATGTCATTAGCCAATTTACTGCAACAAAGGATCGAAGTACTTGCGAAGCGCCATCACCTTTGTGAGATAGTTGTTTCAATTTTCCAAACCATGATCAAGTCGTCCTCAACCTCCACGGCGGCATTTTGTGCTTCCAGTAAATTTACAGAGTCTTGCCCTTCTTAGGCGATATCCAACTTCGGTAATAGGCGTTTATAAAAAACGTCTTTTGATTTTAAATCGCTTCAATGCGGCGAGAAGTGGGGATTTTATACAAAATCCTTTGGAACCTTGCATAAAGTCCCGCATGTTCTCGTTTGGCTCTTTCTTCAACTGCGTCGGTTGGGTGATCAACGTCTTTAGCGTCCTCTGCGAGCTTGAATCTTTTGAAATTGCTCACGCATAGTTGTCCGGTTGGTTATGGTGCGGGAGCACCAATAGAACCATTCTCCGGCCAAGTCGTGTAGAGTCTCAATGAATACTCTGACCGAGACATCTTCATGCTCCACTGCAAGCACACCACAAGATATGAAGAAGGCCGCCAAATGATCATCCGGGTTTTGCTTTCCGTCTCCAAAGAATTTTGGAAAATTCTTTCTAGATCCCTTTGGCAGCTCGTGCATAGGTGGAGCTAAGTTGAGAGGTCCAAAAGCCACTCCCCATGGAACAGGTACAATTTGGTGCGCCATGTTAACTTGAGCATGTCTCCTCCTTGTGTAGACTTGATAAACTTGCTTTGGATAATTCCAGCCGCCGGATTATCTTTGAATATGATCCGGATCTAGATGGGTGTGTACTCTCCTTCCTGGTGAGAGACTAGATCTGCGGCTTCTAACTTGAGGAGGATGATTGAAATTGAATTGCTCCTGCGATCGGAATAAATGATCAGTTCTTCCTTGCGCCTTCACGAGATCGGGTGAATGGACGTTGACCCGGTGTTGAGATTTGTATGGAAAACACTTTGATCTTGATAGAAAAGCTTTGATCTGCAAAGATAGTTGTTCCCAGTGAGTCGCTAAAATCTGTTGGCTAGATTTTCTCATAGCATCAAACCTAGGCGAATCATGAGATAAATCTCCCTCATTTAACCGGTGAGGCTCCCGTGTCAGATTTGTCAATAAAATTGTTTTTTTCTCTATCAGGGGTTTTACTTTAACCACTTAGTTCATGAACCATAACTAAGAAGTTTTGCAGCAAGTAAGCAGCTATTTAAGAAAGGAAAGCTATAGAAGAAGGAAGTAAAGGAATTACAGAGAAGAAATGAGGAAGATGTGCATCCCAATTAGTAGATAGCAGAGCTAATTGCATGCACATAGAAGAAACTTAATAGATTTGAACACACAGAATTATAAAGCAAAGGCAACTCTAGATCCAGATCTAAAATAACACAAAGTTTACTTAAAAGATCTAAGATTTAAAAGCAAGAAACACAGTACGCCGTGACACAAAGTTCTCCGGAAACCTGCTTCTTTGTATCCCTCTGCAACAAGTGGCTCTCAGGGGTTCAGCACAAAGTCTAGAACACAAGATTGCTTCTTACAAATTCTGATCGATCATTAACCCGGAGGTTCTTCTCCTACTTATAGAATGTAGGAGGGAAAGTACAAATAGAAGACTCAAACTAAACTAAAGTATGAACAACAAGTAAAGATGACATTTGGCAATCATCCTCAACTAACTTCTTCTTAAGTGACACATGTATCACTTAACTAATAGAATGGTTCCACATGACTTCAAGTAATGGTTGCAAAACCAATAACTTAGAAGTTTTACAATTTCATCCGGGAACATAGAAAATAGAAGAAGTCATGCCAGCTGTAATGTTTACATCTTCTTCTTGTTCTGATATCTGATATACTTGTCGAACATATAATTCAACATCCTTCCATCTGTTTTACCCACTGCTTCCTTCTCTGTCTGAATCGCAACCCCTTCATTCAACACTTTGCTGCATGCTTCCACCTCTTCCAAACTCAAATTTCCGAACCTCATGATGTATGCTGCAGCGCCACCAATCTACTGATAGAATTCATCGTGAAAGGCTTGGTAGCTTTATCAATTCTCTTTTGCACCATCAGAAGAGAACCTTCCAGGGAATCATGCACCTCGTTAGAAACAATCCACACGTATGAAGTAACACCTCCATCCACTCTTTCCTCAGTGAAAGAAATGATACTGTCTGGTAAATCTGATGTTCTACTCTCAAGCGCCTGCATCCTTTTCAGCAAAACTCTGCAGATCTCCAAACGGAAAGATACTGCAAACTCTAGCTGCTTCCCCTTCTCGACTGATCCATCCTAGTACAATTTGTTCTACAACCAATACATCTCCCGACAGCTTGTTGATCTTGGCCAAAATACTCAGGTTACTCTCTGCAACTATATTCATGCCTTCTATGCTTTCCATCAGTTGTTTTAGTTGATTTGTTGCATCTTTCATAACATTTAGGTGGGCTGGCACTTCCCCAAGTTACACAGAAGCTTGACGAATAATCAGATTCTTCCATTCGTCAATAGCCTTTACTTGATTGCTTGCATCTTCCATTTCCTACATAAGATGATCACTCACCTGCGAAATGGGCTGAATGGAAGGTTTAGCAACCTTGGCTATGATCTCACATAATTGAGATATTTGCTTCTGCAGCTCTTCTTTCTCCGCCTTTTCACTGTCAAGCCTAAGGAACAAAGCATCCAGCAACGTTTGCGTGTCCTGCTTCAATCCTTCAGTGGTAGCTTGACCGAGTGGTATTTTGGTCACCGTCACATCTTCTGCCATGAGCTCCTCTTCTATCTTTCCTTCCGCCGGAATTGATATCTCAGCAAACTTCTCTCCCGAATCTTTGATGATCAACCTAGAAGTTGCTTTAGCAACTTTAGGCCTTCTCGTGTCTTACTCGCTCGAGATCTCGAAGTAGCTACAAGTCATGCTCCTCTAAGTTCATCTCTACTCTTGCTTCCAGAACCAACTGCAAAGCTAACCATCCCGAGAAGTTATTTCTCGGGGAGTAAGAAGTCACTGAGTGCACTACCATCTCCCGCTCTGCATCCTCTCCGTCAGAAAGTGCCACAGTGTCATGGCTGTCATCTTCTGAAACATCCAAGGACAAAGCTCTTTCAAACTCCGTCATCTGCAACTTCAACATCTCCTCTAGACGGGTGCTAAACGAAGTGGCTGCGAGAAAAAAGCGAACGTCGCCGCTTTATTGAAGGAATGGAAGCATCCTGCTATTGCGCTGTGCAATAGTTGGTGATCTTAAGTCTTTGGAGAAGTCGAGTCAAAGCTATGGTCGTAGAAGTGATCTTCTCTTTCTCTTGAGATCTTCTATGTACTTTCAACTTCTCGGACCTTCTGCACGCTTTCTCCTTCATGCTTTCGTTTGAGGGAATCTCTGCGCCCAAGAAGTTGCCCGTGATTTGATTCATCAATACTTCATCAAGGCAGTATCCCTTCGTTAGTAGCCGATTCAAGTATTCACCAACACAGCTCGAGATCTCTCTTGATTGAATGGCGACCTCCAATGTTATCCTACAAGATAGCTTTATCTCCTCACATCCGATGGTAATTGTCAAGTACCACGTTCCCATCATCTTTAAGATCCGCAGTATCCTCGCTAGTCCAAAGTCGAACACTTGCTTTCTTTGATAGCTGCTTTGCTGAAATCTTTCTTTCTAACCTCGTACTCACTTCGCACTTCATCCGTAAATCTTCTAACGAAGGCACGCGTGTGCGTACTCTGGGAGATTATTTTCCCGGCTACTCCAAATGGATCGAAGTTAAGCCGTGCGAGGAAGAACTCTTGCTCATACTCGAGACAACATTTGCGCTTCCATCCCTTGAGCTTTGTGAATGCCGATGCAAGCGTAATATCCACGGTGATTGGGAAGAAGCCCGTAGACTTGTGTCGTTTAATCAAGGTCGTGTAACTCTCACGAGTTGCTGCTCGGCTCATGGCGATCACTCTATCACTTGGATACACAGGCATCTTTATAGGTTCTCCGAGAAAAGCCCGTAACCACGAGGTATGTGAAATCTACAAAGCGGATGAATAAACGCTAATCTTGGACACCTTTGCTTCCCGCGCTTCCTTGCTTACCCCAGTGAGTCTTCAAGTCTTTTCTAGCTGCGCAGATGAAATCGTAGAAGAAGTCATCGTTGATCACTTTGAAGTCCTTCTCTTGCACGCAGTACAGTGGTCATGGGTAACACTTGAAAATGGGGTCCTTGGAAAGAACACCACATCTATCCGAAATTAGAAAAGACACCTGTGAAGCCGCAGCATACACCAAGTACGAAGTCATCTTAAAGCCGAAAGTACGCTTCACGTTCGAAGTTGCTCACCGATGTTGCTTTGCTAATAATTTCGACCAATTGATTATAGAATCAACCTTGTTGATTTCAATGGTCCTGATGAAAGCATACATCCATGTTCGAAAAGTGTAGGCATTTGCTTCGCCATTCAACCTGCATAGCAATTTGACGACATCATCTGCTTCCTGCACCAAATTGGACCGTGGAAGAGTTCTCGGGAACTTTGAAGGGGATCTAGGCTTCTTCATGAACCGGCTGTTCATTATGCTCACGCAATCAGCTCTATGTTTCTCCCATCTACTGTCAACATCCTGAATGCTAATAGAAGTCACCACCTTTCGCACTGGAATCTTCAGACAATAATTGATGAATTCCGCATCCAAACGAATTATTGTCTTTCCCGCAACATCACGCACTGATCTGGATGAAGGATGATAAGATCTAGCACACTCCATTACGAACTCTGGCAATTGGGCTGTACATGGGAAAGCTGCAGCTCGGATAATTCCGCTACTTTTGACCGCACGCATGAGTGAAGTCTTTCCAGCTCTGGATCTATCAATCAAATCAGAAAGAGGTTCTGGGCCTAGATCCGTGTCTCCTATGTCTGAAAGTTTGGAAGCAATGCATGAATCCATCGTGCTCTCTTTTTCATCTCCTTTCGCCATGGCTTTGTCTATCTTTGTCTGAATAATTCTTTTTCTTCTAACTTGGCCGGATTTCTTCAATACTGGTGCAGATCTGGACAATTCTTCAGATTCGGAGGATATTTGCAATGTATTGGACATTGATAAAAACTCCTTTTCTTTTGTAAAGCACCTAAGCTCCTGTAACACCTGTGAAAACAACTATGCAGACAAAGATCAACCTCCTCCAAAGCATGCGCCAAATCTGGAAGCTTTTAGCCTTGTTAGCACTTTGTCTGAACAAAATCCTTCCTCTAATGGGGGCGCACTTTTCCTCCTGGCTGCAATTCTTTATCTGTGAATTAAATTATTCACCCATATGGCTGCCCATGCTTATATAACCTTCACAATTCTATAATTAATAATTGCCCTAACAATTAAAGGCAATTAATTAATTAAAAATCATGGTTTTCTCTTTTAAAAATAGCATGTTTAAGGACAAATGACCATCCAATAAATTAAATTAATCCAATTTAATCCTTCACACAACACTTCACTCAAGCTCCACAAAGGTGTCTTTGTGACCATAGCCACCGAAAATAGAAATTAATTTAATGTTTTAATGCCTTAAAAAACATTAAATAATACCCAAATGGGGCGCACTTTTTGAGAGGAAGAGGGCAGCCATTAAATAAATTAAATTTAATGCATTTAACTCCTTTCTTTTATTTCATCTTTGACTTGTTGACCTCCTCCAAGCTTTAGCGCACTTTTTGAGAAGAAAGATTAATAAAAATAATCAAATTTAATCCTTTTAATCTCTCACCAAAGGGGGCGCACTTTTTTGCACATGTAATTCTATTTTTAAGAATTTTTTCATAATGGGATTCTTTACCCTGCCAGGCAGGCACCAAAATCCCGTGATCCACTTAAGTGATTTTTATAACACGGGAAAAAGTACCCTGCCCAGGGCAGGTATAAAATTCCCACCCTGCCTGCGGCTTATATTTTTCCCATCGCAGCTTAAATCCTTTGTTTTCCAAAAATGCGCCCATCCCCGCAGGGGCTTTTCACGACTTCGCTTTTTCCCAGTGATCTAGACCTCCGATGGCGACTTCCTCCGGGCATAATGTGCGTGTATGTTTTCCAGTTGCTCCAGGCCAAAAATCGGGCTTACCCGGCGAAGAGTTGCTCCAGAGAAATTTCACAGAAAACAGAACGGGACACCACAAAAACACGAAAAATTGCCAAAAGTTACAAATAAAGCCCAAAACTTAAAATAAGTTAAAATCCTTCTGGTACATAGGAATAATAACATATTCGCTCATAATGGAGTTAAAACAGAGCGCAAATAGCCTCATACGGGGCTCAAAATAATTAAATACAAATTTCCATGATAAATCCCGACGACAGAATAAAACAATTTTGGGCATCTGGGTATTTGGCGAAAAAGGCTAATATGGCTCTTTAGGATTATTTTGACGCAATACAGGAACTTTCAGGCAATAAAAACAACAAACGACCCACTATTTTAAAAGTACGAAAATTTTTCGGATTGGGTAGTCACAGATTTCGGGTAAAATCGAGTGACACCAAAGTGTGTGATTTCGTCCCTCGGTGTGATCTCCTCGTTCCTTTGTGTCCTCGTGAATCCAAAAATGTGTATATGATAGTATCAACAAGATAGCATTCGAACAATGGCGGCTTTGGATATAGGCTCGAATATAATGCGAGTAAGAGAGGGATAGCGCAAGTGGACGAGAGCTTGACTATGCAATTCCTAGTGGGATTTATTGCATGAATACAACACAAGTGTACCGAGAGTTTCGAAACTATCTTTGTGACAAAACAAAACCCAGTAACTTTAATGGATTCTAGTCTAGAAATGAAGCTATTCTATGCTAAATTGATTGTATGGAGTAAAGATGGATCAAGGCCAAACAAGAAGATTATATGACCTCTAAAAGACCAACAATGAAGCAAAACATGAAATTGATAGAATTCTAAGCAATAAATTGAAAGATCGAATAAGAGAATTGAGAAGATGAGGAGCGTTTTGCTTGAAAACAAGTCGCTATTTATAACCAATGCATTTACCAGAGGGTAACTCCCATTTGATCTCTTTTACTATAAACAAAGGAAAAACACTATTACCAGGGGACCAAAAACATTAATGCAAGCCAAAGTTGTTGAAGAAAGCGTGTAAAACTCAAGATTTACATTTGACACGATTGTCGAGGAATCTAGAAAATGTGAACAAAACTGCCGCCTGTCAGATAAGGTGGCGAAGCATGGACCGCCCGCCCGTGCAGGTGGTGGTTCCATCAAGACAAAAATGCAAGAAGAAAGGGGGAAAAGGGAAAAACAAAGCATGCGGAGGCTGAGCGGGGCATGCGGGATACAAGCGTATACTTGGCGAGCCTTTCGGATTCTCGAACACCTTGTAAGGAGACTCTGTATCATCATTGGGGCATGTGTAACATCGTTCCGGTGGTGCAGTACCCTACAATTTTGGGTACGTACATATTGCCCCCTCGGAGAAGCGTCTTAGCCATGAAGAGGCATAAAATGGTGGATCCGAGTATGGTGGTCCCGAAATGGGGAGTTAGGAGTTATACCTGACACGCCCGTGTGTTGGAAAGTCACCATCCAAAGTCCCGCTATCTGCAAAATAAAAACAAGGGACTCAAGTGCAGCTAGATAAAACAATTGGAGAGATAAGGCTAAATTGATATGAAAAGAGGACTTACCATCTATGCGAGGTTTAGAACTTACCTCCGTCGGTGCTCCGACCCTGCGAAAGACATTCAAAATCAAATTAAGGGGGCTATTTATATAAAATGAAGTCATTTGCGCGGATTGATTTGATAGTTTTTTAGCTCTGGGACCCACGGTGATGGTTTTCGACGAGAGTATAGTAAAAATGTTCGTGGTGAGATAGTGATCATGCCTCCGAGAGCGGAACATCGACTGCGAAGTCTCAGGTTAGTTCTTCTCGATTTATTGTTTTTAGACCTAAAATGTGGAAATGATGAAATCTTTCTCTCGGGGGGTCATTTTTGAAAATATTAGTTTTAAATGTGTCTCTAGGGGCGCCATAGGGTAGGCTTCTTTTTTGTTAAAATGGTGTTTTTGTTTGTTTTTAAGCATTTTTTAGGGTATACGACCCGTTCGACTTTGAGGGGACAGAACGCCACCTGCGCGAGCAGCGCTGAGGACCGCCGCCTTAGAAGGTGGCGATTCTGAACCGCCACTCTGCGTGGGCGGCGGTCTGCAACAGAGGACCAAAACAATACAAAACTTAGCTTATTTTTACATGTTCAACATTTTTACGTGTTTTTAAAAGTCTTTCCAACTGGATTTTAGTACTAACTCACTCCTTTTTGTGTTTTTGGGTGTATGTAGAAGGAGGAGTATATTAGATGGAGCCGGGAGAGGGAGTGTGATTGGCTCTCAGCAGTGTTAGAGGCACTCTCCCAGGCAGAGTGGGATACTCTCTAGAGGGCTGGTATTTGGAGGATTACACAGGTCCCTCACGTTGCACTGTGTGTCACATACTGTGTGACTTATTTTCATACTAGGATGCGGATCGGAACACCTTCCGATTGTTAGGAGTTAGGGGTGAGTGGTCCATCACCCTGGAGGATGTTTACCATATACTGGGGGTTTTGATCCTTGGGCGGTGGCTATCTCTTAAGATAGCAGTATCGAGATCACAGGTGGTTCAGTGGGCCACCTACATGGGAGATGCAGTTGTATCGATGGGATCGAAGAAGGGAGTGAGGATCTGCTCTATCATTGAGTCAAACATTCCCATGCTCCGCAAGGCCATCATGGGCATCCTTGCATCCAGATTGATTGGGGATAAGGGAGGGGACACCCTCTTATATTGTTGGGCCCCCATTATTGCATAGATTGAGGGCCATGGACGTGTCTATGCTTGGGGAGCAGATATCCTCGGGACTACCTACCATGATTTATACAGGGTAGTCCGATTACAGGGACGATCCACCACGAGCCACCTGACTCTTTTCATGAGTTAGGTGTATGAGCATATCACTCAGTATGGGAGAGGTGTAGAGGTAGAGGATCCCGGGGCTATCTCGGGGCAAATGAGGTGGACGGGGATGACAGTTCTTAAAGCACCTCACCAGCTAGTGGCCTCCTTGACCATTGCAGACATGGAGGCCACTCCTTATCAAGCCATGGCAGGGGTATGGGGAGAGGAGACCGTTACCTTTATTGCCTATCAGACCACCAGCCAGTTGATAGATAGGGCGGGGAAGCTAGAGATCCACCCCTTTGATAGAGTACCGCAGCAGTTCAGCCTCCCATATAGCAACATGCTTCCTCCGGCGGTGCCAGTGTATAGATCTATCCGCGAGGCTCGGGAGGTCCTAGAGGCCGGGGTTGGACTATTGTTACTCCTAGTATTCCTATTACGGCTAGGAGGGTAGTACATGCAAGAGGGAGAGCGGGTGCTCCTCGGGCTCCCTTACTTCCAGTTGCCTCCCGTCTCGCCCATAGCAGTGATGAGCCCATTGATGTGGACTCCGAGTCTGAGGAGTTCACTAGGGGAGAGATAGAGGAGATGGAGATCGGTGAGATTGGTGGGGGGTTATAGTGATCCCGAGTGGCATGATACCCGGGGGAGATCCTACAGTAGAGAGGGCGGAGCGGAGCGCATAAAGGGTGACTCTGGTCTCAGAGGAGTTACTCTCTTAGGATTTAGGTGGAGATGGTGAGTCTTGCTGAGCCGTCACATTGCCCTGCAGGGCGTGGTAAAGGGACACCAATCAATGGCAAAGATTAGTGGCGGCGCAGATCTCTAGAGATCCTTCTTAGAAGCCTGCGAGATCCGAGTGAGTTGTCACTCTTCTTTTGACATTGGTTCGATTAGAATTATCTTAGTTTGTTATTTCTCTTTTTTTGTTTACTCTTGGTTTTATCTTTTGATCATTTTCTAACTTGTTTCCTCCATTATTTCGGCAATGATCATTGATGAGTGGCGAGACTTGATTCACCCAAGATGCGCCGATACCTTGCTTCTCCCTCAAAGAAGACTCGTGCTAAGCTTTCCGTGGACGTGGGGGAGCCTTCAGCAACCGATAGGCATACTGATGTTTTTGCCTCTGTGCAGCGCACGTGGTAAAGATCATGAATTCTCTTTGTGCTGAGGTAGCTGGATATAGGACGGTCAGCGCTTGATGAGGATGATTCATTCTCATAGTGAGGCAGACACTACGGTCGTGACCACAAGCCCTCAATGCATTCGGAGCACCAGGCGTAGCCAGAGTCCTAGGCGTGGTCACGCACCCTCTGAGGGATCTCATAGGGATTGAGAGACCATTTTTGTAGCATTTTGTCAGATATCTATATGAGTGCTTTTGTACTTTTCGGGCTCATTGAGCATTTTGACCATGCCTAGTGTATGATGGCATTGTATATGAAACTTGATTTGTGTGTGTGTATATATATATATATATGTATGTATCTCTTTTTGGATCTAGACTCTTGGTGCCTAGAACTTTGTGACTCATTTCCACATGTGTACTTAGATGTTTTTAGAATATTTATTTTTCATGTTTTCAGAATGTATGCAATGGATAACAAATGATAGTAAACGAATGTTTTACTTTGTATGTTTTTGTAATGCTGATATGAGATGATACTAACATATGGTAGTGCTAAAACTTTTGAACTCTTTGGGAAACATTTGTAATTTCTTCTTATGTTGGCAAAACGTGATGAATGCATAGTGATAAAGAGATGAACTTGCCCCAATCCCAATTCCACGCAACTAGTAAGATGCGAGGGCTCAACACCAAGAGTTAGGAAGGGCACAAGTTGTATGAGTTTGACTGAATGGAATGATGAGAGACAAACAAACCAGTAATAGAAACCAAATTTGGACCCACACACCTACCCTACTCAGAACTACTACCACGCTTAGGAAGCCACTTACTTTCCAGTTTATCTAGACTTAGATTCATAAATGGCAACTTGGTTGACAAAATCTGGTTTTGAGGATTTGATCTCTTTGGAATTTGGATATTTGTTTTCTCTTAAGAGAGGTAGATTTGTGTTTTTAGCATACCAAGATTTGTTAATTTGTGTGACGGGACCCCCCACACCCTGCCTCATGCCACTAGTAAGAAGCACGGGTTTGTCACCAAAGGCAGGGTATAGGCGAGTAAGGGCACTTCTTTCCTTTCCCAACCTCACACCACCAGTAAGAGATGTGGGCTTATCACCGAAGGTTGATGGGGCAAAGAAGTGTGTAAAATAAAATATTTTGTTTGCTTGGTGTTTTTGATTTCATTTGATTTTGACATTTCTAATCTATGACTTTGGGATATCCTTTCATTCAAAGAGATTTAAGAGGGATAGATGTGACACCAAGAAGCTTCTAGAACAGTTGTAGGCAAGGACAACTTTACCTAGTAGAAAGAAAGAGAAAAGCCAAGTATGCAGGCCTTGGTATGGTTTTCGTCAATACTTGTCTGTCGAACTTGATGAGAAGGTTTGAAAATAGTTGATGATGTTTGAAGAGATGTGATTTGAATGCTTGTGCCAATATTTTTAGAAATTTGTAATAGATTGTTTTAAGAGTAAGCTCCTGGACTACCATTTTTACGAAATGAGTGGACATAATGAAACAAATAAATGACTAATGCAATGTAGGTAGCTATAATGTACAAGTAATGATTTTGATGTTTTATGCATAAAACTATTTAAGATGCAAGGAATTGACAATTTCACTAAATTTCTCACCTTCTAGCGTGCACAAAAGATACGCACCATTTTTGTAGTCCTTCATGACTCGGTATGGGCCCAACCACTTGGGCCGGAACTTCCTTCCTTCGTCGGTTTTCTTATCGATCCGGTTGTCTAGTCTTAGAACTAGATCTCCCTCGTATATTTCTCACTCATAGACCTTTTTGTTATACTGCTGGCACATCTGGTCAGCATAGGCTCTATGTCATTGTTCGGCGTTTAACCTGGCCTCATCAAGGCTTTCCAGTTGAGAGAGGCGTGCCTCCCTGTAAGCTTCTTTGTCCAAAATCCCTTGTAATGAGATACGGAGAATGGGTATTTCAACCTCAAGCGGGAGAATTGTACTTCACTCACTCTGAATACCAGCGAAAGGAGTTGCTCATGTTGGTGTTCTTATTGAGGTTCGATGGGCTCACAAGGCCGAATATAGTTTTAAATGTCAATCTCGCTTGTTCTCCTTGACTGTTTTGATGAGAATATCTTTTAACATTTTGTTTGTCGCTTCCGCCTGCCCATTGGCTTGAGAATAGTAGAGAGAGGTCGTGTGATGGTTTATTTTGAATTTGCTACATAATTCACGGACTTCGTCATTTTTAAAGGACGTCCCATTATCTAGAGATAATGACTTGTGGGACACCATACCTGCAAATGATTTGATTCAGAATGAATTTGGCAATTACCGAACCTGGTATGGTGGTGAGAGGCATGGCCTCCACCCATTTGGTAAAATATTTCGTGGTTGTAATTATAAAATTGTGGCCATCGGTTGATGAGGGAGAGAATTTCCCTATCAAGTCCAACCCCCACGTGGAGAAGGGCCACGGGG
The DNA here is from genome assembly GCA_018340775.1 of Taxus wallichiana var. yunnanensis. Classification (NCBI taxonomy): domain Eukaryota; kingdom Viridiplantae; phylum Streptophyta; class Pinopsida; order Cupressales; family Taxaceae; genus Taxus; species Taxus wallichiana. The sequence goes on from CM031242.1 coordinate 932,645,749, forward strand.
TCACTATTGGTTGCAAGGATTGTCTGGCATGTGAATCTTGTGAGAGAATTCTTGGCAGTTGTGACACTTATGTACAAATTCCACTACATCATGCTCAAGAGTGGGCCAAAAGTAACCCATCGATGTATTTTGTGAGTAGTGGCGTGACCACCGAAGTGGCCTCCACATATCCCATTGTGAGATTCATGAAGAATCTTCTTGGATTCTTCTATGTCGACGCATCTTAGAAGCATGTCGTCGAAGGCTTTACGATAGAGTACCTAGTCTAAAACAACATATTTAGTGGTAATAATGTGTAACCGCCTTCTTTGTTGTGATGTGGCACCTTCTGGGTATGTATGGTCCATGATAAAATTGATGATATCAGTATACCAGGGACATGTAGAAATGGGGGGCCTGGTTTCGACGAAGTATACACACTCATCGGGAAAGTCTAGATTTACCAGCTCGCCTCCATCTAGTGGATTGTCAGCTAACCAGTCTGTAATGATTTGTCCCTTAACGGATTTCTGGTTCACAAATGTTAACTCAAATTCTCCCATTAAGGTTATGAAACGCCCAGCTTTTTAGATAAAGATCCTTGTGTGAGAAATGTTCGTAAATGGTCTGTCTTTACAATGACCCTTGTTTCCTGGTTTAACATGTAATGTCTTAAACATTTTGTTGCAAAAATTATGGCAAGGCATTCTCTCTCTGCCTATGTGTAACATGTTTCATAATCGAGCAACGTTCGGCTAATGAAATAGACCGTGCATTCTCATTTATCATTGTCTTCTTGAGCCAACATGCAAGCTAGTGAGACATGAGTGGCTTGTGAGTATAGGATCAAAGGGCGGTTTGGCTTGGGAGGCATTAGCGTGGGTGGAGACAACAAGAAGCGTTTAACTGCTTTGAAGGCCTCGTTGCATTCTTCAGTCCAATCAATGCTATAATCTTTCTTTAATAGATTGTTGATTGGATGAATGGCAAAACTTAGATCTGGGATGAACCTGCGGATTGCACCAAGTTTCCCAAGAAATGACCTGATTCCAGACTCACCGATGGTGGTATCATTTTGAGAACAGCCCGTATTTTGGCTGGATCAACATCAATCCCTCATGAAGATATAATGTAGCCTAGAAGTTTGCCTCCTATCATGCCAAACACGCACTTCTCTGGATTTAATGTGACGCCATATTCAATTAATCGTGAGAGGATGATACGAGCACTTCCGGATGATCACAACATTTCTTGGCCTTGGCTAACAATCATCCACATATGATTCCACAATTTTATGGATAAGATTGTGGAATATGTAAGTCATTACTGCTAATACGTAGCGTCGGCGTTCTTAAGACCAAATGGCATGACAACATAGCAATATGTTCCCCAGGGAGTTATGAATGTAGTTTTGGCTTGATCCTGTTCAGATATTTTAATCTGATTATACCCTAAGAACCCATCCATGAGGGACAGCAATTCAAATCCAGCTGTTGCATCAACGATAACGTCAATGGATGGTAATGGGAAGTCATCCTTGGGACAAGCTTTGTTAATATCCCGAAAATCTATGCAAATGTGTATCTTCCCATTCTTTTTTAGGACGGGAACGATATTAGATACCCATTGTGAATAGTCAACGGGCTTGATGAATCCCACTTGGAGAAGTTTTATTACTTCTTCTTTTACCATGAGAGCCACTTTTGGCTTCATTGGTCTTGACTTCTGTTTAATTGGTTTCGCATCTGGTTTAGTGACAAGATTATGTACCGCAACTTGTGGTGCAATGCCCATCATTTCTTTATAATTAAATGCGAAAGATTTTTGATGTTCTTTGAGGATTTGGGTGTGTATTTCTATCTCCTCCAGAGTTAACGAGGATCCTAACTTCAAAATCTTTGGTTCTTCCTCCATTCCAATGTTTATGTCAATGGTTTCTTCTATTAAAGAAGCGTTACCTTCTTCAAATTCAGTAAAATGGAGGTAGCTCCAAGCTTTCTTCGTCTTCTATTTTGTAGATATCGAGATCCTTCTGTGGAGGAGACTCTACCATGGGATTTCCAAAATAGGAAGAGGAATGAGGTATTAGGGAAAGATCAACTATACGGTGAGCAAGGTGTAGCTCCACATAGGCGTTTAGATATTCAAGAGTGATTCTATCATCGTCAAAGTGATCCATGATAGAAAAATCATCCTCAGCTTCTCCATGAGTCAAGAGTGAGTTTGTTGGTATTTTACGCACTAATGGTTCGGTACAAAGTGATACCGTGAAATTTGTATCCTCCAACTCACGCTTGGGTTGAAACAGAAGCCGAGGTTGCTGAGTCGAGTCTGCGAGAAGGTTCTGCTCTCGTGGGATTGCTTCAATTGATATGAAGTTGAATCCCTTGCTTAGATCTAACACCACTGTTTTGTATAGTTGTAGATGTTCATCCCTAGTTTAATATACCTCGGAGACTTGGTTTACAACTAGTTGCGAGTCTCCTAGCACTCTAATGTTATCGACACCCATTCTTTTGGCTAGGATGAGGCCAAGGAGGAGAGCTTCGTACTCACCCCATTGTTTGTACATTCAAAGTTTAATTTAAAGGAGAAAGGTAGGATCTTTCCCTCAGGTGAAGTAAAGATCACTCCCGCCCCAGCTCCAAAGTGACATCTAGCTCCATCGAAGTGGAGAGTCCAATGCTTGCTTTGAAAAATGGATGTTGGGATATATGTCGTGTCTACTTCCTTTGCTTCAGATTACTTCTACCATAAAAATTTCATCTAATGGAAGAGAAGCGATTCCCGTGGTGTGCCCCATACCCATAGAATTAAATGGTAGGAGAATTGGTAAGTCCTTTTCTAGCAACTCAACAATTTTTGTGGTAGTCCCTAGTGACACTATTTTTATAACATTGGTCTCATTTTTGAGTACTGGAATGTCCTCGGCTGGATTTTTAATTTCCAACTCAGTGGTGGGTATCAGCTTTTCTTTTGGTTGTGAATTAGTTGGTTTGACAAGATAATTTTTGGGAGTTTAAACTCGGAGTGAACACCTGGTCTTTTCTTCAAATCAGCTAGATGTATATCGAAGGGTTTTGGGTCACCTTGTGCCATGAATATTTTCCCTAAGTGTAGAAATCTTATTTCTTGGAATAGCGTGGAAGGGATTGCCTTCATGCGGTGTATCCATGGCCAACCAAGGATCATATTATAATTGGTTTCCCAATTTATAATAGAAAACTTCGGTGAGGACCGTCTTGGGTCCTAAAGTGACCGTAAAACTATGGTTTCGATCGAAGTGGCTTTGAGGCTATCATAACCTCTTAGCGTATTTCGCGTCGTGGAACAGTTTGTCTCTCCATATCCTAACTTTTGAAGAAAAGTGAAGGGAACTATATTAACTACTTTGCCCCATGGTCAACCATTGCACGTTTAACATAATTATCAGACCCAAACTTGTAAATGTAAAGTCGGGTCACCTCTTCGTGTAATTTCAGCATCTATTGGCATTTTTCTTATATCGAATATAAATTAATCAGATCCCTATCTGGTGCTGCCCAGAGGATAAACGTCAAAGTCCACATGGTTTACTTGCGTTTTTGGAGGAGTGATGTTGATTAAATGGCCAAGGCCTAACGCTTCTAAGAGGGAAGCTCTGTGGGCGGGAGAGTTCTTTAACAAATCCAAAAAGGAGATGTGAGAGAAGGTTTTGGTCAAATCATTAATTAAATCATAGGCACCTATGGGTTTTACCAACATTTTTTGACTATTGTTTAGCTCCAATGGATAACTTGGAGTAGGTTGGGATGAATAATCCCGTGTTCTTGTTATGGTTTCTACGGGTAGCTCGGTGTCTAACTCCACTAAACCAACTATCTTAGTTTGAGGTCGAGTTCCTAATTGGGGTGTGACTGGTGGATTTAATGAAGTTGAAGCTTCATGATCATTGTTTCCTGTCATGACACCCTTGTTTGTTCCATTAGGATCTAACCTTGTTATTAGAATGGTTTGGGAGTGGATCATTAAAGATTTTGAGGGGTGCATTTTGAGGGGAAACGCCCCTGCATAAGCATTTGGCGTGGGTACTACAAAATTTGCTAAAAACATATCTATAAAGAGTTTCTTTTGATCTTTTGGCAAGCGCTGCATGAATTTATTGTATTCACGACAAGTCCTAGTATTGTGGCCTTGAATCTTGTGGAAGCCACAATATAGATTGAGATTATAATTTTGAGACTATTGATTTAAAACCTGTTGTGGCCCAAAATTCTGATAAGGTTTTTGGTTGTTAGAGTTAAAATTTTGAGGTTGTTGCCTTTGGTTTTGACTCTGATATCCAAATGGTTTCGATTTGGACTTTGTGTTTGGATTTGTCGATGTTGCCATGGTCGACGATTAAAATCCACCGCGTTGATTGTTGGAGTAAAATTGTTATTTCGTTAATTATTAATAGGTGGTGAAATGTTTACAATGTTTTCCCTTTTAACTTGGTCAGTTACTCCATCTGTTATAACTCTGTGGTTCTTGTTAAGGATTTTAGGTCCTTGATTTACGTTCCCTATATTAGAATAGGCCGCGGTGTTTTGATTGGGAGTGGTTAATTTCCCATTTTTCCCATATGTCTTATGACCACTATCTATCGTTGCTTGGTCGATTCGAGAGCACTCTCGAGTACTTCATCGTAAGTTCTTAGTGGGAACTTCTGGACTTCTTCCTTTATCTCTCTATTGAGAGAATTAAGGAATAAATCACATAGTTCCATTTGATCCATGTTTGGAGCACTTGCTGATGAGTAGAGAACCATACGCCATCTTTGAATAAAATGAGCAAAGTGGACTCATTATGTTCTTGTTTGATATGCAAGAACTCCCTGATTCCCGTTCTTAACAATTTGTTCATGTCGAAAGCTTTGATGAATTCTGACATGAGTTGTTTAAATGAGTGTATCGAGGCTTCAGGTATTCTGTAATACCAATCAAGGGCAATACCTTCTAAGGTCTTAGGGAATATTTTAGCGACAACCCCGTCCCAAGGGAGTAACTCCCATATGGTTGTGGCATAGGCCTTAATGTGTGCGTTTGGGTCCCCTTCCCCTTTGTATTTGGGTAAATCGGGAAGAGGTCTTGGAAGCATAACACTTCATATGGTGAAGTCTAGGGGTTCTTTTAAATATTCCAAATAAGTCCCTACTACGTAGGCCTCAACCATCGACGGGGCTTGCTAAGGGGGTTGAGGTGGAATGGGTTGTTGATATGGCATAGCATATGTGTTTGTAGGAACATAAGGGAATCCTTGTGGTTGAACAAACATCCCGGAGAAGAGAACATGTCTCCTTGTGGTGACTTTGAATAAATGTTTAAGTAAGGAGGAGCATTGTTTTGGTATGGGTTGTTTGGTGCCAAGTCGGGAGGTGTCATGTTTCCAACTGGAAGCGTTTGAAAACGCGGTCCTAGTTGGTGTTTGTTGTGGGTAACTATAAGGATTTTGAGGAGGTACGCCTAACGTTCTGTTCATGTAAGGAGGTCGACTGACCGGGACGATGCGAGGGTTGGGGACTCCTACTTGCCCAAAATGTGAATTTGGGTTTGCTTGAGCAAGTTCCAGCCCTCTAACCTTCTCAACTAAGGCTGAAATGACCTCCATTGGTGAAGACGCAGTGCTTTGTCTCGGGGTATTTGTTGTATGCTTAAGGTTGTAAAGAAGTGTGATACCCTGCTATGAATTGATCATTACCCCATTAGGCTTCACCGAGGTATTTCCCATAGGTGGAGGAATGGAGGTGTTCTCCTGAATAGGGTATCGGACTATATTTGTAAACTCCCTATAGTTGGATACATATTTTGAAGTGTTGTTCGCTTTTAGCGAAGTGTGTTAAGTACTCCTCATCCAAAAAGGGGAGTGGGTTTGATTATTTACTAATTTGTGGTCTGAACAAGACACGAGGAGATAAAGCAGATTCCCTAGTAAACGTCATATTGTTAGAGCCTGATGGCTCTGGCCGTTGTGTGTTGTGCGATTTTATCGAACTCCTCAATTCGGAATGAAGAACTTGAGCTAGTTCTTTGAGGGGAGTTTGTGATGACAAGTAGTTACTCAAATAGTTATCACCCCATGCGAAAGTGAGGGGCGATGGTTGTCTATTTGTTTGACTATAGTTTACTTCGAGACCTGAGAGAGGTCTGCCATATGCATCATATCCCGACATATTTGGGGGGTATATGAATACCTGCAGAATAATGGGAAAGAGCAAAAGTGGATGGAAGAAATGAAAGCGAGAAGAGGAATATTAGTTTGTTCACGTCGGGTTCACCAATTTTATACGATGGAAAAGTGACATGCAAGTATGGGAATCTACAAGTACCTCTTCCTCGTACCTGACCTCTCGAGGTAGTGTTGAGACAAATCTGAATGAATGTTGAATGCGAATAGATACAGACAAGCTAATCGAGTAATCTTATATCCTCAATAAACAATAATGGAATATGCGAATCTAAGGAAAAGAAGGCCCTCCTAACCTGAATTGGTGTAATGGTTCGTTTGGATATAATGGCTACTCAGAGGCTCCAATCAATGTCGAGCTCTACCGAGATCCTGTTTCTTGGTTGTTGGATATGTGGGAAGTGACTTGTGGGAGCTTCGTATATATCTCTAGACAAGGTCATAAAATGGTGATGGGTGATTTAGTGGGTTCGCAATTAACTATGGGTGGTTTTTTGGTCTAGCCCAGAAAATATTAGATTGATTAGCTTCTATGTTTAATACGGAAAATTGTACTATAATATCTGGCGGGAGTGGTGAGGATCTAAATACCAATGTTCGTAAGCCGGTGTCAATACTTAACTGATTTGTAGGTCCGTTGGGTTGTGGGACTTGGGGATCACAACCGTGAGTTCGTGGTTGTTGTGGACCTATTATGGTCATGTGAAGAATCAATCCCTTCTCCTAACTATCCAGTAATTGTATGTATTTTTAGCCTCTATGTTTAGAACTAGAAGTTGTATGATTTTCTCGGAATACCTAACAGGTGTTCTAGCAACTTGAATACGTAAGCTAGTGTCTATGTCGACGAGGAGGTCTCCCGCATTAGGTTATGGAACCAAAGGATTGCAACCAAATGTTTGCTCTCATTTGAATCCTTGCACAGTCATTCAGATGTTTTATCAAGGCAATCTATAGTTTGGATGGTTTGACCAGAATGTGTAAGCTTTGTCGTCTTCGATGTTTAATCCTCTTAGTTGCTCACTAATTGCTTGTAAGTTTGTTGTTGCTCGAAAGACCTGTATCCTAAGGTCTTGATCTATATCAGCTAATGTCGTGGGTAGATTTGGTTGAGGCACTATGGGTTCAAATATATACTCTCTAGGCTCTCTAGGTCCCGTGATTGTCATACAAAATGATTCAACTTTTAACTAACTTTAATAAACTGATTATGAAAGGAGTATTTACACTATGCAAGCATTCTTCTATTTTTGTATTTTTCAATGACGTATTTCAATGAAATTAAAGAGCAACTACTCTAGTATATTTATAAAATGGACAACTAATCTAGAAACAAAATAAAAACAAGCAAAGTAGCCTGGTATGGCTATTTGCCTGTGCAGTTGTGATTTTATCCTAAATATCTAAGCAACTAAATATATTAAATTGAAAGGCTCTTGATCCTACCTCAGAAGTGAGGAATGAATCACAGTTTCTCAGAAACTATCAATCCCCACAGCTTCCCCGGTGATATCGAGAGTGAACTTTTAACTGAAATGAAATAATTCACTACTCTATTTGATATGTTGTAACTAGAACTTTGATAGCTCAAACTTGAAATTTACAAAACAGTGGTAAATCCAATTGTGTGTGATTTCATTTCCTCAGTGTGATCTCCTCGTACCTTCATGTCCTCTTGAATCCAGAAAATGTGTATATGATAGTATCAACAGAAGATAATTGTAACGACCCATAATTTCACACACAAACAACACAGTGAAAGACAGGATAAATTTTTTTGACTTGCTTCGACACATAACACGACACAACATGTCGTCACAAAGTTACAACTAACTCTGGGAACCACTTATTATGAGGATGACCACAAGGTCAACACGGAAACGTTCACACCCAAAAGGATAATACACTTCTTTCTTCTTCTTTTTTGACAGAACAATATAGAAGTCCAACCACATGACACTCTCATAGCTAGGGCAAGCCACAGTAAGAAATGATTGAAGGTTGTTTATTTTGATAAAACACCCTTTTACTCATGACTTATGTTTTCAGAGAGATTCAATATATGATTCACACAAATTCATCTTACCAACTGAGTTATTTTCTTATACACTGTAGAGTAGTTCACTTAAAGTCTTCTCCTTTATGACAATTAATTGCTTAATTCCATTATTTAATAAGGGAGATAATTTAATTCCCCAAGGCCATCTATCCATACTTACGTCACTAAAAATTCGCTCAAAACCTTGTTACCACATGGATTTGTGATCAACATAATTAAGAGGAAATTACAAAGTACCTTGGGAAAAGTTAAGAGAAGGAGGTCAAGTTGAATTCCTCCTTAAGACGTCATTAGATTATTACCAAGATTTTAATAGGAGCTGGAGGTTTTATCCATAATTATTAACGATTTTACTTAGGCTTCCCTGAAAGAGCTTTACAAAAGGAGATTATTTACTTTCTAAAAGGTTGAGAGATAAATTGAGTGGTTTCTAAATTTTCTTCTCCTACTTGCTAAATCTTATTATCTTCCAAAAACTAACCATTGTTTTCCCTTAAGCTTGTTTAAGAGTTCACCCAAAAGGGGTAGTGTTCACTAGTTTAGCTAGGGATATCAAATTTTAAAATTTTACTTTACAAGGATAGTTTCACCTTTGATTATTTCAGGAATCTATTGTTCTCAAGTAAGTCATCTCTACATTAATTTATCTGAATATATATATATTTAGTTAACTTCTATAAGGGTTAACCACTCCATTTAATTTTACTTATATCACATCATTACAAGGTGTCAGAGAGTTTTGACTTAACACTTTATTCTCAAAATCAAGGTTTTACAATACTTATGCCAATGTAATGATTGAATATCATTTCTCACCAAGGTAAGTTACTAGTCTAACAACAAAAGGGAAAGAACACTTCACCACGTAGTTTTCCGAACATACCAAGACAAGAGATCTTCTAAACTCCTTGCAAGAAAAGTTACAAAATTTACAACGCATTGAACTTTCTACAAAGAACTTCATAATTTGAACTGATGAAACTTTTACACTCTTTTCCTTTAATCTACTCGCATAATCCATCTGCACAAATATTTACTAGAGTCAGTTCACTAGAACTGAGCATGATAAGATATAAACCTCACCTAATAATTTATGCCATCTAGCATTTAAATAAATGAAAGTTTGCAATACTCCTTATCAATAAATTTCTAACATACATTTAAAACTTAACTGCACATCTCATGATAATACATTTCATACTCATTAATGTTCACTTCCTTAAGATCTGCTTACATAAGAACACAATTCCAAGTGACTAGATATACAACCTTAACCATGCAATCAATCATACTTAAATTACGAAATAATAATAACGCTCACCTAATACCCTCGACCTACTTCACATATATAAGTATCCAACAATATTATCTTTCAATTAAATAAAAGCACCAACGACATTAAGTTTATATAATAAATACAAGTATCAATCTTATATTATTCATCGATATTACCCAAGTATCAAACCTTCATAGATAATCAGTGATATGTAAGTATAATTTGGATATTTATCTCACAATTTTAAGAATATACTTATGTTAACAAAGATTCCACCAATCCACAAGTTCATATATTATTTAGGTATCCTTTTGGTTGCTTATTCCATGTCTTTATATGTTTCTATTAGTATAAGGGTCCAACTCATTGGAATGAGTTACGATCAACAATATTGTCATATTTTGCTAATATGTCAAAGATACATTTGACTAACTAAGATATGTAAGCGCGGTCCAAGCCACTATAAATACAAGTATCAACATTATCTCAACTCCCAATTGAGATGCAAGTATCAATTTTTAGCTAACATAATAATCATCGTAAATGCCAGAAAATATTCCACTCGTTAACCAAGTATTGAAATAACATATTTATCCTTACCGGTTACCTGATAACATAATATACCCTATTATATAATTCAACCTCCACTTGCATACCCCAATTTATGGGTATTAATTATTGTTCTATAAAATGAAGTTAAATAATTTCAGGTGGACTTATATCCTTACTGTCATACATGGTAAGCACAGTTCCATTATGGTAGCTATCACCTTTACTTAAGGCTATGCATGACTCCATTTTAGGGTAGTTATCTTAACTTCCCTATTCATCTGTCTTCCTACCAAAAGTCTTTCGACAAGCTTCAAGGTCAAAGTATGAGATAAATTTATAATTTCATATTTCAAGCATTGCCTGAATTCATATGCATGAGGACATCACATATTAATCAAACTTGAAGAATGTCGTCATTCATGAGAGTTCGATGTATCCAATATTACTTTAACCGATTCAAAGATCCAAGTAGTGCCTCAAAATTAAGCCAAAGAATTATCCACACAGGATAATGACTTGCGTGCATAACATATTCGTAAAGGTCATAGAAAACCCATTAACGCATGCTTCAGGAGGGTTCCAATCTAATAATAAGCTCATAGTAATAGTAATAGCAGAGGGCCTGGTGAGGGGTTTTCAATAATCCCCAAGGTAAATGATAATCGAATGACTCAGATGGAGCTATCTAGAAAGACCAATTAAACTAGTATGACTCTTCCCAAATAGAAGCCCCCAATCCTAATGGGAGTTTATATTATTATAAATCCACAGTAAAATCCAAATACAGTCATATCGGAAATTCCCTTTTTCAAGCCATGTTCTACATAATATAAACAATACAAGAAAAATTATAAACCTCATTCACGCTCCATAATATTTTCTACAGAAACCATCATTCAAAGGAAGAATCAAGGCAAAAAGATAAACCAACATTATAAGATCAGTAGGCAAGAATCGATGTAGAGATTTCTTCTACTCAAATAGTAAATAAGATAAACTGTAAAGGAGGGGAGAGATCAGTTCATGCAATTATGATTAAAAGTCATTTGAAACCCATCTCTTTCTGGGCATCTCTTTCAAGAAAGAGTCAATATATGTAAATGCATGTTATATAATATCCAGAGTCCAAACGCTATTTATTTAGTAAAACAAAAACACATCAACATTCCAAAAGAAACCCACATCTACAGCAATCGAACAAAATTGCAAAGATTGATTTACCCAAATACTAAAGGGGATAAATCATTAAGAGAGAGGGTTAGTCTTATCATGCCTGTTTGGGGCTTCCTCAATGCAGCCACGTCGAACCAAGGCTCCAGCAGCTACAACACATTCCAAAAACATTCATTTTCCTCAGCACGTAGATCTCTCATGCAAGCTTCATGGCAGCGCCTGGTACAGTCAGGGAGAGGGCGGCCAGGGCAGGAGATCAAACCCACGAACAACAAAAGCCAGGAGCACACCCAGACTCCACAATCTAGCCAACATCCTCCCAGCCCGTGTCCAAAGGGGCATTAGTGCAGAACATGAAAGCATACCAAAGCACAAAAAGGGGAAACTTGGATTCGCACCAGGTGTGGAGCCACCCATGAGGCATGCAACTGTTTGCCAAAGGCCGCAAAAAAGGGATTTCCATGATTGCAGGGTACGCACAGGAAGGATCAGTAAAAAAATAAAGTCTTTGTTTTCATTGTATGTAACTACTTGGTGTCTAACCTGCTCCCTTCACATAGCAATCATGCAGACAGCCAACACCCACGAATGGCTTGAGCAAGCAGCAAGGCAATTTGTGCTTCATGAATATTCTGATATGAAACAGATCCACGCCTATGAGATTCTCTTCCATGAGTTACATCGTAAAACAAGTAAGGTCTCAATAGAGAATCTTTGCAATAAACTTCATCAGGTCTCCTGGTAACACTCTCACTGTCACATAGTCGATTTTGATAAAAAAATACCTTGAAGGAGAATCCCGAATTTGAGGATGCATTCGATACTGAACAGATAACAACATAGTTGGACAACCCGCTTGTTGGAAGTGCTCAGAAAAGGTTTCTACTATACTGCAACATGCTGCTGCCTGGCTAAATTATCACAGCTGCAGCGCTGCTGTGGATCCCTGACAAGAACACACCTCGCAGCACCCAACGAAAGTGGAGGTAACACGCCTGCTTCACTAGCTTGAAGCTTCATCTAAAACCACGTGCACAGGGTAAGAACTCAGACCAAAAGTCCCAGATAAAAAGAATATTGCGGCCAGGAGAAAACAACGCACACACGCAGCAAGGAGAAGAAATCAGAGAAGAAAGAATAAATCCAACCCAACCAGGTATGCGGCGAGCAGGTAAGAAGGAGTACAAAAAGTCCTGCGCAATCACCAACCATCCACGCAGCTAACAACAAGAAAATCTGGGAAAGATTTGCTAAAACAACTAAAATTAAAGTATGCGGCCCACTACCAAAAAGGGAAGAGATATTTCTTACCCACAACACGTGGGATAAACCAAGCAGAAATGAAATAATTAAAGAAGTAGGTGGCCTTCATTCCCACAAAACGTGCCCAACACTCATCCACCCATACGCATTGAATAAAAGAATCAAAATGAGATCAAGGTGAAGAAAATCAGGACTCCACCGACTCCCATCTCCCTCACGCAAGGTAGAAACATAATGGCCATTACGGTCTGCAGGTTGGTGGTTGGGAGGAGTCCAAATGCCATTTAAAAACCCCCAACAAAAGCCTCCCCCTCCAATCTCACGCAAACATCATAGCTTAGATTTGAAGAAGTTAGTTTAGGTGGAAGACGAACCTCCCTTTATTTCTATTATTTATTTATTTTATTTTATTTTCTAACACAAAAAGGTTCCACAGCTAGGTATCTTTTAATAATTACATCTAAAAGTAACTTGTAAATATTTTAATATTCCAATAGAACTCTTTTTAACAAATGACATTAAGCATTCTATAGATCGAAGGCACGACAGACGAAAGAAGAAGAAAGGGTGCTAAAAAAATAACTTCGCAAACAGGGTAAAAGTCACCTAACGATAGAAAAGGGAGCTCAATTCAGCATTCAATGACACGCAATAGGACAAGGACGTAACAACGAAAGTCGATGCCGAACAGGGCATTACAATAACATTCGAACAATGACAACTTTGGATATAGACTGGATACAATGTGAGTAGGATAGGGATAACGCAAGTGGACGAGCTTGACTATGCAATTCATAAATGGGATTTATTGCGGGAATACAACACAAGTGTACTAAGATTTTTAGAAACTATATTTGTGACAAAACAAAACCTGCAACTTTAATGGATTCTAGTCTAGAAATGAAGCTATTCTATGCTAAACTGATTGTATGGAGCAAGCAATGGAACAAGACTGAAACAAGAAGATTATATGACCTCTAAAAGACCAACAATGGAAGCAAAACATGAAATTGATAGAATTCTAAGCAAGAAATTGAAAGACTGAATAAGAGAATTGAGAAGATGAGGGGCCATTTGCTTGAAAACAAGCTGGCTATTTATAACCAATGCATTTACCAGAGGGTAACTCCCATTTGATCTCTTTTACTATAAATAAAGGAAAAACACTATTCCTAGGGACCAAAAACATTAATGCAAGCCAAAGTTGTTGAAGAAAGCATGTAAAACTCAAGATTTACGTTTGACGCGATCGTCGGAGGAATCTGGAAAATGCGAACAAAATCACCGCCTATGCGGAGCGGTGGTTACGGGACCACCGCCTGTCTGGTGGCAATCACGGGACCGCCACCCAGCGGGGTGGCGGTTCCATCACTGAAGACAAAAATGCAAGAAGAAAGGGGGATAAGGAAAACAAAGCATGCGGAGGTGAACGAGGCATGTGGGATACAAGCGTATACTTGCAAGCCTTTATGGATTCCTAACACCTTATAAGGAGACTCCGTATCATCATTGGGGCACGTGTAACATCGTTTCGGTGGTGTAGTACCCTACAATTTCGGTATATACAAGAACCATTGAGATGAACTTACGAGTTGTTCATGAGCTCTCACCAAATGTAAACATTGTTTAAAAAAGGTGCAGAGGGGTTCATGGTACAACTATTTTCATTGGAAGCACATTAGTCAAATGTATTTATACCATCAAATATGCAAGCAAGTATAGATGAGCACTCAGTTGTGTTTGGAGATATGCTAAAAGGTTTACCTACAAAAAAAACCATGATGTGCCATCCAACTAGTACCAGAGATCTAACCACCCAACATCAAACCTTATAGATACCCCTATGTGTAAAAGATTGAGATTAAGAAGATATTACAATAGATGTTATAAGTAGGAATTATTTTTCATAGTCGGAGTGCTTACTCTTCTCCTTAGTGATGGTGCAAAAAAAAGATGACAATTGGCGCGTGTATCCCGATTGAGGGAACTCAATAAGTACACAACAAAGGTAAGTTTCCTATTCCTATAATTGATGATTAGTTGGATGAGTTTCATGGTACTGTAGACATTAAATCATGCACTTGGGTACATTTCTAGGTCATAAAAGCATACTAGCATTCATATGATTCATAAGCAAGAAAACTAGTAATTGTGACTATCTTTGGCCTCTTTTCTTTGTTTCTTATTTTCTATTCACTTGCACACCCTACAACCCAGTCTTGATTTTACTTGTTTTAACTTTTATGGCTCCAGGACAACGGATAGCAGTGACCTGGTACTCTTGTCCCCTCTCGGCGCCCCGACCCTTTTCACCTTACTCACTTATTTTGGGTATCTTTTATCTTTTGGGCATCTTTTTCACTTATGGGTCGGCCTTCCAGTTGTCAATTACAAAATTCAAACAAGGGAATCATATAAATACATAGTTATTTGTTCAAAATAAAGGACCAAGCACTAAACATTACTATCATCACCTAAGTTTTCATCCAAAAGGCACCTAAAGCACTCTAAAACATCCATCTAGAATCCATTCAAGGGACAAGGGAATGCACACTCTGCATACACAACATAGGAAGGGAAGTTCACTCTATTCCATCCACACATTCTACTATGTTGCTACATTCTAGCTATAACCCGTTATTAAGTGAACTTGCACAAGGGCATCATTTATACACACACTCACAAGAACTACATGGAGTATGAGATGTACTGCAATGCTCGATTGTAAGTTCACTCTCGGGGTGACCGATGAGATCAGTCCAAATCCTCATTCTACATCTTTATTTTTAGGTTTGATGTGGTTTGTGGGCTTGTGTAGATGAATATTTGTCTTAGAGGTTACATGTACACTCGGTGATCATTGTGTGACTATCAGGTGATCAATAGGGAACAACTGGAACACTTTTACAACATAATATAAATCATATCCTAAGCTCTTATGCAATCACCAATGCTTAGAAATGGTCTCCAACACCCCATATGCCCTTGCCCTGTCTCGGGCACTCGTGTCCAACCTCACCTATGCATTTTAGAATTTATAGTGAGTAGTAATGACACTCTTCCCAGTATGTTCATCACTTTTATCTACCCATATCATTTCTAGATTATGCGAAATTCTTTGCTTAGGGTTTCATATTTTACATCTTAGTTTGCTTATGTCATTTCTGTATTTCAACATTTATACATCATTTGGTTCAATAGTGACTCTGCAATATTTAGATTTAATTCAAATTAAATTAAATCATTTGGTGAACCCCACTCATGATCAGTCATTTGGATCCTTATTTTATCAGTTTCTCTTTCATGGCTCCTAAGGTTCCTCAAGTCTCCTTGAATCAATTGCTTCAAATGCACCCATCTTGCAAATATGTTCTCCAAAAACCCTAGACACTATGTATCTCCCTCGCAGATACACCACCTGCTCAAGTAAGTGTTATTTTCGATCGTCTATCTGATGACTCTATCGCTCCTAATCCTCCATCCAATCAACCCATATTAGAGTCCATTCAAGCTTTACATTGTTTATTTCAAGACAAAATTCAAGCTATGGAAACAATGATTACATCTCTTAAATCTAAAATCCAACATCTCAAGGATGCTTCTCAAGCCCATGCTAGTTCTCTTTCTACATCTCATTCTACTTATATGTCTTCTACATGTGCTCATATCAATGAACCCTAAGTCTTACCACTACCAACACCTCTCAAGTTTGATCTCAATGCTAAGCAACATGATATTCTTCCTCAACTCCTCACTCATCAATTGATCAACTTGCCAACTACTCATTGTTATCCTCCTTATTAGCTTGCCAAGTACATAGGTCTTCCATTTTGTAATTATCACATAATTAATGGACATAATGACAATGATTGTTATGCTCTCAAATGACAAATTGGCCACCTTAAGCATCATGGTTTCATTTCATTTTCTACACAAAATGTTGTTACATGCTCATATCCAATTGTTAAATCTCACTGGGCTCCTAAATATGATTCATCCATGTCTAATGAGCATCATTCTATAGTCACTCATGTTCCTTCTTTGGTAAGTCAAGAGTCACCTAAGCAACCTCCTCTCAAAATTAGTCCATCACCTCCTCCTCTTAAGTCTTCTACAGCGTTACCAACTCCACCTAAGCAACCTCCTCTAAAAATCAGTACATCTCCCCTCCTCTCAATTCCTCTACAACATTACCAATTCCAAATAAGCTACCACCATTCAAGATCCCTCCCCACCCTATTCCACTTCCGCATCCAATTCTCTTTGTCAAACAAGATAATCCTTACATTGATGGCCAAGACACATTTCAAACTCCACCACCATGTCATGATCCTTCTCACATCGTCACATAGCTCTCCATCATTGGCACACTTGGGGGCATTACAATTCCCCCTGTCTAGCACTATCAATTGTCTTTAGCATCTACTATCACACTTAACGCTTTGTACTTCATGACTCATTTTTATACGCACTTTCAAATGCTTTGATATATGCATTGTATCGTCATTACCATATGACGCACTCTAGTTCCATGGTTCATACTCGACTACTGAGGGTCTAAATTTTAAATGAACCTCACATCATTCACTCTTTATGCTTTATTCCTCATGATCTATATTTCTAGCGCACATTTTCAAACCATTTCCCTATGACACGCTCTAGTTCCATGGTTCATACTCGATTGTTGAGGGTATAAATCTGAAATGAACCTCACATCATTCACTTTTTACTCTATGTGCTTCATGATCTATCTTTATAGCACATGAGTTTTCAAACCATTTCCCTATGACACACTCTAGTTCCATGGTTCATACTCAACTGATAAGGGTATAAATTTGAAATGAACCTCACCAAATTCACTCATTCACTTTTCACACTCTATGTTTCATGCTCTATCTTTCTAGCACACATTTTTAAAACCATTTCCCGATGACGCACTCTTGTTCTATGGTTCATTCTTAATTGTTGAGGGGTATTTTATAAATGAACCTCATCTCATACACATTTGTTGGGGGCATGTTGTTCCTATCCATCTTCACACATTGCATACCATTCCATACCACTCATACATTGCATATTGCATATCTTCATAACACTTATTCTTGCTTGCTTATGCTACTTACATGATGCACTTTTCTTATTATGTTAATCAAATAGTCAATATGTCATTAATTTTATATATACACACATATGTGTTCACTTATCTTTTTTGGGTGAATGCAAGTCTCCTACAAATTTTCACACACTTTACGAATGATGTTCGACATTTTATCTTTGTGACAATCCCACCGAGGCTCCCGGGGCATCTACCTTTCCTACTCTCACACATTACAGGTGCTCGTATTTCATTTTATACTACTTCCTATTCTTACTAGAAAATTACTTTCCATTGATACATACATGCCTTGACATAATTTTTATCTTTCTAACATACTAACAGGTGCTTTATATGTAACATTTTCTTTGTAGGACTATATGCCACCATGGTTGTCTAATACACTTTGTTTGACATTATTTGTTATTGTATGCCATTGTTTGCGGGTTATTCCTATGTTTTGTTTGATCATTGTGTGTATGCTTTTGGCCACTTTGGCCCTAATTGTTTGTGACATTGTGAGCGATGTCTCATCTTTGAAACCCACTTTTCACAATCTATCTTGTATGCACACTTGTTTGTTACATTATTTTTCTATGACATGTTTACTACTTTTTCTACTAACACATGTATTTAGCCACTTTGTTTGCATATGCCTTGGTTTTTACCATGCAAATCCCCTACCCCTACATGTATCAATTTTAGATCAACATCGGTCCTCTCTTTTGGCTGCCACACTCCTCTAGTCATCACATGCACCCCAAACGAGGGGGCATATATTGGTGAACAAATCACCCCATACAACAACTTAGAGCTACAACATAACACATAATGGACACATGTTAGAGTTACAACACTGGTTAAGAATCGGACTTGGGTCGAAATCACAACATAGATATCAAAGACTCGACTCGAGATAAGAGCGCATGAGTGCCTTTTTCCTCCCCAGGTGCTAATGTCATGGGGCCACATACAATCATCTTATCGAGATCAAAACAATTTACGAAGCCTTCAGAGCAGTTCTAGAGTTACAAGCATAATCCTTTAATTACATCATGTATGCAATCTTCTACAATCAATTTCAATCGAACAATCAATACAATTAGAACTAATTCAAGACAACATGAACAAATCTAGGACATACCATCTCGCAATGGTGTTTATCGTGAGATCATGGATGGAGATAACACTGAGACCTCTCTCCAACACTTGATCTTTAGCGTGAGATCACCCAAAAACTTGCACTTGGCGTGAGATCACCCAAAAACTCACTATTGGCATGAGATCGCCCAAAAACTCACTCTACACAACATTTTTAAGGCATGTTTTCTATCCTTTACACTCTTCTCAATCAATTGGACACTTTCCTTTTTACATACTTTCATATACTTTTACATACTTAGCAAAAAAATCATCTACATGACTTTGACTACTTTTTCACTCTTCTTTTGCAGGTTTGTCCTTAATACGCAACAAGAAGTAACCTACAACAAGCAACAACAGTACAAGCAACTCATATGCTTCACCCCTAGGGTCACTTTCTCTTCCTAGTTTCCACACTTCACTTTGCATCATTCCACACTTCACTTGTCCTCTCGGAACACATTTCGACACACGCTTTCCAGATCATAAGGTACACATGTCTTATCTAAATTATGTTATTGAGTGTTCACTCAACAACATAAAGTGGGGAAAATGTAGACATTAAATCATGCACTTGGGTACATTTCTAGGTCCTAAAAGCATATTAGCATTCATATGATTCCTAAACAAGAAAACTAGTAATTGACAACTATCTTTGGCCTCTTTTCTTTGTTTCTTATTTTATATTTGGTCTTACACACCTTAAATCCCACCGAGATTTTACTTGGTTTATCGTTTATGGCTCTAGACACTAGCACACAACCAAGACAACACCACTCAAGTGTTCATGCCCCCTCTAGGTGCCTCCCGACCCTTTTTCACCATACTCGCTTTTTGGGTCTCTTTTATCTTTTGGGCATTTTTTTCACTTATGGGTCGGCCTTCCAATTGTCAATTGTGAAATTAAAACAAGGGAATCATATAAGTACATAGTTATTTGTTCAAAATAAAGGACCAAGCACTAAGCATTACTATTACCACCTAAAATTGCATCTAAAAGGCTTCTAAAGCACTCTAAAGCATCTAATTAAGGGACAAGAGACTACACACTCTGCATACACAACATAGGAAGGGGAAGCTCACTCTATTCAATCCATACATTATACTACATTGTTACATTCTAGATATAACCCAATATCAAGTGCACTTGCACAAGGGCATCCTAGGGCGTCATTTCTACACATACTCACAAGAACTACATGGAGTCTAAGATGTAGTGCAATGCTCAGTCATAAGTTCACTCTTGGGGTAGCGTGGGAGTCAGTCTAACTCCCATTCTACATGTTTTTAAGGTTTGATGTGGTTTGTGGGCTTATGCAGGTGAATATTTGTCTTTCCAGATTATAGGTACCCTCGGGGATCATTGTGTGACTATCATGATCATAGGGAACAACTACGACACTTTTACGACACAAAAAAATCAGATCCCGAGCTCATGTGCAATCACAAACACCCATAAGTGATCTCCAGTGACCCAAGCACCCTTGCCTTGTCTCGACGCTCATGTCCGACCTCACCCATGTATTTCGAATTTACGAAGGTTGCATAGTAAAGGCACTCTTCCCGCCTATTCATCACTTCTCTATACCCGATCACTTCCGCAGATTGCATGGAAATCAACTAAGTCCTCTCTCCTTCTTCTTTGCTTAGGGTTTCATATTTTACATCTTAGTTTTTTTGTGTCATTTCTGTATTTCAGCATTTATACATCATTTGGTTTAATAGTGACTCTGAAATACTTAGATTTAATTCAAAACAAATTAAATCAAGTCTTCGGTTACTTTACAAAACTTTATCTTCATTCCATATATCATCATATTAGAATCATGGATGAGGATGTTTATAAACAACCTTCTGACACTTGAAGGCCATACTAAATTCTTGGTAATGCCTTTTGGAATCACAAATTCACCCTCTACATTTCAAAGTTTGATGAATTCTATCTGTAATCTATTTATGCGAAAGTTTGTTTTATTGTTCTTTAATGATATATTAAACTATAGTAAAACATGGGAGGAACACTTGCATCATGTAAATAAGGTGTTAGAAACTCTTGAACAACATAAAATTTATGCAAAGCCCTCTAAGTGTTATTTGACCAAAATGAGCTCACACTTCATTTTGGGCAACTGGTATCGATTTTCTCTTGAAGTGCTTCTATTTTTAATTCTTTACATTTTTTAAGCACTTGGGAACCTTTGAATCCATAAAAATAACTTGCTTTAATCATATTTGGGTTCTCTTCCTCTAAAAATCCCTTCACTTGGTTGGAAAAATCCCCTTTTCCCAAAAATATGAAGAAATACTTTGAAATTTGCAGTTTTTGCATTTTTCTCGGGCCGGGTAACTTTTACGCAAAGTGCACATTTCACGCCTAGGAACTTTTCTGCAAAGTGCACATTTTGGGCCTAAGAAATTTTCTGTAAAGTGCACATTTTGGGTCTAGGAACTTTTTTGCAAAGTGCACATTTCGGGCCTAGGAACTTTTCTGCAAAGTGCACGTTTCGAAGCCTAGGGAACTTTTTACACAATCACAGTTTTTAATGTGCAATCTTCAGATGCTCATAACTTTTGATCCGAGTTGTGAAATAAGGAAAACTTTGTATCGTCGAAATGTATTGAAGAGTACTACATGAATAATGCATTTATCACCCACATTAAAGTACTTTATTGGTACAAAATTACAAAAAATGAACTCGGGGTCACTTTCAAGTACGAGCTCTACAAAATATTAATGATGCTCATGCTAGGTCTCATGCAAACTTCAAATATAGTTGGTCCTAGGTGGTTGAAGAAGTGATTAGGATATTTAATTTCATATTTCCCCTCTCTTCTCTTCTCTTCTTCTTCTATATATGCAACTCATTTTTATTGTAAGGTAATCTTTCTCCACTTTTGTAAAGGCACCATGCCAAAATGGTGTCCCAAACAAATTTGAGTTGCAGGCCTCAAATTTGGACCTATTCTGGGTGATTCTTTCCTGCTTCTTTCATTGTAATGGACTATGCATCCTTCTAAGGCAATAAAATTCATGTTTTGTGGTTATTCACTACCCTAACTTATTTTTATTGCATTATCTTGCCTCTATATTGCATTGGTGGTATGTTGTGCATATTCAATCTCCTTTTGCAGGTTTCTTTTCTTTTGTACTCTATGTGGAATGAGTGGATTTGTTGGTTTTGGATCTATGGCATACTTGTCTTCCCTCTCCTTAATTTATTTCTCATTTCTCCCTCATGGAGATTGATCCCCTTTTTCTTGGTGTTATCACCTCTCTTTAGCTTAGGATTTCCCTTTCATGCATCTTTCTAACCCTCTCTCTCTCTCTGGTCCCTTAGAATGGTTAGTTTAGGATTAGTTAGTTGCATTTCCTTTCTTAGGAGTAGTTTTAATATTAGGATTAGGTAGAGGAACCAACCTTATCTAAAGGTCCATCTCAAGTAGCAAGTCCCACAACTTGAGAGATGGTCCCATATTAGTAAAAGGTAGGGATATGTAATGTTCAAATCCTAGGGTGTTGCTTTTTTGTGATAACAGGATTTATGACATGCCTGGGACAAACATTGAAAGCTATATATTTCATAGATGTGTATCCTAGCCACCTCGGTTAACAGCTTTTGCACACCCAATGAGATAAGTTTGAAGCACATTACCACTTCATTTCATCAAGTTTTTGTGCTCTTGGTGAAATCTCAGCCTTTGGAGGCATGTTTAAGCATAACTTACGACTCCACTAAGCCAAACAACCCATTTTCTAAGTTGCAGACCTCTAACCCCTTTCCATTCCATCCATTTCCATCCATTTTATTTCCATATCTTTCCATTTCCTTCCATTCATGAAGTTGTGCAATCATGACTTCATTTCCATCATGGAATTCTCACTTACAACAACAAAATCAGTTCACTCCATATCTGCATTTTCAAAATCCACCCCAAATCAACCTTATGATCAAGTCTAGAATCATCATGCATATCCACATGAGCAAAGTGCAAATCATTTTGGTCATTCACCAAGCTATGAAGTTGTTCAAGAGCAAGAGTATGCAAATTTTGGAGGGAATTCTACACCTGGAGATGAAGATTTTGAAGGCAAAATTCAAAGAATGGAGTAGATATTTCAAGATGTCAAGGGAAAACTACAAATCTTGCATGCTAGACAACCTGGTTTTAGGCAGCCCTATCCATGGGGAGATCCTATACCTAGTTGGCTTAGCCCACAACAAAGGCTTGAGGTAATGAGTGAGTCTCTCATTCAAATGGTTGGTTTCATTTCTTCATTGCAAACATTAGAGGCTAATGGATCTAAGGTTAAAGAACCATGTCAATGGGATGTTATTAAGCCTTTTTCATACTAGTCTTGAATGCCTATTCCTTATCAACCACCCACGCCTAAAGATAAAATCCCTAGGTTTTAGCCTGCTGCCCCCATTGAGGATCCTATTTTTCCATCTTCTTACCTTCCATCCCACCTCCAATTCTCTACCCTCTTCCCTTCAAAACCTCCATCTCCTCCACAAGAAGATCCTCCACCTTCCCTTCCACCTAAACAAGTGAAAAAATTAGTTGAAATTCAACCCGCCCCTTCTCTTGCATTCCCAAACCCATTATGGGAAGAGGAAAATTAGAAAAATAGTCAACTAGGACATTAAGAGGAAGATCTAGCAGAGAGCAACTTGTATAAAATCTAAGGAATTGGGCTACCAAGTTCCAATCCACCCAAATGTCATTGATGACTAGGCCTTCAAAAGAGGTTGGAGTTGGAGAAGTGGTGGAAGCTAAGTTTGGAGAAGAACAAGAACAAGAAAAAGAAAATGATGACCAACAATCTCTTTGCTTCGAGTGTAGTGTGCATATTGCACCGTATTCTCGAGTTTGTTGATTCATCGCAGTGTGCAAAGTTAAAAGAGAAGGAAGAATAAAATCAATCCAAGAGAAGAGGAGCACGTGAAGAAGACCAAACCATATTTAGAGACTTTAGATGAGGATCAAATCATTGAAGGCTTCTTGCTTGGGAGTTTGATTTTGTTGATGAACCCGTCAAGGAGGAGAAACTCCCAAGTGAGCAAAGCAAGCTCTAACTAGTTGTAGTGATTCACCAAGGACTCGTTAAATGTTGCAATTAGTCTTGAGTAGTTTCATGTTGAAGAGGAGAAAGAGAACAATGATGAAACCATTTCCAAATCAATCATCAAGGAGAAGGAAGAGCTTTTAGAGAAGCGAACAAAGTCCAAATCAACATGCAAATAGTAATCTTTTTAGGAAAGTTTGCAAGATGACTCCATTCAGGAGTTGAGATTCAAAGGAATGGGCGATTTAGAAGATCGACTGTGCCCAATCAAACACTTGGCTAGTTTAGAGCCAATGAAGGAGTCTCCACCGGTCATGTTCACTTCAAAGCATGAGGAAGAGCTTCAGTGTACCAATGATCAACTTCAACACCTCTAACCAAATGTAGAACAATCAGAGGAGGTATTCATCATCTTCAGATGATACTTTGAAGAAACATGGAGTGTAATGCATGCTTTCATTACCACCATGTGGTTTTTTTGCCAAACAAATCACATGGCCACATTTTGTGAGGAAAGGATACTACTTCTCTCAACCTTTGCAGCAGTTTTTAATCTTCCTTTGCCTCTCCGTTAAAGTAGGGTAGGTAGTGTTGATGCGTAATCACAACACCTCTAAATGTCTACAACTTGATGGGTTGAAACTCTCAGTGTGATTGCATAACATGGATATTTTCCCAAAGTATGGTACTTTACAATAAAAAAATCTCTTGAGATGAAGGTCGGTTCCTATTCCTCTGTTTAGATGAACACATTCAAATTGTAGAGGATCTACTCTAAAACCTACTCTAACTTGCCAAGGAGACAAGGTTAAGAAGATGCAAGAAAATAAACCTAAACTAATAAAGGTGATGCACCAAAGGAATGTTGAACACCTGCTTTGCCATTAAACACAAACCATTAAAATGTAATACAACCATCATGCACAAATAACCAAGATTGCAATGAGAGATCAGGAAGATATAATGAACATAAGAGAGGGTTGAAATCATCCACAGACTTATTTTATTGCTCCAAGAATTTGATACAGTCCATTACAATGGCCAAGAGGCACAAACTTGCATTACAGTTTGAAATGGGAGGTTTGAACTCCACAAATTCACTTGTAGACAAAGAAGAAGGGAGGGTGCAAAGCCAAAATGTCCAACCTTTAGAAAATGCCCCTCCTTACAATATATAGGAAGAATTAGAGAAGGAGATAGAATAAATCTGAATTATTGTTTCAACCACCCCAAAAATGCATTGAATTTTCCTACAACAATGATGGGTTCTACTGCAAAACCCATGCCTCCATGTATTGTTCCTTGTTGGGCAAGAAAGGAAGCCCATACCTCATTATGGTGGTAGGTGAGAAACTTAGAACACCCTCTAAAAATGGCATGGACTATATTTCTTCATTTTGACTAACTTAGTCCCATGTAGTTGTGTAGCAGACGTTGAGAGCTTTCCAAAAGTCATTTCTTGTGCAAATTTGAGCTCCCAGTCAAAAGTTATGGCCATTTGAAGGTCGAGGTGTCATTCTGTAAAAATGGCAGACTGAGAGTTCCGAAAGTTCAAAACTTGAAAGCTTGAAAGTCTAAAATTTCAGACTTTGGGTTTCAAGTTTCAGACATCAAGGGGTGATTTTCATTTTTGAAGTCCGAGACTTCCGAACTCCGTCTCCAAACCCCAAACTTCGAAGTTTGAAATTTCTGACTTCGACCTTCAAGATTTTGAACATTTCTGCTCCATTTTTGGCATGCTTAATTTTTGGCATGCTTCCCAAGGTTTCCGAAACCCATGAAACCCCGAAAGTCCGAATTTTTAGAATTGCAGACTTTTGGGGCCAATTTTCCACCTTCACGCTAAGAGTTTCCGAAACCTCAAACCCGAAAGTCCGAAATTTTAGACTTTCGAGGTTTTGGGTTTCGGACATCACTCGCCCATTTTTAGCCCCGCTTTTCTTCAAAGTGCCAAAAATGCAAAAACTAAAAACTTTGAACCTTTCTCCATTTTCTCTGCGTGTAAGTTCTTGTTTGTCCAATTTTTCCCAAGGGGCAAAATTGGATAATAGGTAGGTTTACTTTCAAAGAAAGAAGTGTTTGTGCACAATTTGCATGTTTCCACTCGGAACATGTATGATTTTCCATTTGGTACATAGTTTTTACGGGCCTTTGTTGTTGTTGCAGCACAAATTTTTAGAAGGAAAACCCGGTTTCATGAAAAAAATTAGAAGATTTTGGGGAATTTTCAAGCTTTATTCAAAGCTCCAAGAGATCAACTTCAAATCAGTGCTAAGTTATGCGGGTTTGGGGACAAAATTAAATGTTTGAGATCAGTGTTTTCTTCAAGATTATGCTTGACTCCATGCCCAATGGATGCTTCAAGGCTACTGGTTTTCATCATCTAGCAGGTATATGTCCCCTGGAGGTCACCAATTGTTGACCAAAATGAGCTCACACTTCATTTTGGGCAACTGGTATCGATTTCCTCTTGAAGTGCTTCTATTTTTAATTCTTTACATTTTTAAGCACTTGGGAACCTTTGAATCCATAAAAATCACTTGTTTTAATCATATTTGGGTTCACTTCCTCTGAAATCCCTTCACTTGGTTGGAAAAATCCCTTTTTCCCAAAAATATGAAAAAATCCTTCGAAATTTGCATTTTTTGCAGCTTTTCTCGGGCTAGGGAACTTTTCTGCAAAGTGCACATTTCGGCCTAGGAACTTTTCTCATAGCAAGGTGCACATTTCAAAGCCTAGGAAATTTTCTACAAAGTGTACATTTCGAACTAGGAACTTTTCTCGCAAAGTGCACATTTTAGGTCTAGGAACTTTTTGCAAAGTGCACATTTCGGGCCTGGGAACTTTTGTGCAAAGTGCCCATTTCAGGCCTGGGAACTTTTTGCACAATCGTAGTTTTTAATGTGCAATCTTTAGATGCTCATAAATTTTGATCTAGGTCATGAAATAAGGCAAACTTTATATTGTCGGAAAGGTCTTGAAGAGTACTACATGATTAATGCATTTATTGGCCACATTAAAGTGCTTTATTGGTGTGAAATTGCAAAAAATGAACTCAGGGTCATTTTCAAGTACACGCTTTGTAAAAATTTAATGATGCCCATGTTGGGTCTGCAAACTTCAATGTTGGTTAGTCCTGGGTGGTTGAAGAAGTGGTTGGGCTCTTTAATTTCATATTTCCTCTCTCTTCTCTTCTTCTTCTATATATGCAACTCATTTTTATTGTAATGTAATCTTTCTCCACTTTTGTAAAGGCACCATGCCAAAATGGTGTCCCAAACAAATTTGAGTTGCAGGCCTCATATCTGGACCTCTGTTGGGTGATTCTTGCCTTCTTCCTTCATTGTAATGGACTGTGCATCCTTCTAAGGCAATAAAATTCATTTTTTGTGGTTATTCACTACCCTAGCTTGTGTTTATTGCATTATCTTTCCTCTCTATTGCATTGGTGGTATGTTGTGCATATTTAATCTCCTTTTCAGGTTTCTTTTCTATTGTGCTCCATGTGGAATGAGTGGATATGTTGGTTTTGGATTTTTGGCACACTTGTCTGCCTCTCATTCCTTCATTTTTTTTTCTCATTTCTCCCTCATGGAGATTGATCCCCTTTTCTTGGTGTTATCACCTCTCTTTATCTTAGGATTTCCCTTTCATGCATCTTTCTAACCCTCTCTCTCTCCACGGTCCCTTGGAATGGTTAGTTTAGGAGTAGTTAGTTAGTTGCATTTCATTTCTTAGGAGTAGTTTTAACATTAGGATTAGGTAGAGGAACCAACCTTCTCTGGAGGTCCATCTCAAGTAGCAAGTCCCACAACTTGAGAGATGGTCCCATGTTAGCAAAAAGTAGGGATCTGTAATGTGTTAATCCTAGGGTACTACTTTTTTGTGATAACAATGTTCTTTTGGATTCAATGAGGTTGAATATTTGGGTCACATTGTCTCTTATGAAGGTGTTAAAGTGGATCCTAACAAGATAAAAGTCATGGTTGAGTGGAAGCTTCCTAAAACCCTAAAGAATCTCCAAGGATTTTTGAGGCTTACAGGTTATTATCGTAGATTTGTAAGGAATTATGGCAACATAACAACATCACTCGTAAATTTATTGAAGAAAGACTCTTTCCATTGGAATGAGGAAACTACCATTGCATTCGATAAGTTAAAGGAAATCATGTGCACCGCTCCGTATTTTTCCAAAACATTCATTGTTGAATGTGATACTTCAGAGTTATGGTATGGGGTAGTACTCATGTAAGAGGGTCATCCCATTGCCTTTCAAGAGAAACCAATTCAAAGGTAAGAATATATCAAAACCAATTTATGAGAAGGAAATGCTAGCCATACTTCATGCAGTGAAGCAATGGAGACCATATCTAATGGGTAGACATTTCAAAGTAAAGATAGATCATGATAGTTTGAAATAATTCTTAGAGCAACATTTATCATATGAATAACAACATAAATGGGTCTAAAAATGTTGGGGTATGATTTTGAGATAATCTACAAGAAAGGGAAGGAGAATGTAGTTGTTGATGCTCTATCTCGAAGGATGAGTCAACTGAGGCATTGTTGTGTGTCATATTTGTATTACAAGAAGATTGGGTAGAGGAGGCAAGGTCCGAATGGAAAAATGACCCAGTACACAAAATCTCATTCAAAATCTCCAACATGATCCAAGCATGTCAAAAAAATTGTATGGAAAGGAGATGCTTTATGGTACAAAGATAGATTATACTTATGTAAGAACTCAACCCTTAAAAATAGGGT